>JAWZYV010003534.1:0-541800 GCA_038373885.1 Cheiracanthium punctorium | reverse complement strand
AAAAAAAAATAATAAAACTTTAAATTAAAATTTGTAGTTATTGATTCGTTTATTGTAAGATAAGAGACATAAATATGCAAAATTTTCGGTCTATTGATTATGAAGCAGCGTGAAATTGTAATACAAAATAACTTATTTATCAGTGTCAATCCCGCGGGACTAGTCCCGCAAATATTTGTGCGGGATCCCGCGGGATCGGGATTGCATTCCCTACTTATGATAGATGTACACACAGACCTCAAAATACACATATACCGGACACCCCTATGATTTCTCTGTGAATAAAGTAATCGGAGGCAGTGGGAGGGGCTGAGAGCTACCAGATGGTTCCGAAGATGGTTTACAAGTTCATGACGTGAGTAGCGCAGAACAGCTAATTGTTTGAACGGGTTATGGCAAATGCAGAGAACAGTGTTTGTGCGATGATGTCCATTCACCCCCTGCAAAGTCATAAAAAGGGGGAGCTAAAAATGCATATAATTCACTGTTAAACATAAACAGTCTTTGCGCGCGCCTTGTGTGGTGCGCGTCTCAGATCCTGTACTGATGTGTACCTGATGTGGGATACCTTTTCATAGATGTAAACACACAGACCTCAAGATACACATAGACCGGACACCCCTATGATTTCTCTGTGACTAAAGTGATCGGAGGCAGTGGGAGGGGCTGAGAGCGACCAGATGGTCCCGAAGATGGTTTACAAGTTCATGAACAAAAGATCGGTAATCTTTCGCTTTGGAGAAAGGGGAAAGCGCAGCGACCCCCCGAAGGAAGAGGGGTGAATTCGCCAATCGTCATCTTTGGGACCCGCTTGGCAGCTGACCGCTCCTCCTACAGCTCCTGATGATTTTAATCACAGCGAAAGCATAAGGGTTGTCTGATCTATGTGTATTTTGAGGTCTTTGGATGTACCTACCCAGCAAACACACACCTGTTGGCGGAGTACCTTGCCAGTGCCTTTCTGCCATCATGTACAGCGCTGGCCCGGCACTGCAAAAAGTAACCGAATCGTACCAAAAGTGGTCGCCCGAGAAGTACCTTGCCAGAAGCCCAGGAAGGCAGCGGCACTGTACTGGCATACTGCATGTGCCGGCCGTTACTCACAATAAAGGCACTGGCCCATTAAGTTTATAATGCCCAAAATGAAACGGCCGGGTGCCGGCTATTATTAAAAAATAAAGGCACTGGCCTGGTGCCTTAACAGTGACTGCAATATAATGGCACGGTACCGGATTAGTGCCTATTTACAGTAACGCTGCCATAACTAAAATATGAGCCAGTGGCGGATCCGGGGTAGGGGGGCTTATTCATCAACCCATTCAAAAAAAAAAAAAAAAAGACATTGCTTAAGGGTAACATTTTAAGATAAAAAAACTAGATACATGAAAAATTAAAAACAACAGCAAAATCCATTAGTACATCATTTGCAAATTATGTTCGCCCAACATTAGTGAATTGTGTGCAGTTTTCACAAACTGCAATTTTCTTACAAATTTTCATTTTCAAAACATATTTTTTTTTTATGAGAGAGGATATAACACATGTCAAAACCTACATAAAATCATTTATAAACAGTTTAATTTCAATATCTCATAATTAAAGAGATTTTATAAATGAGTTTTAATATTTTACGGTTTATATATATATATATATATATATATATATAAAACTCGGCTGTTCGAGCCTCGTCAGGGGGAGACCCTCCATGAACCCCCCCCCCCCCTAATTTTTTGGTTTCATTATTGCCATATTAAAACGATATTAATTGACTATGTCACTTTATATCTCATCTTTCGTGTATTTCGCCTGGTAACCCAATGTTGAAATTTTTAGGATTGTAACCTATTTATAGAAAAATACATGTGATGCATATTCTACAGCTTACGAAATACTGTAGCAATAGATTAAAGCTGTTGTGAACTAATAGTATTTAAATATATGTAAAATTATGTCGCATTTTTGGGACACATTTTTCGGACAATTTTTAGTAACGGGGGTGAGAGATAAAATGACATACTCATTAATATATAAATCATAATCTTACAGGAAGTAATAATAAATAAAGTTGCTATATGGTTACACATAACATTAGGGTAACATTTTATTTAGATCAAAAGATTTTTTGTTACCTATTTTGAAAAGAAATTCCTTTATCTACCTGCTGTATACTACATGACTCAAATTTTAAGGAGGAAAATAGTTTTATACACTAAAATATGCTGTGAGAGTATGTACTTTAAAAACAGTAAAACTTAAGATTTACCTGTTATTTTAATCGATAGTTCTCCAAGGTATTATATCCAAGTATATTGTATCCAATATTATTGTATCCAAGTTATCACGGTAAGGCCATCAAAGTTATGAGCTAACAAAGATTTCAGCATTGAAACAGCGTTGTTTTATATAAATAACTGTTCCAAATGTTGAAATTTTACTAGCTTTGTGAAACTGTTTAAAAATACCAATTTAACTTTTTCGAAAGCTATATATATAAAAATGAGGAATCTGCAAAATTTTGTATCCTAAAAAAAGTACTTCATGCGTAATTCATCAAATCTTATAAATAAAAATGAAATTCTGTTTGTTTGTTTGTTTATGGATTTGAGTTGTATACAAATCCACAAAAATGGACCTATCAGCCTGAAATTTTGCACAGATATGTAAAATAATATAGAATAAATCATAGTCCACTTTAAAACTTTGAAAGTCCACCCGTTCCCGGAATTTAAGAGATTTTTTATGTTCTCCATGCAAAAACCTTTCCGTAATTGTAACCCCTGTAGTGAAAAAAGTGTGAAATAAGGATCGTGGTTGCCATGTGTGGCGATTTTGCCGAATAAGATGTTTTAAATTCTCAAAGTAAAAATAAAAGAATAATAATGATTATTTTTTTGTTAGTTTATATTTGTAAGATTATTAATTTTTTATTATAATATCGTGTGCATGGGAAATCGGAGCAGGAATGAAATGTTTTATACGCAAAACAATAAGAATTGAAGATTTCCGAGGCTAATATGTAATTTTTTTTTAGTTTGGCGAAAAAATAAAATGGCTCAAATGCTGATTTTGAGAAAGTGAGTTCTAGCGGTTTGCACAGTTTTCGGCTTGGCGCAATTTATTGAGAGCTTAAGGAAATAGATTTTTGAAAGCAAGTGCAAAGGTTTTATTAGAATACAGCGTTAAATTTTAATGATCCGTGAAGAAATAATGCAGTTATTAAGGGATTTCAAGCGATCTATCTTCAGAATTCTCGCCAATTGAGTACATTGATTTAAGTTGGGGGAATTCCGCCAAATTTCAGAAAATTGAAATCTTCTCATTTAGTACATCGGAGTAACGATGAATAAAACACGTTATAGTTGATAATTTAAAAAAATTCGGTTGTATTAAGGGATTCCCCTTTTCAAATAAATGTGTGCTTTACTTTTTGGCGGCCGAACCATTTCCCATATTGATTGCTGCTAAGTCAATGCTTCGAATGATTTCCTGAAAAAACTCTTGCAAAATGGCGTATGTTGGCACTTTGGCGAGGCTTAGATTTGAAACTGGATTTTATTTGAGACTGGGATATATAATGATACTGGTTATAGATAAAAATGAATGTTGGTATGTGTGTATGAGGTTGAAAAACTCCAGCACCGTTGCACCATGAAATTTGGTTCACCTAAGTCTTTTATCATTGAGAAGCTTTTTATGCTATCCGTTTTCCTCTAACTTGCCACTAGGTGGCGCAGCAGAACGTCGAATTCTATTCCGTTTAGCCGTTTACTATGCGAATATCGTCCAACCGATTTCGATGAAAATTGGTACACGCGGATATTAGAACACGGAGAACATTTTTCAGGATCCATTTTGCTGTAACTTGCCGCTAAATGGCGCTGCAACACATCAACTTCTATACCGTTCGATCGATCGACATAAAATTTCTTATACTTACACATTTCAGCACGAAGAATATATTCTAACTGTGTTCCTTTTGATGTTACTCACCACTAGATGGCACTGCAATAGTGCTGTAAAAGTAACGACAAAATGAGTATCCGTATGTATTTGTTACTTAGATGTTCGCTATTCGTTACTAAGTATTCGTTACTCGTTACTTTCGTTACTACTAATAGAATCGGTAATAGGGTGTTATATGTGCCCCATAACAACACATCCGGGACAGTGTTGTTATGGGTATATGCCGCCCATACATAAACCCATAACAAAACCTAACCAAAAAGAATTTTTTTTAGCGATGTTGTACAAAGTTGTATTTAGAGCTTATTTTCTCTGATTTACAGATTGTTTTTATACACATTTATGGTTTTATACAATGCTAAATTATCCGAATTACTGAGTACACATAGAAATCTTCCAAAGACATATGCCATTCTTTTTTTTTCTCAACCCCCCCTTTTTTAAATTCTGAACGCTGGTTTAACCTGTTCACTCTTATCATAAAAAGTGTAAAGGAAAGCTTGTGACTCGTGTTTTTTTCTGGGAGCGGGTTCTCGAATACTGAGATCCAGGGATTGGGCCATATATATTAAATTCACAGGGCAGGGGATCTCAGTATGATATCAACTACTTTGCGTCTCTACAAGCATAATATCTTTATTATTTGTGAGTTCTTATTTCATATCAAAAACTTCTTTTGCTGGACGATTTTTCGAAGTAAATTAAAAATTACCATATTTTAAATTAAAATTGTTTAATTCAGTGAGAATTATCTATTTTTAAGATATTTCCAGTTCTATTTCTGCACTTTTGGGATGAAAGGGGTTAGCCCCTTCTGTGGGTGCATATATGAGAGCATTCTTTAAACAAAAATTATCACTCCTTTCATACAGAAAGAATCGTTGCACCGGACTATGCGTATTCCATGAGTTCATGGAATAAAATGTACCATAAAATAGGGCAGATGGCCCCCTAAACGCCGACATTTTAGAAACATACTGAACTTTATTGAATTATTTTAATACCAGTGGCTTACGCAGGAGTGGGCATAGAAATCCCGGGTCGCTCCCAATTTTTTATATATTTTTTAAACAATTACTTAAAAAATGTGTTTAGGTTTCCATGCTAAATATTTTTTTTAGTTCCAAATAATATTTTAAATAATAAAAATGTGTGAATTCGTTTACTTTATAAAAAAATATTTTTTTAAAGGTGTATTTAAATAATTTGTTATTTATTACTCATATTTCGATTCTAGCTAAAAAAAAAAGAAAAAGTTAAGTTCGCAATCCTGCTTCGGAACCACCCTGAAAGAAAGAATTCTGATTGCACCACTATTTAGTACTAAAATGTTAGAAAGCCCGAAATTAGCACCCCTTACTAACATGCTTCTCTTATATGTATTGCTCCTCTACAATTATAAGAACACCCCCTTCCCCCCCTGCAAAAAAAAGTTCAACTGCGCATAAGAACGCACTATACACCGGATCCTATCCCCCCATTGTACGACCCATATCAATAGAGCAGCAGATAGTATATCCATCTCCATAACTGTAACGAAACAGACGGATTCTTCCAAACCTCATCAAAACGATACCATTCGGCTCGGCACAAACGAATTGCAACCAGAACATACTACTACTCAAATACCGAAACTGATTTTTCCCTTCAAACAGCGAGAATCCATAATACTTCCGGTATCTAGTAACGGAACGGAACATACTATTACTCAAATACCGAAATTCATTTTCTCCCTCCGGCAGTCTTGTATTCGAAGTTCGAACCTGGTCGATCCGAAATGCACACTCAAAAGTCATTTTCCTCCTTGAAACCGCGATCCGATATCCAGTAACAAACAGAAGATATTAGTACTCGATTACTGGAACCCGTTTCCCCCTTAGTTCGCCTCGCCTGGAAGTCTGTATTCGAAGTTCGAAGCTGCTCGATCCGAAACGAGTAACGATATCAACCGAAAAGTAACAATTCGTTACTTCGAGTCTGAGTGATTATCCGTATCTTAGTACCGAATACATGCGGTTTGCTTCAGCTCTACACTGCAATGCATTATTATTTTAACTCGCCACTAGATGACGCTGCAGCAGGCCAAATTCTTGACCATTCAAACGGTCGCTATGAAAATCAGTATACATAGCTATTTGAACAATGAGATTATTTTGGCGTTATCCATTTTGCTATAACTCGCCACTTGACGGCACTGTAGCAAATCATTACTTTAATTAACCACTAGATCGCGCTGCAGTGTATCACTTCTTGACTGTGCAACTGATCGCTATGAAAATAGGTATACATAGATATTTGAACACGGGGAAGAGTTTGGCGCTATCCATTTTCCTATATAATTTGCCACTAGATGTCGCGTCGTCAGGGCTGTCCAGCCGATCGTCCTGAAATTTCGTATTCATCGATATCTGAATGCGAAGAATATTTCCGCCATATCCGTTTTGCTAAAACTCTCCACTAGATTGCGCTACGCCGCATGGCCTTCTGCACCGTACAAACGATTGCCTTGAAATTCGGTATGCATGGTTATTGAACACAATATAAAGCGATATCCATTTTGCTATATCTCTTTATTACAATAAATAGTAATCACCACAAATCGTAATATCAAAAAGTCCATTCATTCCCGTGCGAAGAACGGGTACTTCAGCTAGTAACAAATAAAATTTGGCCGTTGTTTAACGTAATAGAATGGGAAGCGCGCTCAATTGAATGTGGTGGGTTGCCAGAACTTAAACTCAAAAATCGCCACTTCCGTTTTTATGAAACACGCCAACTTTTCATAACATCTTACTGAAGCCGCCTATAACCCTTCTGTGGGCACTGGCGTATCATAAACATTTCTTTAGTGTGCATAATATATATATATATATATATATATATATATATATATATGTATATATATATATATATTCTTGTAATTATTCAGCTTGTAATTACCAGTAATAACCATACACATATTTATATTAAAATTGTTTTGCTTTTGATGTGAAGTTGGGATCTTCGTTTTTCTCAAATGCTGTGGAAAGTGTAAAATGTTCCTTTTTTTATGTTTGTGAGGAATTTGAATTTAACTACATACTATCCATTTAGCACGAAAGTAGCTTATAAAACTTATCAAATATATTCAAACAAAAGAGTGAATATTCGAATAGTGAAAAGTTTTAAGGGGGTGGGGGCTAGAGGGGCATATGCCCCCGTTCATAGCATATACAAGGGGCACAATATTTTCGAATTACCATTGTTTTCCATTCAGGAAAACAGAAGGGGCGCTGAAAACTCAATTTAGCATATGGTTTTGAATGCTTTGCTAAGGCCCAGCGACTCAGCTAGCGCAGTCGGAGGTGAAGGGGCATTTAAAATCCCATACTGAGAAGCAACATGACAAAGAAGGGTAGTATTCCCGGTGCATCTTTTCAATAATGAGAGCGAACAGGTTAAACGCGGAAATAAATAGTTAAATGCTTAACGCAAATAATACATTATTATAAAGGCACTTTAATAAAATCGAATAAACAATATGTACGTTTCGGGTGGTACGAAAAGTCCACCCTCCTTCCAGAGCCGTGCTTAGGGGGTGGCAAACTTGGCCATCGCCCAGGGCCTCTAACTGTTGAATTCGTGGATATCAGGTGATCAAACTTTCATTAACGTTATTTTGTTGACGAAAACCCAAATTTTTCGTTTATGGGGCCGGGGGAGGAGGGATTGAAGCTTTTAAATTTCGATAAAATTAGTGCTTTTAAATGTGCAGAATATGTAATTTCCTATATAGCTTATCTTTTTTCAAATTTACAACATGTTAAGTAGCTAGATGCAGCTTTTACATTATGGATACTTATTGTATTAAAATCTTAATTAGTTAATGTAATTTACTTAATTACAGTAGCAGTAGCGATTTGTGCTGGTGGAGGGGGGGGAGACATGACAAGATCCACAATAATTTAGTAAGTAAAGAAAAGTGAAAGGCCCTTAATTGTTTTTTATCTCGGGCCGCTAAATATGTTTTGCCCAGGGCCCCCTAAAACCCTAAGCACGTCCCTGCCTCATTCACTACGCCCCTACGAAGAAGGGTGGAACCTTTGTACCCCTGAAACGTGCGTATTAGGGGGTGCTAGACGAAAAATAGGCCTCTCGCAAAACAGCCTAAATATTTGTCTCGTCACGTAAAATCCCTATATCATAATGTTAAAAATGCTTTTCTCATCTAACAAGATCCCCGTATCGTAATGTTAAAAATGTTTGTCTCATCTTGCAAAAAAGGTGTAAATCTCTGTCTCCTCTCGCATCCATCCCTATGCGTACTGCTCTAAATAAAACTTGAAAAATTCGAAATTATGGTCGATTCCTAGAATTTTTTTTTAATGTATCAATTTTTTGTGGAAATATATATTTTTCGAAATTTTTAGATATTTCGAAATTTTTCTTGTGTCCTTTTAACTTTGAATTACTCAAGATTGGCTGTATTTTTATTTGTTCTTTAAACTGTATATAAGTATTAACTAGTAACTTATATAAGTAGTAACTTATATAAGTATTTAACTTATATAAGTATTAAGGGCTAACTTATATAAATATTTAAGTATATTATTGTAACTTATATAAGTATTTTGAGTATAATGCTAGCATTTTTAGTTTTTCTAATAGGTTAAGCATGGGTTCAATCAAAGGCGGATCCAGGGGAAGGCGCAGGGGGCGCGCGCCCCCTCCGAGAAAAGTATATTTACACTAGATAAATGGGGCTTTCACCAATATTGAGTGTTCTGTACACTAGAAAAAATGAGTATTTACGATTTGCGCCCCCTCCGAAAAAAGTTTCTGGGTCCGCCCTTGGGTTCAATAGTGGTTTAAACTCCCTTTGTTTTGGAGGTTCGAATACATTCGCTGAAAACGACTAACAAATAATCTCAATAAATATAGCCAGATCTGCGAAAACAATTCGAATATTGCAACCTAATATCGCCAAATCTGAGACTAACAGTTTTAAGCTGTGAAAGACGTCTGACATATATGTCTGTCTCTTTTTTTATTTATTTATTTTTTTTCTTTTGCACCTGCTAGAAGTTTCGTAAGAAAAGCAGTAAATGCGGGGAATAATTGAAGAACAATCTAAATAGCGTTTTTAAATAAATGAGTCTGAACAAAATATCTGCGTAGTTTCTAATTTTGACTATTACATGAAAATACTGTCCCATTATTTCTAAGAAAATAAGTGCAGGAGCCCTATAGCTTTCCTTAGCTGGTGGCCAGAGACGTCCCCCCCCCAAAAAAAAAAAAAAAAATCGGGGAATGTCCAAAAATTTTGAGAGTCCAAACGGTAAAAAAGGCAAAAATTTTCACACAAAGACTTCATTCTTCATCATTATTATTTTGCTAACAAAAAACGAAATTTCGGATGGGGGGGGGTTGGACTCCCTGGACCCCCCCCCCTGTATACGTTCTTCGGTGTGGCAAACTGGGCAACCGCCCAGGGCAGCTACAAAAAACTGTTGAAACTGTCGATCGATATCAAGTAGCCAAATAAACTTCCTAACCTAGAACTGAAAACTGCACATCAGTAAGCCGAGAAAAAACACAGATTTTGTAATTTAGTGTGTAGCTTTCTCTTTCAAATTTACAGCATGGCTAGCTCGACTGCAGCTTTTACATTTGAGGGAAAGCAGTAGCGTAGCAAGAATTTTATTTCGGAGAGGGACTGGGTATCAAATTGTAAGCCAACGTCCAATTATAAGCTAAATATCAATTGCAAGCTAAGTAAAGTGTCCCATTTCGCGGGGGAGGAGGCTGCAGTCCCCTCAGCTCCCAAATAATAATAATAATAATATGAACGCATATCAGAGTTTGATTATTTAAATGAAATAACGAAATTTAATGCTAACACTATATATGAAATATTTATATGAAATATTTATGCCAGTATATATGAAATATTTACTGGCCCATTACCTCAAAAAAGTGCTGGCCCAGTACATTTTAAACAGTACCACGCCGTTAACTATGCCATGGATGTTTTAGACACATGGGCGCGACAGGCATTTCACCATTACTGGCAATGTACTGGCGCATATGCATTTTTCAGGCATTGGTATTCCAGTGACTTTAAACTGACGGCAATGCACTGTGCTCTCGGCGTACGGCACTTTGCCAGCACGGCGGGTACCCTGCCATCAGTTTGCGGGCAGTAGTGTGTTTGCTGGGTAGTGAGGGAATGGGGGAATGTAACATAGACGTCAAGTGACTAGGAATCCCAAGTGGCTATCTCCTGTATCATTGTGAAAGGTTCTTTTGTTCCGCCATTTGGATTTTCAGGGGTATTTTGAAAGAATACTATTACTATAACTAATTTTCCTTACCTGGTTTTCGGACATTTACTGTTTATACAAAAGTACGCCCGTTTTGAATGTTTAGGAATGGTGGAAGAATTTCTTGGAAGCAGTGTAGTCCTTTCTAAGCAAGCTTCAAAATCTTAGCCCATTCAAATTGCTTTCGCCGCTTGATCGTTCTTTACGGGTGAAGTGCTAGTGTGATTCATTTGTTCTCTATTTAGCCCCGTTCGTGTGTAGAATTCAGTGGCGGGCCGTGGTCAAAACTGTTAGTGCAGCCGGAAGCATATGAGCCCCCGCCCCTTCCTCCGGACAGGAATGGAAAATCTTTGTTACTGAATTCGAAAGCTGGCGGATTAAGCCCTCACTGAGGGAAAAAAAAAAAAAGAAAAGAAAAGAAATTACATAAAAATGTAAGAGATCCTATTTTACTTCCATAAAATGGACATAAATTTCAACCAGCCGCTCTTATCCTCAAAATTGCATTAATCCGTGTCTGATTCGAAATAAGGCGTTGTTTTAATTCAGATATCAATAATTTTAAAAGCTCTTTAAAATTTCCCATGTTTAAAGAATTTTCTCGCTCGCCATGTCCTCTAAATGCCAGTTCTTGCTTACTTAAAAACAATACTGCTTTGGTGGGTAATTGTCCATTCATAAGCGTCTATTCAGGCTTGATAAATTCAGCAATATAAAGCCGAGAGTTTTCCGAACATATATTCTCAGGCCCGGACTGGGAGGGTGGGGCCCGCCCGTCTCAAGAGAAGGGGGGCCCAGGTTATTGTGTAACCGATAAATATTAGGATATGTTAACTTTCGGGGTATGGTGGGAAAAATAGTGTTATTATTAATTAATTATGATTGATAATTAATGTATTAATAAAATATTGATCTATTAATTAATATGCGTCATTCATATTAATTAATCCGTTGCTCATTCGGGAACCCTCACTCAAAAATTTTTGAGAACTACATTTAAAAGAAAGTGTTTGGATGGAAGCCTTCTAGGGCACAATTGCAGCTACAAAAAATTTTGCAAGTGTCAAACTTCTTTTAAGTGCTATCAGTATAGCACTCTTTTTTTTATTTTCTTTCTTTTTTCTGTTTGGGAGCCCGCCCTCAGCAGGGAGAGCCTGCCGAGGGTGGGGGAGGGTGGGGGCCCACCCTCGGCATTCAGTTAGTCGAATTGACAAGTGCAGTCGTCGTTAGAAAATCTTTCATCAGCTGTATCTTAGCTACATACTCCCTATGCCGGAGACACTGCTTACATAGTCATTGCCATGGCAACGGTGCCGCCAATTTCGTTATCAGCTATGAGGACTGTACCAAGACTCACGGTTGAATTGCGGGAAGATTAAAGGGCTTTCTTTTCTGAATGAGCGATCCGGCAGTTACTACAATACGTTTTTTTTTTTTTTTTGGGGGGGGGATATCTTTTAAATTTACCATAGAAATTCCATTATTCTAATCTGAATTTAACAAAATTAGTAGAATAAATTATTTTAAAGTATGTGCTGATAATTTCAAGTGCAGCCCGGCAGTACTTGCTATATCCCACGAGCCGCCACTGGTAGAATTTAATTTAAATACAAATATTATGGCCTCAAAAAAGCGGTCATTGAATCGTAATATAGGTGATTATTTTATGAAAATTCCGAAAAATGATAATTTGTCTAGTGAGAGTGAAAGCGCAAATCATCAAGAAGAAATCGTAAATGCACAGCCCTAGAACAAGCTATTTCAAGGAGAACAGCACTCACAAAATATACCACATGCATCACTAACAGGCAGTTTGTAAAGAGGTGCATTATTAGAAAGAATACAATGATATCAATATGGAAAAAAGAGGTATGGTTTAAATTAATTTTTTCAGACATGGTTTTTCCTATGAAGTATAAGTCCTAGCAGGTTCGAGTATTTTATTTTATCGGAAATTCGCACACCTTTCTCGAAATTCGATTACGTAATACTATATGTAGACAGAAAAATGAAATATATAGGCGGCATGTAAAAAATCGTGCCAAATGTCACCAAGCTTGGATAACCAGGGCCTCTGAGAGAAATTTTATAAGGCGGGCCCTTTCGTCTTCCCGGCCCCTTTCGTAAAGCACAAAAGTTTCGAAAAAACAGGAGGGACGGAAGGGATTTTTTTGTAAAACTGGTCTTTTTAATGATTTTTATATAAAATGCTAAAAGAAAAGAGAGTGGGAGGGAAGTTTGTCTGATATATAATGTTACTTTTAATTCATGTTCGAAGACTGAAAAAAAAAAAAACAATACTAATATTTAAATGGTAGAATTAACATTTCTGCCATGTAAATCATTTTAGAATTATCCCAGATAGCACAGTTGCCCATTTTATATCCATTTCTGATCCATCTCGCCCATATTACGTCCATGTCTACAGATAGACATCCAGAAGACATCTATTTATGGACATAATCTGGAAAATCCAGAAAATGTCCATGGATAGTCCCAGGCGCGTAGCCAGGAAATTTTTCGTGGGGGGGGGGGGGGATATGAACTTATATGTGTATAAATAGACGGAATTTCATCACTAATCCAAAATTTCGGGGGGGATATATCCGATATCCCCCCCTGGCTACGCCCTGGATAGACCAAAACTAGACATGGAATTTCCAGAGTAAGTCTTTTTTATAGACGTATCCCAGATAATCCATAGTACCTTAGTGAAATGGCTAGAAGCATGGATGGAGATGTCCAAGACTTGACCTAAGTAGGTCCATATATAGACAATGATGTCCAAGACTTGCCCATACTAAGTCCATAAATAGGCAAGCACGTCCATAATTACGCCTATATAGATGTCTATAAGACGTCATATGGGCGTCCTATAGTGTCATATTGACGTAAAAGGTACGAGAATCCGACGAATCCTGTATGTTTAATGGACATGTCAACTTGTCTATATGACGTCTCCTAGGGGGGTTCTGAAAAAGTTTGTGTTATCTGGGATGCATTCGAAATTTAGTCTGTTTAAAAGAAAAAGATTTTAATTACAGATCTATAAATGAAATTCTTAACGCATTCTGAAAAATTAACGGACGCACTTTAGCTGAACACGGGCTCCGGGGCGATGCTCCGCATGTCCCCCCCCCTCTCGTAGGGCCTGTGGATAACTGCACCCAAATTATTGAAGACACAGTAAGTTAGCCCCCTGCTTTACCCAATCCTAGATCCGCCACTGGTGGACGATGTGGCCACAGCATTAGAGGAAGGGACGAGCAGTGGTGTGCAAACGTGCAGAGCACGTGGTATTGCCCGAGGTTTAGACATGCACGGCGCACAAAATTATACGCAATATCCTGTATTTCTATCCATACAAAATGACACATGTTCAGGAGTTGCTTCCTGCTGGTCTGCCAAGAAGAGAGGCATTTGCTCTGGAATTTCTCGCTCGCATGGAAGTGGACAATGAATGGCCATGGAACATTTTGTGGACAGATGCAGCCCATTTTCACTTCCACGTGCTTGTCAACGCACAAAATTGCAGGATATGGGCAAAGGAAAAGCCATTCGCAACTGTGTAAAAACAGATGCATTCGCCAAAGGTAACTGTGTGGTGCGGGTGCACGGCATCGTGTATGGTAGGGTCATTTTTTTTCGAGGAGATTGGTCCTGCAGGTCTTGTTACCTGTACCGTGAATGGTAAACGGTATGCGAGTCTTTTGCGCAGCCAGGTCATTCCAAAACTTCAACAGAGTGCATATATATATATAATATAAAACAGCCAAACTAAAGTAATATGAATATCCCATTAATCCATCGAGCGAGAGTATGCACAAAACAGAAAGGTTTAAAAAATATACGGAGCCGAGAATAATAATGGGCACATAGGCCTTAAATGTTGTACACAAACCTATGTACAAATAGAAAACAGAGCTATAAGAGCTCAAAAGGAAGGAAATATTTACCAAGTGAGATCTCGTGGGCCTAAGCGTAACTGCAAGAACACCCAAAAAAGTGGAGGTGAAAAGAAAACTAGATTAATGAAGTCCTATTTTCAGGCGCCACCACTTGAATTAATCTAGTTAAAAGAAAAATCAAAATAGCTGGGTTTCTGTAGGTTGCAGGACAAAAAGAGTCATTAAAATCAACCTAGGGGCAACATAGATAAAGTAGATAAAACAAACGTGGCAATGAACCAAACATGGAGTAAAGAGCTCATAGATGATGCCAATACATAAAATCGAAGGCGATCCCAGTATAGAAATTTACGTGACAATAATGCAGCAAGAACCACGGAGTAAAAAAAAAAAAGAGAGAAATTAAACAATCAGATGAAATTGTAGCCTGAACAATGTAGTTAAAATGAGAGAAATCAAAACAAAAATATTAACGGGGGGGGGCAGGGGAGCGAAGGAATTGCTTATTCCAAAAGAAACAAGTATTAGCTATACTTATCCAATGAGCAAAAAAGTACAGGCTTAAATAGCTAAAGAGTACAAAAAGAACTATTAATGTAGAAAAATTAATTTTAAAAAAAGGAAGAAAATCTGAAACACTTTCAGATTTTAAATACGCAATAAAGTGCTATATATTAAAAGCTTATCGTAATTTATGCGTTGTCCCTATTTTTGCACATAGTTTATTAAATTGGAAAGTGTATCATTATTCATGAGTGTGCCGCGTTTTTTCTTCCTTGTTTCATAAAACCCATCGTTGGAATCGAAATCTATCTTAAAATCGCCTACTAAAACTATTTTGGTATATATTTGATTATGTACGACGATGAAGGGGAAATCCATTTCTTTCGGGCAAAACCAACTCAAAAAATGGCTTAATTTGCATAGTAGCTCACTGGAGCTCAGCTCGTGTACTTCTTTTTTTCAGAGCGAATTTTTACATATTAGGCAAAACCCAGCGGAGCTCATAAATACTGCGCTCCAGAGCCCACCAGTACATAAGTCGAAATGTCCTCCCTTTTTCACACATAAAACTATTTTAGCGGACAGACCTACCAGGACTCGTTCCACCTCGAACCGATTTGAGAGTCCTGAGACCAACAGATTTTGGGTACGATTTCTTCGTGCTAATTTCAGACTATTTAATTTCATTTCACTGTTCTGTGAAATAATGAAAATATGTCCAATACTTTTACAATGGGAAAACTTTGAATTGCCATTATTTTAATAGAATGTACTACCGATTTCCGTATTGCAGGAGTTGCGGGGATGTGCAATACGACACTGAGAATGAACATGAACTCTAGAGAATATTAGGGCTCCGGCACTTTTCTTTTTGCTAGACAAATCAAATTTTCTTTTGCTAGAAATTCTAGCAAAAACACCAGATAAAAAACCTTAATAAAGTTAACCTGGAAATTTGTGACCCTTATCGTTTTCATGTTTCCATTTTTTGAAAATCATTTTTTCCATTTTGAAAGTGCATAAGTGTGCAGCGCATATATGTTGCTATGCTACATAAATTCGTGTGTGCTTGTGTGTACAATATAAATGTATACACATACTTACTATGTATGAATCCTTGATATGAAGGCTAAAGTCGGTTACTTTTAGAAAATCGACAAAAACAAAATTATACATTGTTTGAAACAAAAGACGTTATGATTATAATATAACTTGTTTGAAATTATAAAATTTATCAGTTTTTGAAATATAACATCTAACTTTACTTAAGGGCTTGTATTCAGAATGTTATTAAAAAATAACAAAAAGGCGGGCTTCAATTTTTGAATCTCAAATATCTATATATAATCACGGTCACAGCCAGGGGGTTGGGAGATGGGAGTACGGGCAATACCCAAAATTTTGAATTTTTGTAATTGGATGTCAATAAATCAAGCATTTTTGTGAGACTTCGGAATTTTTGAGAGCATTTTGGGTTGTCCGGAAAGTGATTTCGTATTTTTCTAACAAAGGACTTACCACATTTTTCCACAACCAACTTCACACTTAAGCGGCATAATTATTATATATTTTAATAACTTATACAGCAAGCTTGCTTGCGAAAAATGTTTGATTGATTCTGAGCAGTAGTTTTTGGTTGGTATACTTTCAAATCTGGAAACTGAAAAGCGGAATTTTCGACATTTTTGCTTTTTTTCTATCGAAAAGGTAAAAATACTGTTTCAGAAAAGTTATCCGATGTGTGTGGAGAAGATGTATTCAGAGAACGCCAGTGCCAAAACTGGTTTTCAAAATTTGGATCCGGCAATTTTGATGTTGAAGACGAACCGCGTTCTGGAAGGCCAATGGAAGCTGACACAGTAAAGAATAATGAAGACACAATAAAAGCCTTAATTGATGAAAATTGACGAGTAACAACTCGTGAGATCGCTGAAAGAGTATCAATTTATCGAATTTCACCGTTCATGATCATTTGAAATGCCTAGATTTAATCTCAAAGCTCGACATATGGGTTGCTCATGTTCTTAAGGAAAGAAATTTGTGTCTTTGCGTTGACGCCTATGATATGCTTCTGAAACGTCAAGAAAATGATCCATTTCTGAAGCGCATCATCACTGGGGACGAGAAGTGAGTTGCCTACAACAATGTTACACGCAAGAGATCATGGAGTAAAAAAGATGAACTGGATTAAAGTACTTCGAAAGCCGATATTCATAAAAAAAGTGATGATGTCTGTTTAGTGGGATTTCAAAGATATCTTTTTTTTTTTTCTTTTTCTAAACAGAAGAGACCAGAACTGATCAATAGAAAAGGTGTAGTGTTTCACCAAGATAATTCGAGACTTCACACGATTTTGTTAACTCGCCAAAAGCTACTGCAGCTTGGATGGTATACACTGCCACCATATTTTCCAGATCTGGCACTTTCTGATTATTACTTTTTCCGGTCTCTACAAAATTTTTTAGACTGTAAAACCTTTAATTCAAATGAGGAGGTCAAAAATCACCTGGATCAGTTTATTGCCAGCAAAACCCAAACATTTTATGAGCGTGGAGTCATGCTTCTGCCGGTAAGACGGCGAAACGTTTTGGACCAGAATGGACAGTATATAATTCAGTAAAATATATATTCGCTATAAAAAAATCATCTTTCATTTTCATAAAAAAATGAAATTACTTTTGGAACAACCCAATACATTTTTCATCTTTTGGGCACCACACGAAACTTTTTTCTAGCTACGTCAACGATATATTTATATGTGTGTGTGTGTGTGTGTGTGCGTGTGTTTATATATGTGTACGTATGTATATTTGAAAGCCCCCTTGGAGAATTCTGGTGCCCCCCCCCGTATAAAAACGAAAAACGGGCCTGACTGCAATTATTGTATGTTTATCATGCAGCTCTCGTAGTAGGGATCTACAATGCATTACAGAGTCTGAAATAGGAGCTTGGCGAAGCCATTGGAAACCGTCAGGATTACTGCCTGAGAGTCAGAGAAAATGGGGAACTGATTAGAAAAGGAAGGGTGAACATTTAGATGGGCCAAGGAGCCTTATCGCCTCAACCTATCGAACGCGATCTTCACGGTTCCTAAAGGAATGTAGCGTGAGAAAAACTCGCAGAATATTCCGAATATTGTAATACCATTCATACCAAGCTTTGAGCAATCTGAGAAAAATATACAGCCAAGCATGAGAAAGAACATTATTATAAATAGTGCCATACCTGCACTGAACAAAGATACAATACAGTCCTGAGTTTTTGAAGTATGACTCAAAAGATACAAAAAATAGGGAGTCTGTAGCTTAAACAGGGTTTTTTGGGTTGTAAAAATGGCTCAACACAGGTGGATGAAAGCTCGATTCCGTCCATCTCTCTCGAGGTAGTTTGCCGAAGGCCCTCTTGAATTTTCAGAGGGGGGGGGGCCAGGTCCAGAATTAATCCACGTCCAGTTTACGGTAAAGCAAACTGGCAAAAGGTAATGCTAACCAAATAATAAACAATTAAAATTAATAAAGTATTTAGTTAAATTTATTTATTGTTTTTAATAATTACAATTAATTAATTAATTACATTTATTTAAGATCCCGATTCATCTGTTTTGTTTGCGAGGAAAAGGAGCATTTTGTTTTAGCAAAAGTTAAGGTGAAAATGGTTACCTGGAGAAATGCAATTCTGTTACGAAACCCATCAAAAATACGGTACTGATTTGCGAGTTCTTTTTCTAGGCATGACTGCAACGAAAAGCAGCAATGGACAAATTTGATTGGCAGCCGAGCACTTCTCTTTTAAACACACTGGTTTTTATATTAATTATATTGTTAGTTAGAGATATTAATACAGATTTTTGTAGTATTGTCTATTTGCTAATTACAGTAGTATATAACTTTATTACTACAGCCATTTACATATAGACATTTTATAATTACAGTCGTAGCCGCCTCCGGCAGCCAGCTGGCTCGCCATCTTAATAGATCTTGTTCGGAGAGAATCTTGTTTCTCACCGGCTTCCATGGCAATGAAATCTCCCAAATTCTGAATGAATTTTAAAATTAAGAAAGTTACAAACAGGGGCGGCCCTAGGGTAAGTGGCGCCCCCTGCTAACGTAAAAAAAGATGCCCTCTTTTATGTTCTACTTAGTTTTTGAGTTCGAAATGACATCCCTTCGAAGCTGGCGCACCGATGCGATGCTTACCTTGCTTACCGTGTCAGGCCGCCCCTGGTTACAAAAATAAGATGGTTTAAAGATAAAAAACTACCAAAAAGTACAAATTATTTTCGTCCTATATTAATTGTGAAGAGCTTCTGGATATACTGGCCGTTATCAAAAAACGGAAAGGGAAAAAGAAAAGTAAGAAAATCTAAAACACTTTCAGAATTTAAACCCGCACTAAAGTGCTAAAGCGTATCATAGTCCATCATGGGCGCCGGCAGAATATTTCCCAGGGGGAGGCAAAGACTACTCCAGAGGGGGGGGGCAAAGACTACTTCAACGTATGGTTACCATGTTGGAAAGAGCAAAAAAGCAGGGGAAAACACTAAATACAAAAATCCAGGGGGGGCATCTCCCCCCCTTGCCCTATGTTGCCGGCGCTCATGTAGTCCATGCGACTTCCCTATTTTCCTTCCTTATTCCGTTAAGCTGGAAAGTGTATCATTATTAATGAGTGTGATTAAATAAAATTAAAATAGATATTTCTAACTTCCTTCTTCTGGATGTAATACAACGGAAATAGAATAGGAAAAAGCTTCGCAGAAAAATGCACAATTAGAACTGAATGAGAGTTTCAAAAACTTATATATTCACGTGTATTCTTTATATAAGTCAGGCGTAGCAGACGATAAAATGCCACTTAGTCTTTATTTTAGCATCATTTAACGATGATAGAAAATCAATCACGTCATACAGTGGGTTTCTTACAGATGTATATTAAATACTGCAGATCTACTTGAAGTTTGTGCCATCTGTCAACGACTCTGTAAAATAAAAACTCAATTGTATTTTTTTTATTTTATAAAAGGTAGTTTTTTGTATATTATAGGAACTGTGTTTATTTCGCGCGATAAAAAATAGCCTGTATGTTGATCCAGGACTTTAACTGTCTTTATTCCAGATTTCGTCAAAATCCGTCAAACCGTTTCAGCATGAAAGAGTAATAAAGATACATACAAGCATTGAAATTTATGTATTAGTAGGGTTATACAAAAATTTAGTATCGCTAAAGCCATATTTGGTTTGGGTGCCTATAACGTTTTGTTATGTGATGTCTCGCCAGCAAATTGGATTTTGTGCCGCTGCTGTTTCTAGTCTCTTTACTCGTTACAGGGACATAGCCCCAGGGGCACCCCCCTGAAATTTTGGATTTTTGCTAACTGGTTGTCAATAAATCAAGCGTTTTCGTGAGAAATATTCTACCTTTTTCGACTCCCTCAAAATTTTTTACTCACTATGTGCCTAACTCATTAAAAACTGTTGTCTTGTAACAGGGTTGCCATTTTAAGAACATACCTAGCCTAGCCACAAACGTTCGAAAAAGCTATTGATAAAAGCTGGTGGCATATTCACAAACGTCTCATCAGTTTTCTATATAGTTTAGATTTCATTCTGTGCGCGCTCGCACTTTGTGTAGCAGTTTTTTTTTAATGGCTTTTACCTTTGTCGACACTAGGTGCTTGTTTTCTGTTGTATTTTTCTACAGTACATATTAATAGCAACTGCAGCAGGCGATTTTAAGCAATCTATTTTAACATTTCTTACGCAAATAAATCTGGCAACTGAAATCTGGCTGCTAGGATAACTTGAGAAGTTAATAATTTTTCAGTTCGAACTATCGAAATTATCCGTCGATTAGATAAGGATATTTGTCCAGTTGAGCATACTTTGGATTTATGCGAAATTCGACATTTTTTGTTCGGTTTGTTTGTTCGATTATAGCACGTGTTCTGAATTGGATTTTGAAAGATGGTGTTAGAGATTGCTGATAAAAGTTTATGTCCAAAATGAGGTGTATGATATTGAAAGAAAGGCTAGTAATGACTGATGTATTACTAATTTTACGGTATGCATTATTAATGTACTTAAATATACTGTATTATGTTCCTATTTAATGTATAATTTAGTGTCTTCAAATTGCGTAGTTAATGCGTTCATCTCTAATTTGCATACGTTCGTCTTCATGTCGTTCTGAGAGTGTTATAATTTAAGGCGCGCCGGATAATTAAAAAGCTATAAGATCCGCGCGTTTGAAAACAGATAACTATTTTTTACATTCGCGGATACGTATAAGAAAATGAATCATTTGTTTCTTATATCTGCTGATAGAGATATGAAACGCAGCATTTGTTTCACATTTTCGCCGATGGCGAACTTTTTTATCTGGAAATTATTTTGAAGAATACATCATCTTGAATATGTCACTGCACTTACCACAGAGCTATCGTTTGCGTTTGGCGACTTTTTAATCGAGAAAATTCCTTTGACGTGTCAAAATTAAGTTTCCGCAACAGATCTGACTCTGGATACAGAACTGACAGAATGTCAAGTCTCCCTTTTTGCGTAGTCATTCGTTTTTCAGTTTTTAGCTTAATTTGGAAAGAAATCGTACCGCATTATATCTCTATGCCATCATGCATGTAGAAATATACGCTGAGGTAAGTGAGATTTTGGTCCTGGCTATAATACCTGTTTGCTTCAAAGTGCCCTTTATAGTGTAGTTTGTTGTGTCAAAAACATTATTGACTACATATTTAATTATGCACAGAATTTAACACTCCATTTGGGTTACTATGCCAGAATTATATTATTATTATGTGCGTATTATTTATAGACGTGCTTCGTCCTACGGTGGCGACTATTTTGCCAAATTAGATAAAATACACCACTTCCCCTCGCAATCACATACTTCCCATTTATACTTAATTCCAGCATATGCTTTGATAGAAGTAAGTACGTTTTCTCAATGGTAACCTTCCAAGTGGTTACACTTAATGGACAGACTATAATTAATGTTTGAATTTACTTTGATAATTGAATTTATTTTTAAGTTTGTTACTCATTAAAATGTTTGCATTGTTCTAAAGTCTTAAAATTAAAGTTATTCACCTAAAAGTGCAACAATATATTACAGTACAAATGAAAAAACTGCCAGTTTCACTTGCGCGTTTGTCGGATTTGCACATATGGGGTCCTACAAAATTCTCGTACATATTGTAGGAATCCGTGTAACCGTAAAAAAAAAAAAAAAAAGTTGTCTGTCAGTCGTTCTGTTATTCTGTCCGTGACGCTTTTTTTTTGTTCGCGCATCAAGTAACAATTACTGAAGCGAATGAAACGAAATTTGGTGACATGATAGGTGGTCACACAACTTAAACTATAGGTGTCAAAATTTTATAATATTTTGATTAGATTTTGTGATTTTGCGAAAATTGTGTCAAAAAGCGACAATTTTTTGTTCCAGCATCACGAAATAAAGACTACAATGAATGGAATGAAAGGAAAGTTGGTGTTATGATAGCATGGTCACTCAACTTGAACTATAGACGCTGGATTTTTCAAAAATTTTAAATTGGATTTTGAGATTTTTCAAAAATTATTTCAAAATGCGTAAATATTCGTTCGCGAATCTCATAATAATGGCTAAAGTGAATGAAACGAAATTGGGTGAATGATAGGTGGTCACTTAAACTATAGACGCTAAAATAAAATACTTTAAAATATTTTTTATATTTTGAGATTTTGCATAAACTCAGTACATGTTCATTCCATTCTTGAAAAATGACAATGGAATTGAATGAAATTTGGAATTATGTTAGATGCAATTTACTTTTAACTCTAAATGCCAAAACTGTTTTAAATGTTTCATAGACTTTGGAATTTTGAGATAATCATATAAATGTTTGTTTTCGCATCTGTTAGAAATGGATTAAGAGAATATATTGAAGTTTAGCAACATGATCAGACGACTAAAACGACAAATATCAGAATTTTTGTAAAATTTTAAATAAATTTTAAAACTCTTTTAAAAGTGATTATGTGCTTTTTTAGATTTTGTGAAAATTGTGCAAAAATGTTTTGAGGCATAATGTTAAAATATCTACAGTGAATCTAGTTACAGGTTAGGAATGATCTCGTGACTTGAAAATCTCAATCTCATGAATAAAACTTTAATTTTTAAAATAAGAAGAAATTCTCTATTGTCAATTTTACTCATCACCTTGTTATTCTCTAATCTGGAATCCTTTAACAACACACAGGAGTTAAAATTTTGCTTTCTGTACTATTGCCAGTATCCATTCTTTGTACGTCTACAATGCTGACGAAAATTCAGACTTTTTCGAAATTTACATTAAGTACTAACCCGTGAATGACGGGTACTTCAGCTAATAGATATACAGGGTTACTGGTAGCTCGACCTATTTCTTTTAAGACGTGGTATGGGGAGCCAAAATGCTGCAATTTTCACCCCCGTATGTATGGCCGAAAATCAATAGTTTTTGAGTAAAATTGAATTATAAACTTCTTTCTTAACTAACCCAAAATTTGACGTTCGAGTGCAAGTTTACAAAAATATAAACATTTTCTGAAAACTTTTATGCAATGACGGTATTTCTAAATTTGTTTCCGACGAAGAATTTGCAATGATATGATTACTAGACTGCAAAGTGAGTAGGCTTCACTTTAAATTGTAATTTTCCTAAGTTTTGTCCTCAAACGTAATAACTAATTTTAGAGAAGTACGTATCAATTCGCCGATTTAAAAAAAAACTTAATTTTTTAAAATTTTATTATATTTTTTTAAAGAGCGCTGGGTCAGTTTAAGAGCACTGAAATTTCTAAATCAACCAAAATATTCCGAGGAATTTTATATTTTACAAAGACCAAAATATGCATCATAGTGATAGTGATTGTTAATGATCAGAAAACCTAGAAAAATCTGGAAATCTGAGAATTTCAAAATGCAAACAGATTGAAAAAGAAAATTAGTCTCGGTTATAAAAACATTTGAAAAGGTAGAAAAGTTTAACATTTTATTTTCGTCGTCCAATATACTTACGTTACTTATTTTTTAAAGATTTAATAGAGTCGGAGTAGTTTAGAAATTGTTTACAATAAGAAATAAGGCAACAGATAGTAGTTCGAAAGAAAGTGCTAACCTTAACTAGGAGTTCGCCGCAAGCCGTAATCTATGATAGTGAAAGTGGTTTTACAGAGATGTTCAACAACCATCGTGGAAGAGAAAATCGATTTAACATTTAGTCACCTTTTAAAATTGATTAATTAAAACTGGTCAACATATGAAGGTGGCAAAGTGAGTAAGTAAAGCCTTTTAAAAATAGTCATTTTAGGCAGGTTGTCTCTTTACAAAAGTGATCACTTTACCAGGTTCCACTCTATATTGGTACACAGGGTGTCCCAAAAAAAGGTGTAACGGGCTTAATTCTTTATCTGTTAGAAATTTGTGGGCAGTGTAAATTGAAAAAAGTGTACAAAATAAGGTCGGAAATAAGACTCCCTTAAAAAAAATTCTCTCGTTCGTTTGCAGAAAGTTAAAAGTTACACTTTTTATTAAATTTGTATACGACTCTCATAAAAAACGATATCTAACGAGTAAAATGTATCCCGTACACTAATAAGGTGACATACAGAATTTGTGAATTATATCTTAAAAAGCGTCAGAGATATGAAGATAAATATAACGCTGACTTAAATCACATTTCAATGACTCTGGAAGGGAGGGAAAAACTGTCAAACAATCGCATTTCAGGGGTCGTACAGAAATTACGAAAGAAAATCTTTTTTTCCACTGTAGTAATGATCGCTTACATTCAAAATCATGTATAGTCCCCGATCATCTTTGTTTAAAGATATCTCGGTGACGTTGCATGATGAAAAGCTCAAATTTTGTACTTCACCTCATTAGTATATGGGGCACATTTTACTAATTAGGAATTTTTTGTACGGGGCCGTATACAAATTTAAAAAATGTAACTTTTTGTAAATGAACGGGAGGAATTTTTTCATAACGAGTCTTATTTCCGACCTTATTTTGAGCATTTTTTTTTCAATTTACTGCCCACTTATCTCTAATAGATAAAGAATTAAAGCCCATTTCCACCTTTTTGGGACACCCTGTGTATACATATAAGTGTGGTCCTTATTTATTTGGAAAAAAATAGGAAATCAAATTATAGGACCCCCTGGTACTGTGCCAATACTCTAATAAATAATGTGTGCAACATTTGAACCCTATCTGTATACCCGTTCTTCGCACGGTAGGAAGCAAATATTTTTCTTACTTGTGTACTTCGAATTAATTCCAGTGAAGTCGAATCTCCAAAACAGGCAAAACTATTTGTCTCATGACGTAAAATTTGCGTTACGATTAAAAAGAAGAATCTCATAGTATGAGAACACAGTAAAATAATCTCATACATCTTATTGAAATTTTTCCTTACACACACACGCACAAAAAAAAGTTAAAACGTTGTTGACAGTTTAAAGATAGAAAAACCTACATGAAACATTCAATTTTTTGTGTGCCTTTTGATGCCAAAAATGCACCCTGTTACCGTGAAGGTCATGGTACTTTTGTAAATGCAAACATTCTTATCGTATCTTTAGCGAAACGGCTTATTACCCTTACTGTTCTCCTAATGCAATTTCAAACTCCGTAAATAAAACAGACGTCGGTTTCACATGCAATTCGCACATAAAATAAATAATTTTTTCGCATTCAATTTTTAACGCAATAGTCTCAATAGTAACAGAATCTATTGCTAAAGTTGTGAAATTCAATTAAGTTGTGAAATTCCACATTCAAACGAAAGCTGGAGACATTTCTAGAGTTCTTGGTCTTGCAAAAAGAAAATAAGTAAATGTGGAATAAGCAGAACTGCATCTGAAATCATCTTTAGTAGAGTATTTTTCAGCATCTTTAGCAGAGTAAGAGCAATTATTTTCACCTTTTTTTGTGATAAAAACGGTACAGAATTTCATGGTATCGATTAAAATAATTAGGTGATTAATTAAATACAGTTTAAATTTTTATAATGCCCAATACAAAATATTCCCTGTCTGTAAAATGTGCCCCATACATTAATGAGAGGATGTACAATATTTTAGCATTTTATCCTAAAGAATATGGGAGATTTGAAAATAATTATACGATGACTTAAACCATTTCTCAATGGCTTTCGAAGGGAAAAAAAATCCAGTCGCAGGATTGCGTTTCAAGATTAGTTCAGAAATCATGAAAATAAAGCATTTTTTGCGTAAATACATAACATTTTTACTAGTACTGGTACACTCACTCAAAATAGTACTCGAGCAATAGCGAAATTTCATTTTTTAGTTTTGTCAGTAACTATTCAGTTTCTATAAACACAAAACATTAGAAAGAAATACGAGAAGTGATATATGAAATGATTCATTTTTAAGGAGAACTTTTCAAATGTGAAACTGACGTAGGAAATTTGACTTACGTTCGGATATGTTTTGAGAGGTACTATTGTATAGCCCTTGCCAACTTAGTTTAAAGATAGCTCTGAGTCTTTTTATGACGAAAGACTGAAATGTTGTACATTGCCTAATCAATGTATGGACACATTTATCTAATGAGGATTTTTTTTCTACGGGAACTGAATAGAAATTTAAATTTTGCATATATTTATATTGGATCCACTGAAAATTTAAATCGTTACGATTAAATTATGTACCTTCTTTTATGTAACTTTGTAATTTATCGTATACTGCCATGATCTGTATTTTAGGAGTAAAAAACCTAGGTCAGTGTCGTTGAGACACTCTGTATAATATAGTAGAAAGTGTCTGAGGGGAACACACTCGGGAAGAACAAAACTGGCCACATAAATATTGTCACTTTACAAATGTGGTTAAGTATAGTGATTACAAAGTGAAGTTGCACAGAAGTGGTCATTGTAGACAAATGGTCTCTTTACCAAAATGATCATTTAACCCTTTAACGCTCAGTGTTCCCGCCCTGGGAACACGAAACTGTGACTGTTGCCAGTCACGAAGAATAGATTTGATTTCTATAAAAATAGTTGCGGGTGACATAGCTCCACCGAGAATCCTTTACTTTTTAGCACGTCATTTCCCGTAAAAAAATGTCACGATTGTTTTTAACAGCACTGGCATCTGCTGAAAAATAGAAGAATGCGAGAGCAAGATGGCGGACGATCGAAACGTTCATCAAGTGCCACAGATCTAGAGACCCTTTTATGACGCAGCTGGCTGTGCCATCTTGCTGGTAGTTAAGTCGAGCGATGACAACGGCTGCCCTTTTTTCAGCATTGGGAAAGGGTTGCGGCTGAAAGGGTTAAGCCACTTCCACTGCATATGCAGGGTGCTTCAAAACTAGAAGAACAAATTTCTCGGAGGAATAAGCTACGCCAAGACGGCCCAGAATTGCATATGGATGCGGGGTCGGAAACGTCGTCTTCATGTACCTGTTAATAATTACTTTAGAAGGAAAGTTCAAGTAATAGTGAACTCACCGACCATTGTCTATCTATTCTAAAAAAAAAAAAAGTAAAGGCCGCTGCCGCTGGCGCTGCCTAAGCTTGTTGTCCTATCTCCTCCTAAACCGTGGGGATTTGAGTTTCGACTAAGGTGCCCACAGATTTGAAACATTCCGAGGAACCTGCTAGGCTGACTTAAATTTCGGAAATCGAATTATTTTAGGAGATATTAATAAAAAACTGAAAAAATAAACATAATGGTTGTCAGATTTGGCATAAAATCCTTCATTTCTTTGCAACAA
This sequence comes from Cheiracanthium punctorium, assembly GCA_038373885.1. Classification (NCBI taxonomy): domain Eukaryota; kingdom Metazoa; phylum Arthropoda; class Arachnida; order Araneae; family Cheiracanthiidae; genus Cheiracanthium; species Cheiracanthium punctorium. The sequence continues at coordinate 514,340 of JAWZYV010003534.1, read as the reverse complement.
AGTGTTTCCAAGTATCTAGAATCGCGTGAAATTTACAAACATGAGTTAGAATTACGCCCATTTTACGCCAAAATAAAAACTATATGAAATAATTAACTCAAAATGTGTTACACAAAGTTGACAATTTTCAAATAGTAAGTTCGCTTAGACAACAGGAGTTTAGAATTAGTGATTATTCGTTTTTCTAAAACAGAATAACTAATATCATGAAAATGAAAGATAATTAAAATGCAGATTATTTTAAAGCCGGTTCGGTCCAGCTGGATTATTTGCTACCAGTAGAAATATTTGGAGGCGTTAACTATGCCATTATAGCAGTTATAGTACACTTTGGATGTTTGCTAGCGCGACGAGGGGGTATAATTCGTGGTGCTAAGTACGCCAATCTGCAAACGATTATGTAAATGAAAATATGGATAACGGTTTTCCGGTAACCTTAAATGAACAGTAATTATAGGTTGTGAGCATGTGTAAATCTCCAAATAATGAAAAGTTGCCATTGGTGGCAAGCTATCCTATCTGTTCCGTAGCTTTTATTAACTTTACATGTACGCAAGTCGCCAAATAATGAAAAATCGCCATGGGTGGCAAATTCGCAAGGTGTCCAATAGGTTTTACATTATTAAAAATACAGCTGAAACAGATGTTCTGATTTTATTACGCTTTAGCTCCTAATTAATATAACTTTTGAATGGCAACATGAATTATCATCGTGTTTCTCAGCAGTGCCAATAAGTTCTCCAGCAATTATACGCGGAGTCCGCACTCCAGGTGGCGTATAACTCAGGACCCGTACAACACGAATTCCTATAACAAAATATCTACCGTGCTATGGACGGGGTCTACTGTAGTGTGAAGTTTAAATTTTTATGTACCAACTAACGCAAGAACCAAGCAATGTGTAGCTCAGTAACATTCTATCTGATCCAATCTTCTGGTTTTGTCTGTTGAAATTATGTCTTTTTTTATGAATAAGCCTTATTAGGGGCCGAATGCCTCATACGAAAAGCGAGCATAGCGAGTCTGGGGGCCTTGGCCCCTAGTTTTTAAAAAAATAATTCATGTGTTACAGATTGCGTTTGATAAAAGTAGTTAAAAAGTGATTATTAACAGGTACATGAGGACGACGTTTCCGACCCTACATCGCTGTGCGATTCTGAGTCGTCTTGGTGTAACTTACCTCTTTTAGACGTTTATTCCACTAATTCTGAAACACCCTGTATATTAAATGATGCTACAATGCAAAATGGCATTACACGAACAGTAACATATATCCATGAATAAAAGGTAAAAATCCTATTAAAATAGCACATAGCGTATTATTGATAAAATTAAGGGACGGGCAAACTTTGGAAAGTTGCGGGCCGTATGATTGGGATTTATACGGGGTTTTGATAAGTTCTACGGGGCGTATGTTACTGTATATATGCTATATAGTATGAGTGAAATAGGCCGATGACCAAAACAATCCCCCCAAAACACCACATAAGCAGCAAAAACATTGGACCTATCACGTGGGACCATCATTTTGTTTTCGACGTTTTGGTTTCATGCCATGTGATCGGCCCACTATTTTTCCTACTTATGGTGTATGATATGCTATATTATACTACATTAATAAGCACGAACTATTATATAGTTAACGGAAAAGTGCTGACTTTAATTAATCCAACGGAAAGGGAAGCCTCGAAAAACAATTAAACTTACTGAAGATAACTTTTCCGCAAGCCTCATTCTGTAACAAGAAAAGTGGTTTTACAGGAAAAGTCAAACACCGCGGAAAAAGAAAAATATTTAGAAGGTATACAGTGGACTCGCACGTTACAACACGATTTGACGTACACAAATTGGATTTTACGCGAGTTTTTCCCACGAGTATGCATCTTAATGCCAAAATGAACTCCTCATCCGAAACTCGTGTTTTTACGCCAACAGTAAAAAGCGCCAAAATTCATGGCTTCATAACTTTATGCGGGAAATAGTAAATATATAGTGAGGGAATGGTTTAAAACTGTTGGCTCCACTAGTGGCCGAGCACATAGCGCTCTGAACACGAATTATTTACTTCATTTCATAACTTCATGTTTATAACTTGTGGAACTGCGTAGTTATATAAAGGCTTTAAATCTTTTTAGTTTTATTTGATAGTGAAACAAATTTGATAAGTTTTGGATAAAAAGATATACTTCATGAAGTAAATACTCAAGAATTCGGAAAAATAAAAAAATTTCTTAACGATCAATGTCGATGGGACACACGCTCTTCATTTTCAAATAAGTGCAAATTATTTTTATCTCTATAAATAAGGGCCAATATATATATACATATACATAGCTTTCTGAGTAGGAAATTTTCGCAAGCAATACTCGGTAACATTGCTTAATTTAATTTATTTATAGCGGGAAAAGGGAAAAATCGGGAAAAAAATTATTACAACTTGTTAAACACGAGATCACATTGTAATACATGAACATGCGAAGGCGCATGCGCAAGAAAGTGAAAATTAAAGTATTTCGAAATTTAACCGAACTAAGGATGAAAGTTGGCAAAAAGTCAGTTATTCCTTCTTTTTAGTTAACAGCGTTTATTGAAAGAAGCGATAGTATTTATAGTATTTTATGGAGCACTTTTCAAATTTATGAAATGTTCAATAAAAATAAATCAGTATACAGCGTGATAATGCAAACCTAATTGAAAATTTGTAAAATATTGTAAAACACCCAAGAAAGAAAAAAAAGAAACTCATTAATTTTTTTTTTATTACGAACAAACAAACAACACAAACAACAAAAAAATGTAACAATTATGTTATTTTCTCTCTTTTTTTAATTTAAATGTTATCTGTTTTTCATTTCTATTTTCTTAAAACATGGAAGATTCTTCTTAATATGTTAGACATTTTTCTGAACTTTATTCTGCATAAAATCTTTACATGCTTATTAAAGAATTTCATAATTCTGATAGCATAAAATTTCCCCATGCTTAAAGCACCGTCAACTTCTCATATAAATGAAATTGCATTATGATGATGGTATGGCTTGTTAGAGGAATAATTTTATTCATTTCAAAAATAGAGACTTGCAAGTTTGGGATTTAATAATTGCGACTTAACCCCTGCTATCTTTGTAAATTTTTTAACAGTAACATTTTAATGCTTTTAGCGAATTCTAAAAAATTTACCTTTTAAAATTTTGAAATTCTATTTAAATAACTATGTTACTAACTGATACCATAATTTTTATATTTCATGAAAAGTTCAGTTCCACTAAGTATTCTTTTATGAATGAAACACTTTTATCCTTTTACTGACTAACCTTTTACTGGACAAAATATCATGAAAATAACCATTTTCATAAATTTTTACAGAGCTATCTTGATACGCACCCCCCCCACAAAATTAATTCATATCTTTACTTAAATTTAAAAATAAATCTTTTATTAATTCTTAATATTTCACTTATTATTTAAACTACCCATCAGTATATTCAGTTTTTAAAACTAATGTAAAAGTATAGTCAGAAATGACCCATGCGCCCAATTGAAGCACGCACAGTTAAAATTGTATACATCCCCCCCCCCTCATTTAAATGACTATTATACTTTAATTAACGCATTAGAAGACAAAATATGCGGAAAACTAATTTAAATATGCCTAGATCTCAATTCGGTTTGTAAAAGGTTAAAAGAAAATATGAGAGATCCTGTATATCTTCTTACAAAAAAGTTTTTACAAAAAAGTCAAGCATAAAATTTATAAAAAAAAAAAAAAAAACAATTTTTTCTCCAACTCGAAATGCACACAATTATTTTAATTAAAATGATACAGAAGTAAATGCATTGACACCTTTCATTTTTCCTGCCTAAAATGTACATAAATTTTTTAAAATTGAAATAATGTAACCAAAAAATAGTAAATGGATACTATTTTTTGGAGTAAATATATTAAAACCTTCCGTGAACAATAATTATAATTATTATTATTTCTATTCTATAATCTCTTTTCAAAGAAAACAAAAAGGTATTCAACACTGAATATTTTCTCTTAAAAAAAAGAAAATTCAAAACTTGTTCGAGTTTCTGTAAATTAACAGGTTCAGAAAAAGAAAATAACAGAAACAGATCAGCTCTTTTGCCGCATTTAGTTTTTTCACCCTAAACAGTTCTGTTTTGTCAGACTATATCCACCCCACATCCTATATCTTTATATATATAATTTTTTTCCTTCTTTTTCGCACCCCCACCCCCCTACTAAAGGCTCACGTCCCTTCCAGCGTGTTTTCAAAAACAATGCGCGCGGGCGTCGTCGTCGCCGGCCGCTGCGCCTGCGCCCCCTGACGTCACCAGTGTAGGCGTAGAGGGGGCCTCCGTGGCTGCGGCAACCTTTTCGCCCATCCATTCGCCGCACTGGTTGCGACTCCGGCATGGCGACCACGGACCTCTACCACGCCGGCCCTTTTTCAACGACGGGGTCGACGGGGGGCCGGCCTTGGCCGCGGGCCGGACTCTAGAGGATGGCCCGCCGGCCGCACAGCAGCAAACATGGAAGAAGGCGTCGATCTCAGCCATCTGACGGACAGCGAGCGGCAGCAGATTCTGCAAGTGATGGCTCGACACAAAGCGGAGGAAGACCAAGAAAGAGAGAACTTCAAGTTAGTCTTCTTTCTCTTTCTCTCTCTCTCTCTCTCCTACTTTCCCTTTTCTCTCTCTCTCTCCTATACTCTGTGCCCATAGAAACACTCTTTTGCTCCCCTCCAAGCCCTCCCGACTGTTTCTTCCAATATGCGTGTGCTTCTTTGCTTGGGTACACCTTCCAGTGTAATTCCACTTCCATCTCTGTCTTACTATGGCGATGAACAAAACGTCATACGCACACTCGATCCAAGCCGAGTTAAATATATCGTTACCATGGTGCTGTATAATGTGTGGACGGGAAGAGCATCCGTCTGACTCGAATCTTAATTTAATGGGAAACCCAAAAATGAATGAATCAATCAGAAAGATGTACGACCACGAATAGATGAGGATGGCAGGCGCAAATCCCAAGGCGCAATGGCCATCCCCCTCCTATTCAGGTCAAGCGCTCTTGCCGGCCCTTCATGGAAAAAAAAAGAGACCCTTCCAGACAATTTTAGTGTTTCCATTACGTTCAAGAAGTAATTAAGACACGCATATTAACCTATAAACTGAGCCACCCCTTTTTAATACTGATCGCTGAATGATGTGTATCGATCGGCGAAAATAGTTTCAATTTGTATTGGTTAATGGTTGTAAAAGTAATGTCTGCGAAAGTGTTGTTTATGCCCTTTTGAGAAAGTAATATAGATTTTGATACATTATTTTATATTTTGTTAATCCCGATATTTTCTATTAATATTATATTTTAAGAATGTACTATATATGTATGTGTATCTGTAACGAAATGAATTTATCTTCAAAATACAATTTATTAATTTGCGTAAAGGAGTAAAATGCCTTTTTAGCTTATGAATAATAAAAATAAAAGCTCAATTGTGTTATGAAATAATAATTTTGTTCTAAAAACATTAAAAAATACTCAAATGTGAACTGAATTTTTCATCTTATGTAATTTTTTTAGCGGATAAAAGCCTAAATGAATATATCAGGATTAAGCAGATTATTTAGAACATGCAACATTATTAAAATATAGAGACATTTTATTTATGATAATAGATAGTTCTTATAGAATAGGCTTATTTTATTATAAAATAATATAAAGCAACCAAAACTTGTAAACGGGCAAAGAAACGACTTATAATTGTGGAAGTGATTGAATTCCACCGAAGAGGGAAGGGCTGTAGCATATGTTTTGTTTATAATGTACTTTATTATAAGTATTTGGAAAGTAAAATAGATTAAAAATGCAATAAAAAATGACAGCTCAATGGCTGAAGTGATATTATTCCTCACTACTTTAAATAACAGATAGCTGATGTTTATTTCAATTGCAATTCTGAAGGAAATAATTAATAGAATCAGTATTTACTTTTATACAATGGATAGTTACTTTAAAAGGTTTACTACAGCTTATAAAAATCATTTTAGTAGTTAATTTGAAAGTAAACAAGTTCATATAATAAAAATAGTATGCAGTTAAATTTATCCTCGAAAGAAATTTTGAAGTAATATCTACCTTTTTTTTTCGTGTTCAAAGAGCTTAAAATTTTAAGTCAACCACCAAAAGTCTAAAGTGCAATTTTCAGTTTCTTTTTATATTCTGAGTATTTTATGATGTTTATCATTTTTATTTGCACAAATACTTTTAAGATTTGTATTTCTTATACAATACAAGCATATTTTTATGCATTAATAATTTATTAGAAAATATAATGAATTTAGAATGCTTTAGTTAAATATTGTGTTTTGAAGTCTAAGTACCTCCAAAATGCATAATTGTAACCAATCGTTGAACTTACTAAAATTTTTGGTTCATAAAATTTAAATTAAAAGTTTTAGCACACTTAAGTTTAACCTGTGATAAATTTATGAGGAAAATAAACCTTAAAAATAATTTGCGACTGTATTCATAAAATAATAACTATTATAATAAAATACTAAGATGGTTTTTGTTTATATATAGGACTATTTAAAGTAAATGGAAGATATTTATCTCTGTACACTTTATAATTTTCTTTTTTCTTAACTTAAAAAGTAAAATAAAGTATAGGTTTTTTTCTTTGCACATGCATATATACGTTTACTTGTTAAAGAATGATAAATACAGTGAACAGAAAAATGACTAAAAACTCATCTATTCAGATTTTAATTCGTAACAAAAAATAATACAATAATAAAAGAAAAAACGTTCAGGTACTCTCTTCTGTTGAAACTATCTCGGTATTTACTAACGTAGCATTACTTATCGTTTTTCATGGCTTTAAAAAAAAAAAAAAAAAAAAAAAAAAAAAAAAAAAAAACTACCTTTAAAGGCAACAATAAGTGATGACCCTATGCAGAGCAGATCCAGGTAAGAAGAATATAGAAATTATGTAAATAATACAAGTCATTGACACGGTATATTGAGCTTTAATCCCTATTGACGTAACAAATCATCTAAAAAACTATTTCTAGTTTTAAAATTTATAATCTAATGTTGTCGTTACATGACTAAAAAAATTAAAAGATCATGATTGTGTCCAAAAGTAAAAACAATTCATGCGGAATATGAAATGCTTCTCACGCAATTTTTAATTTATGATGTCCCATGTTTAACTGGTGTAAAAGAAATTGCATATTTGTATTTTAGCGGCTTTATATTATAATTTCCGACTTCGTTGAAGTTTTTATTTTTCTTTACATAGGACAACAGTATTGGAGAATGTAATCCTACATTAATTTTTTTTTTCAAAAATCAGAAAGTACTTTTCAGATTTGTCGAAATTAACTTGAAAATAAAACTAATAACTTGATTTCTAAATTTGTATTTTAACTTCACATTATAAAATTCTTAGGCTTCTCAACAGTTTCATCATTTAAGTCCGTACTAAAAATTTTAATTGCTTTAAACTGTTCCTCAGGGAATATATTTTAGGCAGAAATATTTTGGGTAAAATAGTATGAAGTATATCCCAATGCAACATATGAAAAACAAACAAAAATAAAAAGAAAGGAAGGGAAAGGACTAAAAATCTTTTCTTGCTTTTTGGAAGAAATTCAAAATCAAATTAATAAAATTAATCTCAGTAAGTAATGTGTATGATAAATTCAACATTCTAATGATGGAAATACTTCAAAACATTTCTAAATTTGTATTTTAATTTCACATTGAGAATTCGTGCAAAATTTTGCAAAAGCAATTTTATCACTATTTTCTATTATTTTTAGTTTATGACTACTAAATGTATTTTTTTTTCGAAGGAGATTATTTTGTTTGAAACTTACATGATATGCCCATATATATACATATAATGAATGAAATTAAACACTAAGTACTAAAACCAACAAAAAATATATACGTACCAGATAATAATTATTAACCGATACCATCCAAATTTGGAGAAAAGCGGGGTTCGGTGCAGACGAAAATTGGGTCTTTTTGCGGCCCGTGACAAAATTATAATCGATTAAAACTGCCCTTCACATAATTATAATCGATTAAAATGGCCCCTTCACAAAAATGCAATCGATTAAAACAGACCTTCATTGACATTTTACCTACATTTTAATCTATTTATCAATTATTTTTACAAAAATGTGACTTTTATTTAGTATAAAAATTAGCTATTATCGCTAAAATGGGACCTTGGCGAAAATTCCTGGATCGACCCCTGAAAATGTAGTAAATATAGAAATATAAAAATTAAAAAAGATGAATAAAAAAAATGCTGTTTCTGCTATAGACAACGAGGTTTAAAGTGCTTTTAATGTACAAACCATCACTTTCAGCTGTAAGATAGGGGGGGGGGGAGGGAAAAACATCACCAAGGCTTGAAAGATGTATTTTACCATTTATTTGAGGGGTCTAATGTTTTAATTAGATATACATATTTTAATTTTGAGAATTTAAAAACTCTCTCAAATTATATGCCCAATCTCAGTATTATCTCAGTATCTCAATTTCAGTATCATCATCACCAAGCAGTAAAAGAAAAATTTTCGTATCATATATATATATATATTGTAATATTCATTTATATTTTATAGATACGAACAGTGTTTTTAATTAAACGAATCTGACAAGTGGTAGTAAACAAATAATTTTAAGCACTTTTGAAAATGACTAAAGTTTTTAGATCACGCTTCATTTTGATAGTCACTTCAACCGATAGCCTTAGTGAAATTTGGCTGAAAAACATAAAAGACAAATAATTTTGAGAAACAGTGTATAATTACTCTAAACGCAGTACCTTTAGTCTTACCGTACAATAGACTTAGAAAAACGCACAATATTACGTTCTGTTTCATGTTTTTTTTTAGTCAGTTTTGAATCGTTTCCATTTTCAAAACTTCTATAAGGTAATTATAATTGTTATATAAAACATTTGTATTTCTGAAACATGTAAAACTTGACCCAATATTTAAAATATCACATGTAAACTTTTTTTTTCATCAAAAATTGCCTCTAAAATATTTTTTTAAATACAAATAGGTTTGGGTAAGGAATTTTAAGCTTAATATAAGATCTTTGATTATAGTTAAAATATTAAAAATTAAAAAAATTGTCACTGTCAAAAATGTTTCCTTTCTGTTTCTGTAAAATTTAGAATTTTGTTGTTTTAGAACCTTAAATATTTTCCTGTCTTTTAGTTAAATTTTACTAACCATATTTAAAAAAATTAAATTTTAAAATTTGAACTGATGTACTAGGTCTTAAAATATTTCCATAATTCTTAAAATCTTTTCAGTTTTAAGAAAAAGTTAAAAAAATGTATAAAAATTGGTAACTTATTGGGTCTGTATAGCACTCACTCTATACTGTTAAAAGTATCCAAACTCTGAAGTTGGGACAGTTTTTCGGCTTTCCGAAAAATGAAAAAAATCCTCTTTAACTTTGGCTCTATAATGAACATGCTAAATACAGCTCTCACCCCCCCCTCCCTTTTCCTTAATCCATCACACAGGTATCCATCGGACTAAAAATAGAAGTTAAGAAAATCAAAATCTGCCGGATCCAGCTTCCACAGACTTTACCGTGGTAGTAAAGCCAAAGTAATAATAATAATAATAATAATAATAACAAAATAATAAAAAGAGCCCGTTTATACATGTCATGCGTGTCGTGTCCCATCTATAAAAAATAGACATACAAAAAAACTTTTTAACAAAAAAATTAAACCGCCGAAAAACTCAAAAGCAAAAAATAATAAACCTTTTCTTAATTAACCTTAATATAAGTTAATAACAATATAACTTAATGTTAACTAACCAACAATAACTTAATAACAATATTCCTGTCAATGTTTCAGAGGAATCGAAGATTATTCGAATATTTGTGATTATAAACAAATGAATCTTTAGATTTTTATTTTTATAGATGAGTTAGTTTACGAAAAGAATAAACTTGTTGTTTGTAAAAAACTTAAATAAGAAATTTGAACACTATTTTAACATTTTTAAAGCTTTTATCAACTTATGTTTCAAGACAACTCTAACTTTTGCAATCGTGCATAGTTGTTTAATTCTGCGCCATCTTGGGGCAACGTATATTAAAAAAAAGTTTTGGCCATAAGCTCTGATACACTATCTAAAATTAGAAAAAGTGATACTGTGAATCACTTACTCTAATTTTAGATAGTGTGATACTGTGTATCAAGTAATATAATAACGCACGTAAGAATAGATCTATTTTTTTGAGAAAAATGACACATCTTATGCATAAAATGTATTCTCCATTTTCTTTGTATCACGTTTGTAATATTTAGAAAAAAAAGCAAAGAGAAAAAAAAATTAAGAATGAAAATGAAGCAGTCAACTTTTTACTATTCCAGTGCTTGCATTAATTATTCTCACAAAGATGATACAGTTGCTTAAAGAGTATTTCCAAGCTGTTCATCTATTTCGAATCAAATTTAAATATGAATAGGTGCATTCAAGCTATAACACCTCCAATGTTTTTTCTAGGGACTGGAAGCAGATAGAAATATGCGTTTTGTTTTAAAATACGCGTGAATTCATTGTGAAGGAGTGACAAAAATTGCAGCATTGTACGGTTATTAGAACAGTAGCAGCAGCGACGAAATTGAGAACTGTTTTTTCATACTTAAAATGGCGATGTATTCGTTACAAGAAGAGAATGTAATCAATTCCTCTCTGCATTTGCGTGATATGATACCGATTGAAATTTGTCGCCAGTTGAATGAGGTATGTGGTGATAGGATGCGTCTAATAAGCGTTAGTAAGTGCGACAGATCTAAGGGAGAACGTCGTGTGATTAAAAAATCAAGACGATCTCTGCCTCGCACCAGTCGGTCCCACGGTATGATCAAGCTTGAGGAAAATGGGAAAAGTTTTTTTTTAAAGGTAGGTGCCACAATTACTGAAGGAGAACTACAAGAACCACTGGCAATTTACATGCTTCCTATTCACCTGACCTAGCTTCTAGATACTTTTGGCTGTTTCCAACGATGAAAGGCACTTTTCGTAGTCGCACATTCACAGGCTATGCTGCTACTCGATCAGCGATTTTCCAGTGGTTCAACTAAACCCCTAAAGAAGCACTCGCAGCGACCATGGAATCGTGGCATATGCGTTGTGAAAAATGTGTACGGGTGCAAGGAGATTACATCGAGAAGGGACGCAAGTTTCACAGTTTTCCTGTGGTTAATTTGTGACAAAAATAAATAAATAAATAAACAAAAATTAAAATGGATGTGCTATAATTTGAATGCACCTAGCATATAGATTAGTGAAGCTTATAAAAGAATTCTCTGCATAAAAAATAATTTATGTCATCGTGACAGACAAAAGAAAACAAAACAAACACAAAAGATATTTAATCTCTAAAGGTAGTTACTAAGGCTAAAAAAAGTGTTTAAGTAGTTTGAACCTGTTGACTTCCATCGTTGCAATCTGCAACAATAGAAGCAAACAAGTTAATTATGTATTACGCAATAGTACATTCTCAAATACGATTGTGTTGGATATTGCTCTATAATCGATGCATTCAACTTAATTTATCCTTCCAGCTAAACCCTCAAATATGGATAAAGTAATAAGTAGAAGGAATATTTTAAGTTGCTGAAAAAAATTATTTATTTAAGTTTTTTTTTTCAAATTGATTTTACTGTAAAATGAAATGCTGTATTTATTTTTGTCCATGAATTCTAGTGTGTGTGGATGTACATACACTATTGTTTTTCTTTCTTTCTTTTTTCGTCCAAATGAGACCAAATGATAAATTCATAAAATAAGCGCTCTTTTAAATTCCACTCTCAGTTATGCTTTGGTTGTTACTCCACCTTTGTGTATTTTTTATGTGAATTAATTTCGCAAAAGTTTAAGCATTTATAGTTATAGGAAACTAAATTTGAATACTAAAATAAATGTTAGGTACCTTTCTTTTTCTGAACTTTCTGAACGATCTCATATCCAGTTACAGATTTTTTCAAAGCCCAGTAAATCAGTGTTTATTTGAATATACATTAAAAAAATATCTAGTATTTGAATTATTAAAAGTCTTGAAAGTTATTTTTACAAGTTTGTTTAAGTAAGTATACTGTATCATAATGTAACTTTCAACTTAAAAGCTCGATTTCACTGAAAAATATTATTTTTGAATGTAAAATATTTGTATTTTAACTATGATTTTTCTTGTTGATTTCACAATTATACACACAGATAATCAAACTCCTTTCAACCCCAACTATATTTTTTGTCTTTCTTGACAATGACACTTTTTTAATTTTCTTTCTGAAGTCTTCATATATATATATATATATATATATATATATATATATATATATATATATATATATATATATATGCAAGCATGCTATTTGTTTATGTACTTAATACAACTTCCTTACACTCTTTTTGATTTCCGATTACTTTACACATGATTATTTTTCGCCTATTTCTAGAGATATTTGTTGATAAAACAGTTACAGATAAGGAAACAAAATAGCAGTTACACACATTAGACTAAAAATTAAGCTACAAGATCTCAGCATGTGAGATATTCTGCACTATGGAACACTTAAACTAATTTCTATTTATGCACAATAAAAATAAAAGAATAAATATCTAATCAAAAAACGTGACTGAAGCTTAACTTTCCATTTGATATTACATTCGCCATTTAAAAAAAAAGACCCAACTGGATAGACGGGTGATGATACAAACAAAGTTTGGATTAGCTATAATTCAAAAACAAAGTTAAATGTGTTCTTTTTGAAATAAAAACCCTTCTCTGATGATACTGACTTACTCAATCAAAGCGATTTAAATAATTTAACTACTTTTATTCCAAACTAGCTGAAGTACCCGTCCTCGACGGGTTAGTGAATGCAAATTTCCAAAAAGCAAGAACTTTCGTCAGCATTGTAGGAGTACACAGAATGAATGTAGTATGTTGCCAAAGTAAAGAAAGCGAAGTTATAATTTTCACGTATTGTTAAAATATTACAGGTTAGAGAGTAACTAAGTAATATCATTTCATTCGCTTTAGTCGTAATTATGTGATACGCCAACGAATATTTACGCATATTGAAATAATTTTCGCAAAATCTCAAAATTTAATCAAAATTTTTGAAAAATTTGAAGCCTAGAATTTAAGTTGAGTGACAACCTATCATGTCACCCAAGTTCGTTTCATTCCCTGCAGTCTTTATTTCGTGATGCTGGAACAAATTTTCAGCATTTTAAAACGATTTTCGAAAAATCTCAAAATGTAAGCAAAATATTTTTAAAATTCACCGCCTATAAATTAAGATTAGCAACTACCTATCATATCACTCAATTTCGTATCATTCGTATTAGTCGTTATTACGTGAAGTTTGAAGAAATCATCATTGAACGTATTTTGAGAGAATTTTCACAAAATCTCAAAATCTAATAAAAATGTTTAAAAAATTGGACTCCTTTAGTTTATGTTGAGCAACCATCTATCGTGTGACCAAATTTCATATCATTCGCTTTAGTCGCTATTACGTAATGCAGGAACAAAGATTCACTCAGTTTTAAACGATTTTCACAAAATCTCGAAATCTGATCGATTTTTTTTAATTAGATGCTTATAGTTTAAGGTGAGTGACCACCTATCATTTCACCAAATATCATTTTTTCACCTTTGCAGTTATTACGTGATGTGCGGACACAAATTTACGCAGTTTGAAATGATTTTCCCAAAATTTCAAAATCTAATCAAGATTTTTTAAAAATTGGACGCCTATGTTTTAAGTTGAGTGACCACCTATCATTACACCCAATTTCATATCATTCGATTCAGTCGTTTTTACGTGATGCTTGAACACAAATTTACGCAGTTTGAAAGGATTTTCGCAAAATCTCAAAATCCAATCAGGATTTTTTAAAAATTGGACGCCTATGTTTTAAGTTGAGTGACCAACTATCATGACACCCAATTTCATATCATTCGCTTCAGTCGTTTTTGCGTGATGCTTGAACACAAATTTACGCAGTTTGAAACGATTTTCGCAAAATCTGTAAATCTAATCAAGATTTTTTTAAAATTCGACGCCTATGTTTGAAGTTGAGTGACCACCTATCATGACACTAAATTTCATATCATTCGCTTCAGTCGTTTTTACGTGATGCTTAAACAAATAAAGCGTCACGGACAGAATGACAGAATGACAGACAGACAAACTTTTTTTTGAGGGTCGCATCGGATTCCCGGGTGCTTGAAACGGATAGAAATCGCAAAATTTTTGAATTCCAAGAAATGTACAGACAAAAGTCTAATTTTATTTATATAGATTTCTACTAAGGGACTTCAAATCATATAAAACCAGACGAAAAATTTCTACAGTCGCGGCTAAAAGACTGGAAACGCCTGCGAAGATACTTAAAAAATTACCTTAAATTACAGTGTTCAAAATTTTTATTCCGAATGCACTGTAAGTGATTTAGTATATTGCAATTATATTTACACTTCAATAAATACCCCTTGTTAAGATATTAAAGTAGAGATTGTTTATTGACGTTTGTAGCATTAATTAACTACTGTTCTTTCGCATAGGGTAGCAAATATCTTGTTTTCATTGGTAAATGCCAATTAAGAGATATCTATCTATATAAATAAAATTAGACTTTTGTCTGTACATTTCTTGGAATTCAAAAATTTTGCGATTTCTATCCGTTTCAAGCACCCGGGAATCCGATGCGACCCTCAAAAAAAAGTTTGTCTGTCTGTCATTCTGTCATTCTGTCCGTGACGCTTTTTTTGTTTAAGCATCACGTAAAAACGACTGAAGCGAATGATATGAAATTTGGTGTCATGATAGGTGGTCACTCAACTTAAAACATAGGCGTCGAATTTTTAAAAAATCTTGATTAGATTTTCAGATTTTGCGAAAATCGTTTCAAACTGCGTAAATTTGTGTTCAAGCATCATGCAAAAACGACAGAAGCGAATGATATGAAATTGGGTGTCATGATAGGTGGTCACTCAACTTAAAACATACGCGTCGAATTTTTAAAAAATCTTGATTGGATTTTGAGATTTTGCGAAAATCCTTTCAAACTGCGTAAATTTGTGTTCGAGCATCACGTAAAAACGACTGAAGCGAATGATATGAAATTGAATGTCATGATAGGTGGTCCCTCAACTTAAAACATTGTCGTCGAATTTTTAAAAAATCTTGATTAGATTTTGAAATTTTGGGAATATCATTTCAAACTGCGTAAATTTGTGTTCGCACATCACGTAATAACTGCAAAGGTGAAAAAATGATATTTGGTGAAATGATAGGTGGTCACTCACCTTAAACTATAAGCATCTAATTAAAAAAAAATCGATCAGATTTCGAGATTTTGTGAAAATCGTTTAAAACTGAGTGAATCTTTGTTCCTGCATTACGTAATAGCGACTAAAGCGAATGATATGAAATTTGGTCACACGATAGATGGTTGCTCAACATAAACTAAAGGAGTCCAATTTTTTTAAACATTTTTATTAGATTTTGAGATTTTGTGAAAATTCTCTCAAAATACGTTCAATGATGATTTCTTCAAACTTCACGTAATAACGACTAATACGAATGATACGAAATTGAGTGATATGATAGGTAGTTGCTAATCTTAATTTATAGGCGGTGAATTTTAAAAATATTTTGCTTACATTTTGAGATTTTTCGAAAATCGTTTTAAAATGCTGAAAATTTGTTCCAGCATCACGAAATAAAGACTGCAGGGAATGAAACGAACTTGGGTGACATGATAGGTTGTCACTCAACTTAAATTCTAGGCTTCAAATTTTTCAAAAATTTTGATTAAATTTTGAGATTTTGCGAAAATTATTTCAATATGCGTAAATATTCGTTGGCGTATCACATAATTACGACTAAAGCGAATGAAATGATATTACTTAGTTACTCTCTAACCTGTAATATTTTAACAATACATGAAAATTATAACTTCGCTTTCTTTACTTTGGCAACATACTACATTCATTCTGTGTACTCCTACAATGCTGACGAAAGTTCTTGCTTTTTGGAAATTTGCATTCACTAACCCGTCGAGGACGGGTACTTCAGCTAGTAAAAAATAATAATGTTGCTAAAATAAAAATACGTATTGCTGGATCATTCACTGTTATTTAGATTTTTTTAAGTGATAGTATTCTTAAAGGATTTAAAATTAAAGATTTGATATTTATGGTGAAAAATATTAGAGGCATTCGTTCAAGAAGAAATAGAGAAAAAAAAGCATAGTTTATAATTTTAATGATATTTTAAGTAATATGACAAATTATATAAGTTATAAAAATATAAACTTTCTTATACAAGCTTATATGGTTATTGATGAATTGAAAAAATGTACATGTCGAAAAAAATTCAAATGTGTAAAGAGAAAAATTTCAGATGAAAATAGCTGCTTGTGTTGTAATACATGCTGAGAATTTAGGTATCTCGTAAGAAATTAAAAGTAATTCAATACATAGATAAATTTAATAAAAAGCGATGCTACAATGATTGAACATATTTATTTATATATTTTACGTTACTTTATTCCGCATATTAGATATTTTAAATGGAACACTTAGATATAATAAAGAAGAAAGATCAGTAAATTGCATAATATAGATCAAATGGCTGGGTGATATACATCGAACACCTAAGGTTTTTTTCCCCTTGCAAAAATTAATTTTATTTCATAAAAGTGGTAGATTGCGTGTTTAACGCAACGAACGTAGACAGTAGTGCTTAATGCCAACCATGCATTTTTTTCTCCCTCTGAATGAAAGGGAAACATTAAGAGCTTAACAGATTAAGCGAATCAATACGTTTTGCAAAGTAACTCCAGGAACAATTGTTCTGCACGTTATACGTACTCACTTCACCCAAAGTATTAATAATGCAAATTCATACGGTTCGAATATTTCTTTCCAGTTCCGCTTACGGAAGTAGCTTTATGCAGCTCCAAGATCGTATTTAAATTTACTGGGCTCTCAGCTCAATTGCGACTCTAAATAGTCATTCTCAAATTTGCGTGCAATATCTCTTTAAATAACGGGTTCTCTTTCGATATTTTAAATGAATGGATAAATGCGAATGTTTAAGTTTCGTGTTCTATTTTCATGCTCGTTTCCCGTGTCAAATTCACAGATAATATCTAATATATAATGGAAAACTCTGTATTTCGGCCAAAAGTAAATTAAACAAAATAAAAGAACATGACTGTTTTTTTTTATATAATTAAGTACATGTGTTTAGGAATTCGAAAAAATGTTTTTAGATGCAGTTTAAAAATTTGAAACATGAAATAAACGTAAGAAAATTTAATGTAATTTTACTGTAAAATGTTTCAAAATGCAACAACCTTTCACAATTTGAATATGAATTAATAGTCATCAGATATAAAACATTGGATTCAATTTTAAAGTTCTCGATAAAAAAAATGCGCTACAAACTCTGACAAATTGTAATTTTTTAAATGCCACTTTTCATTCTCACTCATTTCACTTACGATTTTCAATCATACTTAAATTTTGACTACGCTGTCAAAGCACGCATAGAGTGTTTTAAAAGTTCCCGTACTGTCAACATATGTATTTATTATTTACAAAATAAAAAACCTCAAAAAGATTATTTTTATGATAATGGTAAAAACCACTTTTAACGTCATTTAGGAAAAAATGCTGAGCTTACATTTATGATAAATTTTCAAAATGTGCACCCCTTTCTCGAAAGCAAAGCTGAACTCATTTGCGCATGTTTTTAGAAAGGCGTCTTAACATGATGCGAGTGACTTCTTGTTTACTTTGAGTGCTGGCAAGTTTCAAATCATCTATTATTTGAGGATTAACAGTATAAAATCTGTTATTTAAATGTACCCACAGTGAAAAGCCCGGGATGCTCAAATCAAGGGATCGAGGTGGCCAAAGACCTTTTGAGATGAGTCGATTACCGAAAAAATCTTCAAGAGTGCCATGGTTTCATTACTCGTATGGCCTGCTGCACCATCTTGTTGGAACCAACAAACTCGTTCGTTCACATCTAACAATGCTCGGTAAGTTCCCTGTATAAAGAACGATCAACAATTGATTCGAAAAGCAGAGGTCCAATAATCCTTTTGCAAGATACAGCACACCATACGCCAAGTTTTTCAGACTGTAAAGGTTTTTGCATTAATGAGTGAGGATTGGTCGTCGCCCAAAAGCTAGAGTTTTGTGTGTTCAGGTAACCGCTTAAATCAAACCATGCCTCATCGGAGTAAAATGCTTTGTCCAAACTAGTGATAGTGTTGCGAACCAATCTCCGGAGCCACCGGCAATAGTGAAACCGCTTCTCAAAGTTAGGTGGCTTTATCTCCTGTACCATTTTTACACGATAAGCACGAAAGGCCAAAGGCTCTTAAAGCCTTATGAGTTGATCCACCAGATGTGTCAATTTCTTGTGCTAAACGCCTCGCGTATTTTTGAGGAATTTACAATGTTCTTCTTTGAATGTCTTGCAGAAAGGCTGGTGCAACAACTTTCGGCCTTCCATTCCTATGCTTGTCTTCCACCGAACCTGTATTACGAAATCGTCGAACGAGCTGCTATAGTGTATCTTTACTCGGTATTGCATCATTTGGATATTTATTTCGCGAAAACATCTTTGGATCTTTGACGATTTGCATTCAAAATGACGATTGCATGACGATTTGCATTCATTCCAATGCATTCTCATACGACTTGCATTCAAAACAAGCCTCAAGCAGCGCAATTCTCTGAATGCGTACAAAATTCATTTTACAATGCAGAACAAAATGACATAGAAATTTATTCTCTTAAAACTTGAGAGCGAAAAGAAACTAACGATAAAAACTAAAGAATGGTCTGCAATGATAGGCAGACGATAAAATTTAATATTAAAAAAAAATCCGTATACAATGAGTTTTACAAGTTGGAGTACAGGAACTTTTAGGCCACACTGTATAATGTACCATTAAATTAGGTAATTATGGAATATATTTCATTTACCAGTAAAAATGCTAAACAGTAAGTTTCATAGTTGCATGTAAAAAAAAAAGAAAAGAAAAAAAGAATAAAGTTTTGGTAATTCGGAATATTTTTAAATTTATAAATAGAACAGCATTGCATAATAATAATAATAATAATAATAATAATAATAATAATGTGTTCAAGAGCCATCGCTTAAAAAAGAAACAATAACAGTTTTTAGGGTTTTAAAACTCAAAAGAAATAATGTTAAGAAGCACAAATCTCCTTAACGTATTAAAATTAAGTAGACTAAAACTCTACTTCATTGTGGAGTAATAGAACTTAATGAAAAAACAAAGAAGCTTATTTTTATGGAGTTTAAACAATATCTTCCATGGAATTATGGATAGTTTTTATCATTAAACATTTCACTACTGCATCATCTTCTGATTATTCAATGTTGTAAAAAAATGAGATAAAGTATAATTCAAACTTCGTTACTTTTTCGGGGAGGGGGGAGTGGTTAGTTTGAAGATTTACATATACATCCATTTATGGAAGTAAAATAGCATCTTCTACATTAATTTCTTTTTTCTCAATTGGGGCTGTCGCCCCCCCCCCCATTAATCCGTCCTTGTTTCGTGACGCTGATGATTCGACAAACTAAGTAGCTAAGTAGTCCCCCCCCACCCACTCACTCACCCATGACAAAATTGTATTAATCCGTCGCTATCACGAAAGATTTACATATTGGATTTTTGTGAAATAAAACTTGTAACATTTCTTTCTCCAATAAAGTCAACTTTGTTGCTGTATTGGTAATATATATTTTTATAAGCCTTGCAAACCTGGTGGGGAATTGTGATACACCCTGTATATTTTTGCCCCACCTTGCCCGAGAGGATGAAGACATTGAACATGGTGGATGGCTTTAGTCTGAAGGCCTCGGGTACGGGCCTATCGCACAGCTATCGATCTAACGGTCCTAATTTAAAACGTTTTTCTCTAAATGTGACGTGAATGTGCGTTAAAACCATTGAAACGTCCTCTAACTTAGGCATCCTCCTTAGGCTGATAACCTGCAAGTAGCTATGAATTAATCCGCAATACAATGCATTATATTTTTAAAGAAAATAAATTAGAAATAGCAAAAATGATATTATTAATAATAATAATTAATGTTCATATTCTTTCATTTTAAAATTCTTAAAATTAAATGTTATGTTTCATTTAAAATAATAGAAGAACTATACTAGACTAACAATATTGTGTTAAAACATTTACTTAAAAAGTTCAAGTTTGCTGGATATTTAATGAATTAAATAATAGAACTGGGAAGTTTCACCATTAAACACTTCGCCAGTGTTATGCACTGTAAAGTGATGCATTTGATTTATGTATTGCAGATAAGCATTGTTATACATAAAAAATTGCGCCTATTTAAAAAAAGTTACACTTCTAGATTTTTCATATAAAGTGTTTTTATAATCCACATTTTAAACTATGTATTCTTCATTAAAAATTGAAAGTTATTAGTGAGTTTTCATTCTGAAAAGTCAACTTTGGATCACAGCCAAATTTCAAACCGATATTAGGAAAATCCATCTAACTTAACATAGTAAGCTTCATTTATTTATAGATTTTAAATTAGCATGCAATGGTAAAAAAATAAATATGAGACAAGGGATGGATTTCGAATTATCCATTAAATAAGCTAATCAATTTAACTATAATCTATCTAAAAACTAGTTTAAATGCTATGGCAAAAGGGAAACTGGAATATTCAAACCTCTTTATGTTTTGGGAAGCTTAGTACAAAGTGAAATGCTCCAATATGTTTGCTTTGCAGTATTGCATTCGGAAAAATAATTAGGGGCGTTTTGAATTGATGTTGACGCCGAATATTTTTAATTTTTCTCTCAGATATTAGATTGTGTGGAAAAATGGAGATATCAGTGGTAGCCAGTGCAATAGAGTTTTAGCACTTGCACACAAGTTGGGGATTGGTAGTACTGTTGGAAAACGGTTGAAAAGAAATTTCCTGGTTCCGAGTATTTATCGAAAAAATAAAAATTATGTTTCAGAAAACAAAGCATCTTTAAGTATGTATTCAGAACTGCTACATAATCTCTACTCATCATAATAAACTACTTTAAAAGACTGGTTAAAAAATGTTTGATCCTTACGGTGTAATGTATGTAATGCATTTAAAGTGAATTGGAATTCTTATTTTAGAAAAATATGCAAAGGAAAAAAAAAGGATTATTGAAATAATATACCGTTATTATAATTTTGAAACTTCAAATAATCTTGAAATAAATTATAACTGCGCAGTTTAAATATTGGTTATACAGTTTCATTTATAGCTAGAAGAAAAAAAATTACCTTTTTTTTTTCTTTAAAAATGATATTGTTTTGAAATTCATCAGCTGAACAGATTTCAGAAAAATCATAAAACAAATCATAAAACAAATACCTTGACAAATTTTACAGTTTTCACCCCCTTCCCCTCTAAAAACAAAAAAACACACATTATGATTTTTTGTTTATTCATTAAGAAAATAATGAAAGAATTATTTCATATTTTAATTTATTAATGTTTCTCTATCTAGTCTATATGTTTATTCAGAATATGCTTTTTAAAAGTATTTTCATAGTATTCCGAGCAAAATCAGTAAGAATTCTCTAGAAACAACAGAATGCTTTTTAATTCGCAATACCATAGAATATATTTTAAATAAAAGTAAATTGAAAATTGCAAAAATGATATTATTTATAATAAATGAATTAAATTTTATATTCTTTCATTTTAAAATTTCTTAAAAATAAATATTGCGTTCATTTAAAATAATATACAAACTATACTAGGTTAACAATACTGTGTTAAAACATTTACATAAAAAGTTCAAGTTTGTGCATCTTTTAAAACACCATAATTAAAAAGAAAAAGAAACGGCTAATAAAATCTTAGCAAATGCCGGTCATGGTTTTAAGTACTTTATTTTTGTAATCATAGCTGCTCAAAGTTGAAGCATTCTTTTGTGAATTAAGCTAGGTAGGGTTAAGGCATGCGATTCCCATCTCGTCTCCTAGACCGTGGGTCTTGGGCTGCAAAAACATGTTGCCGGGCCATATTTTATATGGTCAGCATTATTATATTATATATGGTCAGCCTGATGCAGACTGACCCAGTGTTTAGTTTGACAAGTAAACTTGGTCTTTATTTTATCGATTTCCACAAGGGATGCTCAGTCAATTTTTCCCAGCCCAAGGATCGAATCACCATTTTTATGGGATACAACCTGTATATTAAAAACATGTTTTAAAATTCTGCGACGAAAACTCTAGTTTGGTGCCAAAAATGTACTCCTGAGTATTTTTTAATATTAGGAAAAAGAAATTAAATAATAGTCTTCATTTTCAAGAAAGCATTTTATATGGTTCACATTATGAAAATGAAAAAAAAAATGTTTTTAATGTTTCATTCGAGTTGAGATTTATTCAGTAAGTTTTGTGTTGTATAGATTGGTATCTTGAGAACAAAATTTCAAAAAATACTGTTTTCTCATTCACTAGCAAGTGACAAGACCAAGTATTCAAAAAGTTTTAGAAACACTAGCTGGATCTATTTGTTTTTCACAAAATCTGACAGTTTTTCCTTTGTTTACATGATATATATGTTTATATATATATATATACATATGTAATAGATATAATCATATAATAGATTACATACGAAACATTAGACCAATAACTGTAAACAAACTCTTAAAGTAAAAGTAATAAGCACAATAGATCATAGGCAAAAGAAGCGTGAAAGAATAAAAAATCCATAAATATATTTATGAAATTTTAAAAAAGAGTAATTTTTTATTAACGGGTGAGAAATTAGACGTTTCAGTACTTAAACATTTAAGTTTTAAAATGAAATTGTATTTAAAAATTTGACTTATATTTAAAATAGTAAGTAATTTACTAAAATATCAGGGTTACGATTTGACCTTGTTAATTTAGATAATGCACGGGCATTTCGCAGGTCAGACATATAAATTATGTATAATTTATTTATCGTACAAAAGCATCAAGAAAATAATAGAAACAAAAAAATAAATAGCTAAAAAAGGAAGTCTAAATATATTTTATGTGGAACACTCGTTTTGTATATCTAATGTATGGAAATTAATTCGAAATGAGCTCACCCTACAAAATGGACGAAGTGTGGTCAATACAAGCTTGATGGCTTTTTGCCCACTGAGCCTTATTGTTGAGGATACAATGATGTAAAACAATCAGTTATGATTTTGAAGCAGCATAAAGTTGAAGCCTTTGCCAAAGACGTATGTCATTCAAATATTTGGCTGATGCATACTACGATTCTCAAACATTGCCAAATTGTCAACAGCAAAAGAAGTTGATGTTTTGCGTAGGGCAAAGATTATGCGAGATGTTATAAAATCAATCGTTTTGAGAGAGATGCTAGTAATAATTTATATTTTTACATGAATATATATCTTATCGCGTTTTCTTTCAATAAAGCAATATGGAAGACAATATAAGATACTTTCTACTGGATTCTGTTTACAAACAAGTTTTCTATCATTTTTTTTTTCATGACAAAAATTGTGCATTGTTGATTCAATATTCTCTTCCGAAGTGATGAATTCAGTCTATAATAGTTTGCTATATTTAAAAAAAGACTATTTTTAATTCTTTTTTTTTTACTTTGCATAGTTTCTTTCATATTTCTTTTTGATATAATGATTGCATTTTTAGTTTTATGCTTATAGTACTCTCAGAGAAAAAAACACCGATGATTTGTCTTACATAGAATTCAAATATGTCATAACATTAACTATAAATAGCCTAAAAAAGCATGCTTTACGTTACATAAAAGGATAAAATAGTTAACGATTACTTTCGAGATGTTAATACTTGCGAGCTCTTAGCAACAAAAACCGTTGAAAAAACTAATACAGTAAACCCCTGTATGCATTTAATTTATTTAATTAGTTATTTTAATGATTTCGAGATTTCATTAGATATTAGATAGACGATCTTGACTTAGTCCAAATATAATAAGCTCTTAAATAGATTAAAATACAAAATGTGTTATGTGTGTATAAAGCCCTAATTATTCGCTGTATTGGATGCTTTTATTCTATTTTGAAAACATGGTACGTGCTAATAAATGCATTATTTTAACTGTAAGAGAACTTTTTAAAGGTTTATTTTTAAAAAGTAAAATTTCATTAGTGTTTAAATTTATCAAGTATTTGTTAACTTATTTTGGGCTATATATAAATTTACCAACTTTAACCCTTTATGACCCGAATGGACTTTCAAGTCCCACCAGTAAAACTGCTTAATAGGACATTATAAATCTGAAATAAATACCCACCTTTAATTTCCTGTATTTCATTTAATATGAGATTTTTGTAATACATAAAAACACTACTGAATATTAGTTTTGCCAATACTGCATAAAACAATTAAAATTTTTTTTCATGTGATAAATTAATTTGAGACATACAGGATTAATAAGTTATGCCTAAAAACTGCACGTTTTTAATTTAGTCAGCTTTATATATCTTAACTTAATCCGCCATGTGGATTATTTTACGTGATTGTTTATTGTTATAATAATTTATAATATTTAAAGAATAAATTTAGAACTTTTTAAAAACCACTCGATTAGTCACAAAGACAACATTCTACGTCAATTATTTTTATTTTTGAAATGAGTCGGTTTGTGGGATGTCCATAAATAATGTCACGCTTTGATCTCTCTCATCCTTGTTAAGTGTCACACTACATTACATAAAAAAATCTTGCATTTCAGAAACAAAATACTACTTATAAATCATATTCCAATTTTTATTTTAACCAAAATGTGGGGATTTTTTACATTTTTTGATACTCACTGCCCCTCATTGTCACGAACTGTCCCAATTTCTCTTCGCCGTCTCTCTCCTCTAACTGCGGTACTATTTGTGGACGCCCCCCAAATAAAATAATCCGTGTCAGTTTGAATATTAAATATTTGATAAATGCATGTAAAGCAATGAAAGCTATTCTTCAAAGCCCACTTATCATACTAAAATACTTAGGAAAACATTTTTAAATCCTTGGATAAGAACACTTTATAATTTATATTTAATTATAATGAATTTATTAAGAAATTTATAAAGAAATATAAATTTTACGTCTATTTCAGTTGATAAAGATTCGATAGCTTTTCGGATTCACTAAATGTAAACCTACTTATTATACTAAAATATTAGCAAAAAAATTTTAAACCTTGCATACGAAATATAAATTTTACGTCTATTACGGTTAATAAAAATTTGATTGCTTTTCAGATTCACTAAATGTATAAACGTGTTATGTGCGTATGTGATGTGCAATCTATCTTATAGTTTTCTAATCATATTGTTAATTAACAAGAGCGGTTCTGCCAATACTGCAGCCAATTTAGAAACTAAAAATGGCCAAACTTACTTTCAGAAAGTGATTCTATCAACCTTTCAAGTTATTAGGCAAGTTGGAGTGTTTAGGCTGATAATTTTATTTTTTACCAACTATGCGAAAAATTCTAGAGCTGGGAATCGAACCCAGGACTGCCGCATAACATGATAGAGCACCCGCACGTTATGCGGCAGTCCTGGGTTCGATTCCCAGCTCTGGAATTTTTCGCATAGTTGGTAAAAAATAAAATTATCAGCCTAAACACTCCAACTTGCCTAATGGCCAAACTTATTTTTGAAAATTGTCATTTTCCCATTCTTCGCATATGCTCTATACTGACTTGATATTGTTCTTTGTACTCTCCAGTAAAATGCTACCAGAATGTTTTTTGTGTCAATGTTAAATAGCCCATTTCTACAATTACTTTTGTAGTAAGATTTAACGTTTCATAACATGAGTAAAAAATTACACTTTATGATAGTTTAATAGAAAACCGCATATGATTTATCAATGTATTCTTTTTAAACACTCTATTTCTAAAAACATCACATTTTCAAAGAATTATTTGTGCGTCTATTCTTCGCCCTAATGTAGTCTATACTTAAATGATTGATGTAAAAATGTAAAAATTCCTGCAAAGGACAATCTTTTAATTAGAAAATTTATTATCTAAAATATAGGTACATTAAAAAAAAGAGGGTCAGTTGGGGTAAATGGAAACAACGGAGATAACCGTCCCATGTGATTACTGAAGAAACTACTTTTCTTGTAATTCTTAATAAATTGACATGATGTTAAACTACACGATATGAATTTAATTAAAAGAAAAAAAAAAACGTTGTTGCTACGCTAATCAAAAGGGTGTTTACATTTACTTCATAGGCTTTTATCCTTTCGGGTAAATGAAAAAAAAATGATTGTCAAGCATTTCTAATGACTTTTTAGCGAGTAGACATGATTTTGGCTTCATAAACCCATGTCTATGATTTCAATTTGTCTGTCTGTTCGTCCGTCCGTCCGTGTTGTAACTGCAGTAAATATGCACCAATTAATGCGAAATTTATGTATGTTATTCCTATGTACTGTACCATTTAACCTATTGAATAGGGAATAGGGTGTATGTAGCATTTAAACGTCTTCAATAGGACGGACGGTCATTCTTTAAAGCGTATTTTTGAGATATTCGATTCTTCTTATTATTTTTTTAAAATACATAAGATGTACGTTATTAAAGATTACAAAATAAAGCTCTCCACAGCAAATGGGTTATGCATCATTTATAGTTCTTTTAGAGGAACATTCAAAAGAATTCCATTACATTACGGTCTGTAGCAGTTTTGTAAATAGCATTTAAAGCTCTTTTTCGGGGTCTCACAAAATTATATTACTAGTAATATAATTTTGCTAATTTGAGGTTATTTACAAACTCCCCGAATTTGGCACAAGATAGATTGTTGTACTGGTAAATGTTTTATAATCAATGTGTTTGGAATGATTTATCTTTCTTGATTTAAATTTATGCGTATAGGTATATTATTGTTTATGATGCCTCGCACTTATACTAAAAATTTAAAAAAAATCCCGCCTTATTCTGTGGAGGCATTGCAAGAAGCCTTTTTGACTTGACAATAAAGTTACTTAAGTATGATTTATAAAAAAAAAAAAAAAAAAAAAACGTTTTCAAACAATAAAAGAGCTTGTACAGTTGACGCTCCCAATATCCAATTTTCCCAGAGTAATATATGTACATATATATATATATATATATATATATATATATATATATATCGAAAAGTCTTAAGCCCACGTGATATCACTTGGCTAGTCTTCCCACTTCTCTTTAGTTTTGACAGCTCTGTTATTTACAATATTTCTTGCCTCTGGATTATCAATTTTTATTTAATGTTTTCAGTTTTTCAGTACTTTTTTGTTATTATGTGCTACTACTTAATGTTTTACTTGGGATTCCATATTACGCAAGTTCAGCTAACTTTTATATTATATATATATATATATTCATTCAATGAAAATTTACAACGGATAGAGGCTTGTTTTTATTTTTTTATTACTCAGGGAAAAGTGGACATTGGGGGCGGCAACTGTCAAAGCTGTTCTATTGTCTCAAGAGACATTATATACATGAAATGTCCGCTCAAAGTAAACAGAAAGGACTTCAAAATTTTCATTGCCGAGCAAAAAATAGTTATATATATGTATATAAGTAAATAGACTACAATTCATTTGAAGAATTTGATATTGGTCATTCTCGAGATGAATTTTTATTATCACTTTGTTTATTCTGCTTATGAATATTCTATGAAATCTCCAATTTTTCTAATGAACATCTTTTATATATTTTCAATTAGACTATTTACACTTTCATATTTTATTAATATTTTTTTTTCCGAGTTGATTACATAAGAGCCTCAACATCGGCAAACATGCTAGTGTGAAGTCCAAATTAGAAATTCCTTCAGATTCTATTTTTATACAATAAAAAAGCAAACATAAATAAATAAATAAATAAGATAAATCAATAAATGTATTTTCTTAGGATAATCGTAATTAATAAGCTGAATAAAAATGCACAAAAACATAAACTTTTTTCAAAGATTACAAAAATATGCTATTTATGGGGAAATTTCCCACAAAATAATAAATTCAAATGCAACAAGTGTCGCATGAAACAACTTTTACTGCATATTTCCTCTCCAGTCGGAGAAAATCCATTCAGGGAATGACGGTTTACGACTGAGCAACAGCAATATTAAGGAAATAAAGCGGAGAAGAAGAAAATCTGCAACATGTTTCAAATCTGTTTCTAGAGTGCAGAAATGAATTTGCGAATGAATGGTGAACTAAATGTATAGGGATAAAAAATAATAAATGTTTAATTTTATCAGCTAACGAAATCCTTGATTTGGGCTATTCATAATTTTGTTCCGTGTTGTGTCTCCAGTGAACGAAACTGTAAAGAATTCTGCTATAAATATTGATAATTTAGTTCAGGGATTTTGCAAGAAAATTACTTGCGTTGTTACTTCTATTATTTATTCATTTACGTTTTGTATTACATATGTACTTTTCCTTATTAAAATTTACTTGTTAAATTATTAATTTTGGGTGCCGTTTGTTCATCAATCGATTTAGCTTATTGTACCAGTCTTCTGCAGCATTGATAGTTGTACGGACTTTTTGTAACAGCTCCATATTTTAGTATAATTGTAATAATAATAGAATTTTCCGTCCATGGATTTACAAAATAATTGTAAAACAGATGGAGGTTTTCGCTTCCTGGTGGGTCTTCTATAATTCAGAGACAATTATCAACGATATCTTCTATTGACAAATGCGCTAGTGCCGCGCCGTGCACATTCGTAAAATCAATCGCATATTTTTGCGATTGAAAATATGTAAATGATCACATGAGCAAAGTGTTTTAAGTTACTAACGCCATGTATATATATATATATCTGAGTGAATGATGTTCGTATCCATTTCAAACTTTTTGTGTTTGCGACGCTTGTATATGAACAAGATTTCCCTAAATATAAATGTAAGCATCTGTGGACTGTATACACACTTAGATTGTGTATGTTTTTATACTACTTTCTTTATTAGCTTCAAACTTCTAATATCTACATTCAGCATCTAATTTTGACCATTTTTGCAGCTGAAAGTATGAATTTAGGACTAACATTTGCGAAAATAAAGTTCGGTTAACTTGTACGCCGATACATACATATATTTATATATGTGTAAAGCTTTGGCCCAACTATTAAAACCTTATTCGGTATATAAACGAATTATTTGAAAAGAAAAATGCGTACTTTGTGACGTCACAGCCCATATCAGGAATCGAACCATGGTGTAGTAGAAGGGTTCTTTATCCACTACACAACTTGGATGGTCGGATACGTTAGTGAATTTTGCTTTCTTTGGTAGGAAAAAAAATAATGTTAATTCCATCGCCCCCCTAATATATGAGTAAATTCCATATAAAAAATACCAATGAAAAATTATTCTTGACATCGATGTTGTAGATTTGAATGATTCTTTGTTACAATTACCTTTATGAAGAAAATTGTGAAATTGAAATTTCTTTTCTACAATTCATTCAAACGTTACAAATTTTTGTAATTTGGAAAAGTCGGAAATTTCACACGGAATAGTAATCTTTAGGCTCGGAATCTTTAGACACGGAATAGTAATCTTTAGGATCAAATAGGCCCTGAGACTGTAACTTAAGGCCTATTTGGTCTAAAAGGTTGAAATTTATGTTATTTTGTTCAGTGTTTTGAGGTCTTTCATAAGACATTTAAAATGTGACCATGTTAGTTAAATATTTTTTCTAATTTTCAATAATTTAACATCGAAATTTTTAACTTAAAAAACTATCGATTTTCTTAATTTATTTTCTGATGAGAGGGGAGGGGGATTTTATTGATATTGTTTAAAAATATGCTAATAAAAGTGGACAGTAATAGTTAAACTATTTTAATATTTTTCTTTCCTTTTCCAATTTTTTCTTTGCTTCTTTGTTTCTTTCTTTTCTTTCTTTTTTCTTTCTTTCTTTTTTCTTTTCTTTTCTTTTCTTTTTTTTTTTTTTTTTTTTTTTTTTTTGGCAGTCAAGCTCAACATTTCTGTGATTTATGCCTTCAAATTCAATTTTAAGAAGCAAAATAATTTTTAAATTTTAATTTCAAATTTTAAGTGTATTTAAAAGAAAAAACATTTATCACTATTTTTATACATTTTATGCCAGATTTAATTGTAACATTTCTATAGTTTCCTGAAGAAGGAGACGGAGATATCCACTGCAGTATTTGCTATTTACCTCAAAGAATTACCATCAAGATTCAGTTTACAGTTACTAAATTTAAAATAACTCGTTTAACGTGAGGTAAATGATAAATTATACACATTAAAAAAATATTGTGTTACAAAATCACTTTCAGAAATTTAAGCAGTGGTAACATGGATATTTAATTTTTTACATTGTAACCTGATTCATTTTGGTTTAAGTAATAATGATGAAATAAAACTACACAATACTGGAAATGAAAAAATTAATGCAATATTTAAGAATTTTAAGTATTATAAAACATTATAAAACCTACCAAAACCATGCAGCTTCTCAAATTTTTCTGATGTGTTGATACAAAAAAATTATCCATGTCTGTTAAAGTTTAACGTATGAAATTAAATCATTGAAATTTTGTATATTATTTTAAAAAAATTAAAAACTTTTGACATTGTCTGTCCTATTTTGATAATATCTTTAATTACTAATTTAATATTTAAACTGCATATATTTTTAATAATAAATACATAATAATAATCAGCTTATTAATATCATAAAATATATCACTTAAATTATTACACCTCTATAATTGATTTTTATTGTTAATTATCGATGACACATAAAGATTGACTACCAAGTAAGAGGAAAGTATGAGGACTTTTAAATATAACTAGGCACTTGTAACAGATCATTCTTTTTAACTCCGTCAATTAACACCCCCCCCCCCCCAAAAAAAAAATTAATTTGAATGTAGGTAATATTTTTCCCCACCATGATGCCATGGAAATTCCATCTTCAAATTGGACATACACATTGATAAAAGAGTTAAATAAAATAGATTATTTTCAATAAATAAAAATAAATAAATAAATAAAAATTCCGATTTTAAATTATGAAATTAAATTTAATTTTTTAATTTACAGGAGCAAAATTACGGTCACGCAATATATTTTATCAAAAACTTCAAGACACTGAACAAAATTGTCTATAATTACATCCTCTTAAAAACTGCTGTACTGCTGAAAAATTCCCGACTTTTTTTAAATTTCAAATATTTATAACTCGAACAAAAAAGGCTGAAAAAAATTGAAAATTTGCATTTTTCATCTAAATTGGTGGTACTATATGTAAACAAAAAGTAATGGATATCTATAAAGACATGAAATCTTGACCATTGGTTGGTTTTACATGGAATTACCCGTATTATTTAAAACGTTCATGAAAATGTATACTTTTATAACTTGGTATAGTTGCTATTTATAAATAGCTCTTATAAGAGACTGCCGACTAATTACTTTAGATTTTCACTTGTCGCTGAATCTTTACGATCTCTTATTGTCGTTGACTCAGTGAAGCTTATTAGCTCATTATCCAATTTTCCAGCTGTAACAGTTCCTACACACAATTTTCAATGGATAATAACTATTTAAAAGATTGATTTTCAGGTAGTGCATTATTTAGTTGAATTAATATACAATTATTAAGATCTATTGAGACAAATGTGCCAATCATCCTAGCTATTGAAATACTCTGATATACTAGGATACAACTTCAAAATTACTACCACAATAGAATTGTAAGATGTGAGCTACAGTAACGCAATTGCACTATGTCTTTACAGAAAAAAAAATCAAACAGTTTTTTAAACATATTACTCTCTCTTCAATGAATTAAGTTTAGAGTTTTTATCGGAATAATTGCAAAAAGACAGGCAAAAATAACTTCAAAATAACTTCAGCTTGTTTGCAGAAAATGTGTATGTAAAATAAAAACTGTATATACTACTAAAATAAGTCTAGAGCAGACCGAAAACACTGCTGAGTTCAGTAAAAAAGCTGCAGTTCTCGGGAAAATATTTTTAATCGATTTGAGCTGAATCAATACTTCTGCTTCTCCGTGTTATTCAGAAGTGTCAATCTTCATTTTTCTAAAAACAATCTCTGAATTTCAGCGAATAAACTGAATTAAATTACTTTATATCTTGTTTAGAAAAATATATGTAAATTCTGCATTTGAGAACGATTAGATCTTATTATTATTATTATTATTATTTGTTATTACGAAGGAAATTCTGAAGTGGCATAAATTGATGAAGAATTTCACGTTTGACATTTGAAAATAAAGTGATGTAGTTTTCAAGCACACCAAGAAGTTTAAGAATGTAACAAAAATTATACCTTGATGAATTATTAAGTGTGTCGAGAAAATCTTGAGTACTTTGAGAAAATCTGAAAAGTATATGGTGTTCAAAAAGACATGTTTTTTCTATTTTTTACATATGTTGAATTATTGTCCAAAACTTTGTATGCAATAGGTACAGCTTCGTAAAAAACGCCCACTTGCTTTCTATTTGGCCGTCGTTCGTCGTACAGCAAAGTTATATACCATTCGTTTGAAAATAACATATACTTTAATTTACTATTAATTTAATTTGCATAATGGGCCATCTTCATATTTAATTCTTCATCAACTTTGTTTTTCTCAATGACAACACTCTATTTTGACTTTATTAAACGAAAGAAAACCTCCAAGTTACTCTAAATATAAATTTTCACCAATTTTCTATGATAACTTCCGGAGATATTGCGAATTCGTTTTTGCGCAATTTTAAGGGACTCTCTGCAATTTGAAAAACCTTATTTGGTTAATTTCGCTAGCGATAATTAAAAGAAATAAATATTATTTAAAGGAAAAATACTGTTTGTGATCTCAAAGTTTTTTGTACTGAGAATATCAAGGGTATAAATTAGAATATTTAGTCAGTGGTCCAAATGAACCGTGACTCCAAAACTTCTTGGTCCATATACATGATTTAAAGAAAAAATCTAAAGCTACTGCTTACGATTTTGAAAATATTTCTAGTTTGGAAATTGTTATTGAGTATTTGAAGGTTCTCTTAGACAGGTGAAATGTTGCCAGGAGTGAGGATCTGTTCTCTGTTCTTCTGAATACAAGCATGAATGTTACTCAGCTACGGTAGAACTTGAAGAATGGTTTCATGATTGAAAATGTTTGAATTTCATGTAAGAAAAGCGATAATTTTTGCCGACACAGTTATTATCGCTGTGTTTGTTATTTCACTTTCTTCTTATAATATTAGTGTCTGCAGAGTGCAACATTTTTTATAAGACTTTGCGCGGTATTTTAATCTATAGTTAGATTAAAATTTAGACAGAAAATGTGATTTTGAGTGTTTGATAAAGTATGGGGAGTTCCAAAGACCTGATGTTTCAGATATTAAAAAAGGTCAAATTCATGCCGGGAATGCTGAGGATGCTAGTTTTTCAGAAATACGACGTTGTACTGGAAGACATACATCTACTGCATCTCTCTCTCTCATTCTATACATGGAAAATATTTTATTTGGGGAGAAATAGCGGACGCAACAATAGACACTTTACAGAATCACCACACAGAAATGTCTATTTCTTGCATATTGATTGTTTTTCACAGTACTTTTATATTAACAGCAGCTAACCAATAAATAAATAAATTTAATAATAATAATAATACCTGCGTTGTTATTTATTCTAGTGTAATTCATGCGGAAAAACTGCATATTAGTTAATTTTATTTATTTTTTCCTCACCAAAAATAAAATGAAGCAACGTCTGAAAATGCCAAATTTTTTATACCTCCTTGAAAAAAAACAAAACTTTTGTATTTCTATGTTGGATAATAAATTACTTTAAAAAAGTGGAATCAAACGGTAAAATTTTATTTTAAAATCTAAACAATAAAGTAATAAAAAGCGTGTTTTTTCCCATCTTATTTAAATAGAATCAATTAACTCAATGATCTAATGATGCAGGCTCTTCATAAAAGTGTTTTCCTTTTTTACCGATCGAACTGTGAATTCATTTTTTATTTTAAGAGGATGTTCATTTTAAACTAAGAATTGCTGAAATTTCAGGGGCTAATTTTAGTAATAATTTCAATATACGCAATTGCAGTGTCCCCCTCTCCATAATACCAAACTTATTTTACAGTATGTCCGGTGAGGGGGGAGGGATAATATTTCCTGATCAATCATCATATCATATCTATGTCTGTTTCAGTATTATTGTTTAACTGCCATGTAAAAGTTTCGTATTCTACATTTTTAACTTCTCGTATATGCATTAACAGCTTTTCCCGTATTTTCAATCTTCATTGTGAGGCGGTTTATTGAAAGCCTCGGTCATAAATAGTTCCTCATTTTCAAGCGGAGGGGAAAAAGGAACGTTCTCCCTCCTCCATGGTAACTCGCTGGACGGCCTTCTCCTCTCCAGGGTGTAGCTGTAGATTTTTGGCGTTCAAATATTATCTCAGCTGCCTAGATGAACGTGGAAGGGGAGAACATCGACCTGAACTTCTGAATGAATTTCAGAACGTCGTGCGTAAGGAAGAAGGATGCTTCTCCTACAAACAGGCCCACGGTCTGAAGATGCAGCAGCGGCTTTCCTTGTGTCAGGAGAGATCGTTCGATGAGGTTGAGAATCGATGCATACGGGCGCCACCTGTCGATTCGAAAGTTAATGCGCCGACGCGGGCGAAAGAAATTCAATTCTTTACACGATCTCATTGCGTCATCTGCGTTTATCTCAGAAATATGCCACAGGCGAAAGGCACATGCAGAATGAACTCTGCACCATTTCTAGGTTTCCATAGTAAGGTGTTAGAGTACGGGAAGTTTTGGAATTCGTGCAAAAAAGCCGATTTTTTAAGTTTGAATTGATGTCTATATGTTCGAATGGATGTAGTCATGCTTTATAATGCGAAGCGTGAAAATATGTAATTCATATGAATATTAATCAGTATGTCAGCGCTCCTCTATCATAAAAAACCCGGATTAGAATGTAAAAATTAAGGCTTGGAAACTAAAAGGAATCTATTAAAGATAAACCTCCCCCTCCCCTACTCTCCCCTCCTTCCTTCTCAAAGAAAAGGGATTAGAAGACAATTTGAAATGAACATTTGTGATATAACATAATTTTTGGTGTAATTATTCTTTAATAATGTAACAAATACTATTTACTGCTTCAGGTAATAATGATTGTGACCTTGCACTGGGATAAATTTTCAGTTTGTATTTCTACGGAACGAAGCCCCACCAGTGGCTGAGAGGTTCTGCTCTCGAAAATGGAAGGTGGGAGGTGTTACGTTCAAACCCCGGCCGCGCCTGTCGACCTATCCGTTCGGAGTTTTTCGATGTTTTACGAAAACTCGCGTGAATACGGGCTAGGATCCCTTAGAAAGTCCCCCACAGAGGGCACTCCCCTATAGGCCTAGGACCCTAGTGCAGTCAGTCGGCTTTCATTCACAAACAAACTTATGGAACGACAAATTCATGTTAAAGAAATAAAGAAAAAGAATGCGAAACTAAATACCGTTTTCGATAACTAAAAAATAACGAGTTTTGTAATTCATCTTATGTAGAATTTCTACAAATTTCATTTCCTGTTACAAGAAATTGAGAAAAAACAGATAAATGGAAGTGAAATATTTTTGAACTCACGGTTAAAATTTTAACAATGCAGTCAACTTAAAAGCTGTTTTTTAAAAAATAAAAAGTGAAATTCATTCCTCGTATTCGTTGCATAAAGAATTATTTATGCTGTTTACCTAATAAATACAATCTTTGAAAGCAGTTGCATTTCAATATTTTTTTTTTCTATTGTGCCTTGTAGTCTATTTTCTTCCCAATTGTTTCCGGTAGTACCATTAAGGTGGTATAAGCTGAGCAATTTTCGGGGAATCAAATCACTTCATGCCATTACGTATTCAGAAACTCTCTTTTGATGCAGGTACTCCTTATTCTCTCTGGTTTTGTTTCAATTTATTGTAATAATCGACATATTTCTAATATTTTAATAAAAATTATGGGAATATCCATTTTTCGTTTCAGGTTAAAGATACTTTAATCCCAAAATTGATATTTTAAGACAATATTATAGATGCTTATTCAGCAGAAAAACAAAATCAAACTGATCCGGTGTTTTTTAAATTAATATTTCAATCATACGCAAAAAAGATATCATAGGTATGAATAACACAAAAATAGAATTTTAAGGCTTTAAGAAGTAGCTGTGAATGTATTGAAGACAGATGAGGCACTTTTAACAAATAAAACACCAATTTATTTAAACATTTTTCCTGCTATTGTCTTTAAAAATTTACTTCAAACAACTTTATTTAAAAGTATGAGTTACTGCGCGTGTACTACATGTACATTACTACATGTTTTCAATAATAAATTTCATTACAGTACTAAGTAAATGTCTTTGAATTAATGCTTAAATATGTACAGAAAATAGCTGTACTTTTTCTAAGGAAAACGTGTTGAGCTTCTTTTTTTCATCATATTTAAGAAATGTTCTTAGTACATGATTTATCTTAATATACAATAGAGCATCTGAGACACCTGAAGCACTAAAGGACATTTCTGAATGAATACGTCGTATGAGATCGTAATATAATCTAGATTGCAAAAAGATATTTCACAGTATTAAGCTTTACAGAAGCGGACATTCTGTATGAAGTACTTTGCAAAAGGTTCATATAAAAAAGGTGTATATTTATTTCTAAGAGCTTCAGTGAATAAAAATCTTTGAGGCGATTTATAACATTCCTAAAGTAAATTTCTATGGAACAACAATTAATGAAAAAAAAAATTAAAAACTGAAAACCGTTTTCGACAGCTAGAAAAATAAGGGATTTTGTAATGCATCCAATGTAAAATTTCTACACCTTTTATTTCCTGTTACAAGAAATCGAGAAAAAACAGTTAAATTGAAATAATATATTTTTAACCTCGAGTTTAAAAGTTGAACAATGGAATCAACTTTTATTTTAAGCTATTTTTTAAAAATAAAGAGTGAGAGACATTCCTAATAGTCATTGTATAAAGAAAATTATTTATACTGTTATTTTAGGAAATTTTTGATTGGAAACGGCAAACTTTCACCTGCAACATGAATGAATACAATATAATAAGAAAACTAATATCTTTTTGTTGCAGGGCGCGCTTAAAATTTACAATGAATAGTATATTATGGTTTGAACTTGATAGATTGCTGTACTTATATATTTAATATTTGACCGACTATTTTATTTATTTATTTACTTTCTAATATTTTTAACATACTGGATAACAGTTGACTGTATTGTTAAAACTGCTCTGTTTAAGTAAAGGTATAGTAAGAATGGATGGATACAAATCACCTGATAGTTATAAAAAAATCGATATACCTTAGCTCGTTTCAGTTCCATTTAAATGAAGAGATGCAAAATACAGTAAAACTCTTTTTATACAGTTATTCTTCTTGAACATTAAGGTGTATGGGTAGTCCTTTTTTAAATTGCATTTTGGGGGGCGTTAAATTAAATTTCGAAGACGTTGTATTTAAATCAAAGCAAAATATTACTTATGAATTAGTGAAGTTTGTAAAAGAAGTACCTCGAATAAAAAATGGCATGTGTAGCACAATTCTTTCTCAAAGGAAAGCCAAAAAAAAAGGGGGGGGGAACCTGTCTTAAGTTTAGGTTTTAAGGGAGGTAATTCAAATAAGCGTTTCATTCCCAAAATCTCGTCAACTATCCTCAATCCTGGCGAGTTTTGTCGAAATATCGCCAAATTTGGTTCTTAAAATAAGTACGTCTATCGCATAACTCGGTAAATTTTTGGCATAGTATGTTGAAATTTTGTATTTAGTACTGATGTAATTCCTACTTATGCATATACTGTTTTGATTGCAATCGACAAGGTAGTTAATTTACAGGGTCACAAAATTAATTTACAGGGTCACCAAGGAAGATTTTCAATGCAATGAAGTCTATGGATACCTTCAGCTCATTAAAAATCTGCAGTCAATAATGTTAACAATCTCACAAACCATGGCCAAGCTTGGCGGCTTTTGGCAAAATATCGCCAAATTAAGCTCTAAAAAGAAATCTTTAAAACTGAACTTTCCTTGGGGATACATCTTATGTCTGGCGAGAAATTGTTAAACCTTAACCCTTTGCTCACCATGCCGTACATGCGTACGTCATAAAATCTCGTCTGTCTTTCGGGAATAGAAACCGAAAAATTCTGAAACCTTTTCTTCAATGATTAGAACAATTTAGTGCAGCACAGCCACCCATTCTCCGAATATTAAAGTTCTGATTTATAACACAAGATAATACACAAGAGCAAATATAAGGGCGAGCGCGGATTGATACGGAATGGGAAACAAGCATTGGAGGGAATGATTCAGCCTGGATTTAAATAGCTCTACCAGGAGCCGTGATGTTACATGCATTCCTGATTGTTCCTTGTTATACGTTCACGGTAACTGTTGCTTGATTATTATGCTACGCGTGAAAATTGGGGTTTGATAATGTCAATTTATTAAAAATTATTAAATTTATAATCTTGAATACTAAATCAAAGTATTGCGCTAGGATTGACAGTATTGATGTATTCTATCTTAACGGTGTTATTCGAAAAAATCATGTGATTTTCGTACATAATTACAAATGAACTAATTATGCCAGGCACTTCAAAATTTTGAAACTGTCTCTTTACAAGCTGTATTAGATACTGCGAAGACGGGTCAATCTGTATCAGTCTCAAAACTTTTAGAAAAAATTCTTAAAAATCGGAAATTTTCGCAAAGCGTGTCACTCTTCGAAAAATCTTGCAGCTCAGATCCATATTTAAGAATTTTCTCTGAAAATTTCACAAAAGCCATAGCTTTTTCGCTTATTGCAGTGTGTAAAACAGCTTATGAAGAACCATCTGGAATTTTTTGGAGACCATGGTGCTGTTAGTTTATTTCAATTTGTGTACCAAGACTAAAAACAGAGTTCTTTTTTTTTCGAAGAACAGCCTTAATTTCAAATGAAATAAGTTTAGTTGAAGAGCATCGAAAGTGTTTATGATTT
Organism: Cheiracanthium punctorium; assembly: GCA_038373885.1. NCBI lineage: Eukaryota > Metazoa > Arthropoda > Arachnida > Araneae > Cheiracanthiidae > Cheiracanthium > Cheiracanthium punctorium. Next base: position 475,101 of record JAWZYV010003534.1, on the reverse strand, counting down.
AATAAACGTGCAAGGAAGTCATGTGATGTCCAGATTTTTTCTTTTATTATTCATACATTAATAAAGATTGATAATAAATTGATAAAAGTTTTGACAAAGAGTGCAATAAACTAATATTTGTAAAATAATAATCTTCCCTTTTTTCCCAGTAAAGCAAATAAACAAAATTAAAGAAGGGGTCATGTATTTATTACTTAATAGTATGAATGATTGTATTTATTTAAATGTTATGGAACATTAATTATATCTGTCACCTGCCATATGATATATATTAATGACTATGTCATTTTATCTCTCACCCCCTTTATTGAAAATTGTCCGAAAAATGTGTCCCAAAAATGCGACATATATATATATCGAGTTTTTTTACATATATTTAAATACTATTAGTCCACAACAGCTTTAATCTATCATTACAATATTTCATCAGCTGTAGAATATGCATTACATGTATTTTTCTATAAATAGGTTACAATCATAAAAATTCAACATAGGGTTACCAGGCAAAATACACGAAAGATGAGAGATAAAATGACATAGTCAATATCGTTTTAATATAGCAATAATGAAACTACAAAATTAGGAGGGTTCAGGGGGGTCTTCCCCGACGAGGCTCGAACAGCCGAGTATATATATATATATAAAGAATGAAATGTTTATTTTGACTTCCGCGTTTAAAAAATAATAATTTAGATTTTAAATAATAAAGTGGACACACTTTTCATGTTTTACTAAGCAAAAAATTAATTAATTAATTAAATAAATAAAATAGAAAACTGTGTCATTCACAGTGAAAACTATACTAGTTTTTTTCTTTATTTTGATAGATTAACTAGCTTTACAGACATTAAAAGATCTAGAAAAGAATTTTTTTAGCTCATGCTGGAAACTAACTTTTTCTGGAGAATGACTCATATCCGTTCAAAATAAATTTTCAGTTTTATGCATTAATACTAGTTTCCCATATTATATTGTAAAAGGGTAAAACAGCTCAGAAATATTAATAAAAATATCCAAAAAGAAATTAAGCAAATAAACAAACAAAAAGCATAATTGTAACTCTCTATGTCGCACAGAATATTGTTTCTCCACCTGCATCTCTGCCAGACTATTTTTGAAAGCAGTAAGCATCCCTCCAGAAAAATGTGTAATGACTATGAGTCACGACTTTATTGCATGCAGTTAAAAGCAGCGATAAGAAAATGATAAGGACATCCAGTTGACAGGTGATACAAAGCACAGTACGTAATGCCATATGTAGGAGTGCAGCTGTTCATTCTGGAGTGATGAATAATGTCGATAGAAAATGGAACTGGAACATTTGCTACAAACCTTATTTGGTACGGATAAGCGTTTGACTCTGTTTAAAGAAGTGGAGCGAACTTTATAATATGACATTAGTTCCAAGAAATTCAGTTGCTCGTTATCTTTTTTTTTCTTTATTCTTAAAGTATTTGAAAAATCATTTTTTCTTTTGAAGATGATTACATGTGTATTTGTTACTTTGACATTAAAAAATATTTTTTTTACTTCTGACACAAAAAGGGGTGTTGTAAGTGTGAAGCTTTTGTCTATCTGTGTTCGTGTGTTCTGTCTGTGCCATCTTAAATCTGAAACGTATTAGTTGATGATTTTAAGGCGGTTTGTTTGAAAGCATGCTTAAATGGGATGGTTCTTAATTATTAAGTGCATCGGAAACTAATGTCTTTTTTTTTCTTTTACATTAAATTCAAACAAATACATTTTCGACGAGTTTTTCATTACAAACAAGCTGCGCCTGAACATAAGAACATGGGATTCATATTTGTTACATTTTAAAATAAGAATTTTTCTGTCATTAACCTAAATTTCACTGAACGGTCACAACATGGTAACATTCTTCAAAGGCACAACAATTTAGGCACTGGGATCTTTAATCAGAATAGGCAAAACTACCTAGGTGCACCATAGAAAGCCTTGTTAACCCTTTAGCGCGCGGTGAGGACAAAAAGTCTCCGTGAGGACAAAAACTCTGACGTTTTGACTACTGTCAGATACGAAGAATAAATTTGATTTCTATAAAAATACTTGATAGTGACATAGTTACACGAGAATCCTTTACTTTTTACCAAATCATTTCCCATAAAAATTGTCGATTATTTGTAAAATTGTCAGGTTTATTTTCAACAGCACCGGCATCTGATGAAAACTGGAAGGATAAGATGGAAATAGATTGATATAGAAGAACAACTGGAATAGACTGTCCAATGCTGAAAAATGGGCAGCCGTTGCCATCGCTCGATTTAACGATCATCAAGATAGCGGTCGATCGAATCCTTCATCGCGGTGCCACAGATCTTGAGACCATTTTTGACACAACTGGCTGTGCGGCCACACAGCCAGCTATAACTCACATATTTACCTAATTAAACTTACTTATTAGCCTATAATTACCCTGCAGTTGTCACTGCAATCAGCTGAGGACATACTGTGAATTGCAAATCTGTGGAACTATTTATCAAAAATCTCTTCATGATAGAATAAGATTTTTTCAAAAAGATTTTTTGTTCAGAACGATGACGAAATATTCGCAATCAGTGCCACTGTTTGTCTGAGCGAATCAAGCAGCTTTGCCAATTTAGCTGCTTTGTGGCTGGGTCTGTCTATTAAAGTAACTGTACTTGCCACAATTTTTTTTTTAAAAGCTACCTGTAGTTTTTTCCCCTACATGTTTTAAGTTTTGAATCATTTCAATCTATTTTCATTAATATACCGCAGAAATACACTGCAGTACGCAAAAATACCCAATAAGAATTCTTTATCTTTCAAAAAGACCATTTTAGATCAAGATCAAAGGGACAATAAACTTTTTTGAATCGATGTATGTTTACTCAGTGAAGTTATTGAAAACGAATCATATTTAGTTCGTCCATTAAGTGGGAGAACTCAACTTATAAAATTAACCCAGTAATAGACAATATTAATGATCAGTTTTTTGTTAATTTAATTATTAATTAATATTGTTATCATTAATATTGTTATCATAGAAAAAAGTTATTTATTTATTTTTGTCTGAGCTCGGAAACATTTTTAGCGATAACTGGCATTTTTTGGGTATCTAATTTTAGACACTTTTTCTCCTTGAGTGTTGGCAAAATTTAAACTGATGATGATCTGAATGCTACAGACCATATACTAATTCCTTTGTAACTATCCAGAATGGAGGTTGTGGATTGTTTTCAACTGTCTAGCTTTTTTTCAGGTTTGAGTTGATGTTATAAATGCTTAAAATCTTTGCTTTTGTTAAGTTTTTTGGTGTATTTTTGGGGTCGATGCACTTATTTATTTCTCAGATTTGAAATAGAATATACAGATCCTAAAATAATGACGTATATCCTGCGAACTTGAACTTTCGGGTCTGATTTAAAAGGAAGTAGTCTAATGGTATGTAATGCAGACGATTCGGCAAAAGATAATTTTTAGTTTCTTGAAAAAGACAAAACAGTAATGATCATTGGTTATTTTTGTAGGTTTGAGATCAATCGTGCTTTCGTGTGCGTGCGCAGGGAAAATATCACGCACTCTCATTTACATCACAGAAATTAAAATACAGAATAGAAGCAAATTTAACACTTTCACGATCTGAGGTATATTCCTTTTACACAAAGCTATTGCCTTTAAATAGGGAAATGTCAAACGTTTTTGTGTTTTCACGGTTTTGCATTCACATTTTGGTAATGAACGAACCAATCACGTAAAGCGGAAATTTGTTTACGCCTACACAAAGCTTTCGAGGAAAATAACAGTTACGGGGAAAGAACTTGTGGGTGTTATCTATTTATAAACGTTAGAGCATTCGGCGGAATCTGATGTCTCGACTTCATATCAAAAGTAAACGTTCTTAAGAGAAAATTTAGAATGCATGACTCTTTCATGCTTTAAGTATTGCTTTATTGATTACATTTTGTTACGATTTATGATTCCAGTTATTCCATCTGCTTGCTAAAGAGTAAATTATGGAAATCCTTTTAGTTTAACGCTCTATAAAATTTTTACAGCTAGTTCGAATACATTTAGGGAGCTTTTATAATTCTAAAACCCTTTCCATGTTTTTCAAGTCATAGATGTAGCACTTCGTAGAAGTTTTGAGCCCTTCATTTGAAACAACTTTTGAAAATAAATTGTGTCAACTGGGAAAAAAATGATTTAAGCAAGACGTATAAAAAATATGAATTTTAGGATTGAAGAATTGAACATGGACACTTGTATGGAGAGGGAAAAAATTAAATTTATATTATCAAATCGATATAGCGAGGGAACGCTGAGGTTAGTGTAAATTTAAATATACGAAAAAAATCTTGCTCCCTTAAAATAAATAAATAAAAATATCTACAGTGCCTATGATGCAAAGGAAACTGCAAAATAAGAAAAAAAAATATTTAGATAATTAGAAAATACCTTCCTTTGGCGCAAATCCCTTAAAAATATTTATAAAATTTCAATATTTTGAAATTTATCTTAAATTTTACTGTGATTTATTTTAACGCGTAATAGATATTATGATTAAAATGTGTCCCAAACAGATTGTGTGAATGAAGTTTTTAGATTATAAAGTAGATTTAGCAAAAATGTTAACAATTTAACTCACAAGTCTCATTATTTTAACCGTCTCGTCACCGAATTATGAAAAATCAGAGAAAAAAAATCTGTCTATAGCATTTAATGCATCTGAAATACTATTATAAATCACGCAAAAATATTTTTTTCTAATGTCGATTAATATTAGATTTTTCTAATATTAATTTCTGCATTTTCGAAGCATTTTGTTATACTAAAATTAATTTAAAAGGATGCACATATTAGGTAAAGGTTGAGGAATAAGAAAAAACTATACTTACCTTAAACAATACTTACCTTAAAAACAAAATAAACGGTAAAAAAGCAGCATAAATATTTTCTTAATTTTTCTCCTGAAACAATGAATCGAAAACTGTAAAAAATGATCTAAATTGACTAGTACTGCAATCTAGGCACGATTTATGCATCTAGTTAAGAGCCTCATATACTTTCTACATTAATTAATGATATTGATATCACTGAAAGAAAAAAATACTAAATTCAATTGTTTTCTCTCTAAATATTGCTATTTGAAGTAGGAGCCTCATATGAGGTTCAGGGTGACGAGAGGGTTAAGCATTATGTAAGCATTATTCACAAGTCTCATTATATAAACGTGTGGTATTTACAAAGTTCTTTATTAGTTTTAACCCAGGAATGGAAATAAGGGGTGGGGGCATAGTCTCACGGTGGGTTAAAAAAAAATCAGAGCGTGCGACTAAAAATTATATTTGTTTCAGCGATTTTGAAGATAAGAAAAGTTTGGTGCCACCAAATTTTTGTCAGTGCCACAAAATATTTGGATCCTATTTGAACACATGTTTTAACCATTTAACATCAGTATTCTGAGTGTGCTTATTGACGTATCATATGTTTCACCCTTTTAAAATTCTCCCCAGCCCTACCTCTTGTATGCTTTTTATCATCAAAAAACGCGGGCACACATTATATATTAAAAGTAGTAAAAATTTTAGATATTATGTCTGTGGAATATGTTTTTATGTTGTAAGTACCTAATGTAAATATGAAAATAGTGCAGAAAATGTCATTTAGGACATAATTAAAAAAATACTAAAATTGTAGTACGGTATATTTTTCTGGTAATTATCAGAGAAGAACATTGAATTTATAAAATGTCCCAAATTTTAGCTCCAGAATTGGGTGAGTGAACTAATTTGACCCCAAATGTTCAAAAAATTGGCATCAATATGAAAGAAAAACTGGATAGACTGCTCCAATAGAACCGTGAAGTACAGAAAATCGTGAAGTACAGACGAAGAAGTACAGACGTTACATCGCTCGATTTAACTACCAGGAACGTCGAATCGCCAATCAAATGCCACAGAGCCAGCTATATCAAAGTTTTTCGGCTTTGTGGCACACGATTGGCGATTTAATATTTCTGCTAGTTAAATCGAGCGATGGCAACGGCTTCACTTTTTCAGCATTGAGCAGTGTATTCAGTTGTTCTTCTATATCGATCACTATTGGTCTCCTGCTAGTTTCGCTTGAAGAATGCAGGTACCAGCCAAAGGATGGTTACATTAGAACAAAACTCGAAATAAAGGCTGGCTACGAGACGAGACGAGACGAGACGTGAGAAAAATTACCAATACGATCCAGCCCTGTATTTTTTTTTTCTTTTTCTTTTTCTTGACTAGGGGTCAAGGCCCCCCAGACTCGCTACGCTCGCTTTTCGTATGAGGCATTCGGCCCCTAATAAGGCTTATTCGTAAAAAAGACATAATTTCAACAAACAAAACCCGAAGATTGGATCAGATAGAATGTCACTGAGCTACACATTGCTTGGTTCTTGCATGTTCATTGGTACATAAAAATTTAAACTTCACACTACAGTAGACCCCTTCCCCCTCATAACACGGAAGATATTTTGTTGTGGGAATCCGTGTTGTACGGGTCCTGAACTATACTCCACCTGGAGTGCGGACTCCGCTTATAATCGCTGGAAAAATTATTTGCACTCCTCAGAAACACAATGATATTTAATGTTGCCATTCAAAAGTTATATTAATTAAGAGCTAAAGCATAATAAAATCAGAACATCTGTTTCAGCTGTATTTTTAATAATGTAAAACCTATTGGACACCTTGCGAATTTGCCACCCATGGCGATTTTTCATTATTTGGCGACTTGCGTACATGTAAAGTTAATAAAAGCTACGGAACAGATAGGATAGCTTGCCATCAATGGCGACTTTTCATTATTTGGCGATTTACACATGCTCACAACCTATAATAATTGTTCATTTAAGGTTACCGGAAAACCGTTATCCATATTTTCATTTACATAATCGTTTGCAGATTGGCGTACTTAGCACCACGAATTATACCCCCTCGTCGCGCTAGCAAATATCCAAAGTGTACTATAACTGCTATAATGGCATAGTTAACGCCGCCAAATATTTCTACTGGTAGCAAATAATCCAGCTGGAACGAACCGGCTTTAAAATAATCTGCATTTTAATTATTTTTCATTTTCAAGATATTAGTTATTCTATTTTGGAAAAACGAATAATCGCTAATTCTAAACTCCTGTTGTCTAAGCGAACTTACTATTTGAAAATTGTCAACTTTGTGTAACGCATTTTGAGTTACTTATTTCATATAGTTTTTATTTTGGCGTAAAATGGGCGTAATTCTAACTCATGTTTGTTAATTTTATGCGATTCTAGATACTTGGAAACGCTTTGTTGCAAAGGAATAAATGATTTTTTGCCAAATCTGGCAACCATTATGTTTATTTTTTCAGTTTTTTATTAATATCTTCTAAAATAATTCGATTTTCGAAATTTAAGTCAGCTTACCAGGTTCCTCGGAATTTTTCGAATCTGTGGGCACCTTAGTCGAAACTCAAATCCCCACGGTTTCGGAGGAGATAGGTCCACAAGCTATTGACGGCGACAACAGCCTTTACTTTTTTTTAGAATAGAGAGAAACTATCCTTAACTGAAATTGTTCACATATTTTTCTGAGTTTTCAGTGAGAAATTATGATGAGATCTCTTCAAAATATAAGTCTTAAAACAATAAGACATGTGTGCTAAATTAATTTTTTTTTATTAAACCTATTTTATTATCGAAAGTTTTTATTTATACGACCTGTTTGGGACACATTTCAGTAAAAATGATGATGCGTAAGTAAATTATGATGTCTTAAAATAAGTGTAGGTTGTTAATTTTTAAAATTCACGAAAAATTTCAAAATATTACAATTTTTTATAATTTTTAAGGGAAGCATATAAATAAATATATTTTTTTTTTCATATTCAGCAGTTTCAGTTTCATCATTTTTGCAACACAGCATAAAAATATACGAATGAAAAATCTAAAAAAAAAAAAAAATTACTTTATTATTTTTAAAAAGAAAAATAGTGAAATTTTCTATTTTTTTCCAAAAACAGTGAAAATTTCCATTTTGTCAAATTTTTTGACACTTTGCATTAGTGGAATATATGATCATTGATTTGAATATATTTTTTAAAAAATAAATATGCACCAATCGGAGCTTTTCAACATTGTAGCTACTCTAGAATATAAATTTGTTTTTTTTCCCGTCTCCTGCAAAAGATTAACTCTTTTATAAAGAAAGAAAAAAAAAAGATTCTTACAAAACATTTGTATTCCTAATTGATGGTTCTATATAAAACATAAAAAATAACATATAACACTTCTAGATATGAAAAAGGCAGAGGACGCAAAAGGTCATAAATATTTTCAGCTAAAATTTCAAGAACTGATCAGCAAAATACTGTATTGAAAAATTCACAGTTCAATATACTGCTAGACCAATCGTGGTTAAGAGAACGATTGAAATTGGACAGCAACTAATATTTTGGGATGCTACAAAGAGGTCAAATGAATCATAATCATCAACAATAATTATCATCATCTAAATGAATCGACTGTAGACTAAATGAATTTGCCTATACGCAAAAGGCTTGTTGCTTAGTTTATAGTGTAAACACACAAACATATAATTAATAAAAACTTATTGTTCTGTGTTTTATATTTTACACTTAAAATAATCAAGTATCATTAATATTCAATTCATTAATATTCTTACTATAAAAATTTAAAGTGTTTCGTAAGCGGATGCATTTCGCATGAATTATCTCTCTTGTTATTCTTCCAAGTAGTTTGTTCATTAGTAGACAAATCTATCTTGTGTATTCTTAACAACGTTAATGGTGCGTGACTCTTTTTATAAGTACTGTTTTCGACGAAAAAAAAAATCCAAAAATATACTAACTTTTTTGAATATGTGTGAAGATTAATTCAGTAAGCGTATAATAAACCCACATTAAAAAGGATTTTAATAACAAGATATTGCGCATAATTTATATTCATTCTTCAGTTTTCAATTCATGGCTACGCTATTTCTTAAATACACAAATACATGCAATGTTTGGGACATTTTTTTTCCTATGTCCCCACTTTCTTTTTCATATCTAGAACGGCTATCTTTTATTTTTTCATGTATTTTATCTATTTTTTTTATTCTTTTTATTAAGAAAAAAGAAACAATCTCAAAATACTTGGCACAGTATTTCTCATTTTTTGGCATCATGTAGCGTTCTTTTTATCTTACTATTGCCGATGACACTTGTTTCCTTTTGGATAATGAAACAATCGCTTGCATACAAGAAATGAGAAGGGGGCAAAATAAATTTTGAATTCTAGAACAGCCCCTAAATTTTAGATTCTTTCCAGTAAGTTTTGAAATCTTTGTCCTTATTTCAATCGAGATATTTATGCATAAGAAGTCTACAGAAAAAATCCATGATCACAGACACTGATAACGATTTCATTCTGGTAGCTATTTTTGTAGTTAAATTTAAGGGAAACAGCCGTATTTTGTTTTTCCATACTATAATAAGCTTGCTACTTCTATTAACGTGGAGATTTCAGTAACCAGCTAAAAAGTTAATCTTATTAACATTTATTTCAGTTTTTACATATCTTGCATCTTATACGACAGTTCATCGACGAGCATCCTCACAATATTAGCTGAAAAAGTATTCTTACAGATATTCGCATTACAACTACTTTTAAAGAGACGTGTTTCCAGTCTTACTATCATATTGGCAGAAAAGTAGTTTTATAAGCATTTGTACTTTTTTAGCAGATGTCTTTTCATTTATATTATATTAGTCGAAAAAGTGGTTTTACAGCCATTCACAATAAAACTACTTTTGAATAGATGTGCTTTCAGTCATAATACCATTTTAGCAGAAAGAGTAGTTTTACAGGCATTTTTATAGTAAAAATGCAAGCAAGTGTCCAAAATTAAAATTTCGTACAAATTCTGTAATAACAGAAGAAATACTCGTTTTTGTTTTGTTTTTTTTTTAAACAAAATTTGGTACATAAATATAAACTTATGGGACTAAGCATATAGTGCATAACAGTGCAAAAGGTAGATTATTAGTTTTATGCATGTTAGCTCAAAAATGGTTTAATCATGATATAATTATACTTGTACAAGACTCACCTAATACAGTGTTTAGCTTCCGTGCACATGCCAATACAAATCTCACCAAAAGATATGATAGTGTTGAAGAGGGTGTATCTTGTTTAGAGAGTATAATTAGGGTTAGACCATTTTTGTTATAACCTGTATATTAATTAGCGATTCATTCTTTTTTATTGTTATATTCTAGAAGCTTTCTCCTATAATAATATTTCTGTGCCAAGTTTTGTTAATGAACCGAGTATTTCTTCAGTTTATTACAGATACTGTTTTTTAACCTAAATTTTGAAAGTATAATTTTGAAGAGATTTTTTTTCTGTCTCAAATCGTAGTAGCAGAAAAAATAGTTTCACAGGCATTCGTAGTGAAATTACTTTTGAACTGTATGAAAACCCATTTCCTCAAAAGTAGCTTTACTACGAGTGCCTGTAAAACTACTTTTGAGGAGATGAGTTTTCATTCGATCATATTGCCAGAAAAGGTAGTTTTACAGTCATTCGTAGCTAAGCAACTTTTGAGCAGAAGCATTTTTAGTCATAATATCATATTAGCAGAAACAGTGGTTTTGCATGCATTCCTAGTAAAGCAACTTTTGTGGCAGAAGTTTCAGTCATAGTATTACATTAACAGAAAAAGTAGTTTTATAGGCATTCCTAGTAAAACTTCTTTGATCTATGGTGTTTCGAGTCGTATTACCATGTTAGCAGAAATAGTAGTTTTACAGGCATTCTTAGTAAAACTACTTTTGAACATATTTTTATTAGTCGTAAATCTTATTAGCAGAAAAACTAGTTGAACAGGCATTTAATTTAACTTTGACATGTTTTTCCTTGAGTGTTCTTAGTCAGGGTAAATACTCAATTTGTTAATATTATTAAAACTTATTTAAGTTCTTACATAACTGCTCTTTATTTCATGATCTGTAGACGAGCATCCTTACAATATTAGCAGTAAAAAAAAAAGTAGTTTTACACGCATTCGTAATAAAACTATTTTTGAGCAGAAGTCTTTTCAGTCATTATACCATATTAGCAGAAAAAGTGGTTTTACAGGCATTCTTTGAAAAGCAACTTTTCTGGCAGTAGTGTTTTCAGTCATAATATTACATTAGCAGAAAAAGTAGTTATACAGGCATTCCTAAACTACTTTTGAATAGATGTGTTTCGAGTCGTAATACCATGTTAGCAGAAAAAGTAGTTTTACAGGCATTCGTAGTAAAATTACTTTTGAGCAGATTTTTTTTAAGTCGCAAATCTTAATAGCAGAAAAAGTAGTTTTGCAGGCATTTTGCTTTGACATACTTTTTTTTGAGAGTGTTCTTAATCAAGATATGTACTCAATTTGTTAATATTATTATCATTTTTATTTTTACATAACTTTTTATGCCCTGTCAACGAGCATCCTTACAATATTAGCTGGGAAATGTTTTACAGGCATTTGTAATCAAACTACTCTTTAACATATGAGGTTTGTCAAGATTTTGACTAATGGCGGTTTTTACCGGATTTTACAATGGTTTTAACCGTTGTCAATTAACCAATGTCAAAAACATCTTTTTCAAAAATGTCGAAAACTGTCAAAAATAGATTTTTTTTTTTTTTTTTTTTTTTTTAACATTGCATTTTTATTTTCTTTCAGCTAATTATAATTTGAATAAAAATTGTATCTTAAAACAATAAGTTAAAAAAAAGGGTTATGAAAGACATTTGACAAAAAATAATTCAATTTAATGTTTTAAAAAGTTATATTGGGATTGATTATATTGGAAATATGTAAATTAAGAAATTTACCTTCTTCCAATATAATCACTCCAGACTTTTATATATTTTAAGTAAAATAAATATGATATTTATGAATTTTTTTCTATTTATAGGTTTTATATTTATGAAAGATATTCCATTATTAATTTTAAATATCATGAAGCATTTCACGCATTGCACCCTAAAAACGTTGATTAGATGTTGTTTGTTGTGTTCACATGGGAGCAGAGGGGGAGGGCGGGGGAGGGAGTACGAACGATCCATCCTTAGAACTCTTTTGTAAAATCTCTACTGTAGGAAAGAACACAAAAGAAACAAACTTCATGAACTTTCTATCATATGCTTTGAATCGGTGATCCTGGTTGCTGAAAATGTCACTTTGCATACATTTTAGGTTTATATTAATGCGAATTTTACATTAAATGCAATTTTGAATTAGGTAGAGTATCAGTGCTTCTTCATTTAGCTTATGTTTGGGTATTTATAAGTTTTGGATAAATATTTTAAAATTATGTAAGCATCCAGCTGTATTTTAAAAAATACAGATATTGGAAAGATACCAATAACAAAATAACATCTGTAAGGTGCTTAATTTAATAAATAAATAAATAATAATAATATTTTATAATTACAGACTTTGAATTTCATTACAAATCAAATGTTAAAGGTATATATCAAAATTTTAAATAAGTTTTAATATTTTATATTTTTAGTTATTATTTTTTTTACTTAATAGCACAATAAACTAATTAAGCATGTACATAATACTACAATTAATTTTAATTTTTAATAGTAAAGAAATTTTATATAGAAATTTATTATTAGCTGTATCATAAAGAACATTTTTGACGGTTTTTACCTCTGTCGTATCAAAAACTAGCTTTTAATGTCAAAAATCCAACCCTGGAACAGATGTTTTTTCAGTCCCAAATCATATTAGCGAAAAAGTAGATTTACAGGGATTTGACATAGCTTTCGCCGGTTTTTCTTCGAGAGCGTACGAATGATTCAATTCAAATAAATTCCAGTATTTAAAATTATGGCTTCATTCTTTGACAAAGAATGTGAGTACCTGATTTGATCTTTTAAATGTAAAATACTTATTAAATGCATAAATAATTCGAAAAGTGGGCATTTGTTGGGAAGCATCATCTCATGCATGTTTCACAAAATGGTATGGTAGCAGATATAGTATTTGACAGTTAATTTATTGGTAGAAGACTTAGTATTTTGCAGTTATATGCAGTTTGAGAGTTTTGGATAGTTTCGAAGCGATTACAAAATCCCATCATTCATATGGAACAAATATTAAGTTGTCCTTAAAAAATACCAGCATACAGTTTATGGGCTCGAGCAAATAATCTAAATTATTCTTATTCATTAAATTAGTGTAATTTAAGTTTCTAAAGTGCTAGCTGTCTTCACTAAACTAACCTTCTAAAGTAATAGCTGTCTTCGAGTAAACTAACATGATAATACCAGAAATGACAAAATGACGAAATTTAACAAAATTCTTGCATGTGATATTGACGACTATAAGATGCAATTGTTGAATCAAGTGATCAGTTGAACAAGGGAGAGAGTTGTTATGCCAAGAAATTTAAATGTAAAGTATTTTTACTGTAATTTCGATATGACATTTTATTCAAAATTTACTTTTACTTTTTTTCACAAAGGAACGTTTAACAGTAATTTAGGTTTTACTTCCTAAAACTGATTTCAAAAAATCTTTACTTACATCTTCAGTTAATCTATATAATCCTCTAGCAAAATTCTGATAGTTTGTATATAGACCCACTGTGTCTCATATTATCTCTGGAACAATATGAGCATGACTCATGCTCTGAATCGTTTGGCTCCAGTTTCCTTCGCGAGAGCACACCGGTGACTCAGCTGTAGGCTGTATTGATGACCCCCTGTCCCTATTTATATTCCCTCTTTGTACAAAAATTTATCTTAGAAGAGTATTCAAACCATTAAAAGCTAAAAGGTTCAATATAGTTAGTCAAAAAATTTCAAAATCACGTCATATTTGTTATCTGGCGTGCCCCATATTCTTTTCTAAAGTATGATGAGAGTGAAAAAGCAGAATATTTTTTGAAGGCCATTTTTTCTTATTAATTGGGAGAATACAGCAATATTTATCGTTAAAAGGTAAACAATTTAATAAACTAATATGTAAAATGAAATCAATAATAATTTGGAGCAATCTATCGTTTTAATTTTAACAAGAGCGTTTTAGTCGGTCAAATAACTTTTTTATGAAAAGAATGTGCGCCATAAAAAATGTTTTCTCTTCTTTTATGTTAACTAGCTGCGTACCCGTTCTCCGCACAATAGGGAACGAAACTTTTTCTTACATGTATAGTTTGAATTGATTCCAGCGATTTGGGATCTAAAAATAAGCAAAATGATTTGACTCTTGGCGTAAAGTTACTCATTAGTTATTTGTAAAGTTAGTATAAGTATTGACCTGAGACCATTGTTAATATTATGACGCAAAAAAACTATGTCGGTGTCATTCGCAATTAGAAAAGAAAAGCGTGACGGTTCGCAGTGAAAATTCCTAATATTCAAAATGTCTCATTTCTGCATCATACTCTTTTTTTAGATTTAAGTTATGCCATTAATACCTTAGATACTACATAATATGGAAAACCGTTTTATTTTATAATTAAATAGATGTGTACCCGCTCTTCGCAAGGCAAGAAGAGAATATTTTCCTAAAATGTGATCATAACTCTCGTGAGAAAACAGAATCTCCAAGAAAAAAGAAAGTTCTGTTACAGTCTTTTTCGTTGAAACTACCGCGGGATATATTAACGCGACGTAGACTTACTTACTATTTTGTTAGCTGTGATGTAAGACGGTTGTTGAAGAATGAATAGAAGGCTTAGTTTCACGAAATATTTATTAATGCGGTATATTGTGCTTTGATCAATATTGCCTTAGCATATCTACTTACTATTACTTATACTAGCTTTTACTGATACCAATTCAATATATTTTCGTTTTGCAACCGTTAATGCTTAATTTAAAGAAACGGTTTAGATATTTGCCACGAATGTAGCCTTTTACACTTTGGTGATTCTTTGCAATTTATGCATTAGCATAAACGATAATCATTTCACTTTATGGTTGCCACTAAAACAGCTCTCCATACATTTGTATGCTTAATTATTGTCAGATTGGCTGTATCTCACGGGTAAATCGGGATTTTGCCCAGTGCCTCCGGCTCGAAATGGCCCCCAATTTCAAATGTTGTTCTGAAATATTCTTTTTCATAAACATATTTTATGAAAAATAAAACAAATTTCATAGATGGAGGCCAAATTCATTAATGCCCGGGGTACCTGTTTGCCATAATCAGGCCCTGTTTAGCACCGCAAAATATTTCTTGCGATTCGAAAACGTGTCCCGTTTAAAATCTCAATTGAAAATAATGCTGGATAATGCACTGGTGAAAAAACAGCATTCAATTCTTTTTCTGGCAACGTAAAATAAAATATGGAATTATTTCATGCGTGGCGTATGTTTTGCGTGTGAGTCCGTTATTCTGATTGAGTTTCGAAAGGGGTTTTAAACTCGTGGCATCAAATTGGCGCACATTTCACATGTGAAAACTCAGTTATTTTAAAGTAATATTATTTTTTTTTTCAACTGGCAATTTTAATCATTGTTACTGTCTCCAAGACAACCAAACGCAAGATATAATACCGAAATTTTTAAGTAGCTGCTATTGAAATGAAAATCCTTCTTTACTTAAAAGTTCGTAAAAAAAACTCCTAATTTATATTTTTCCTCCGTTCTTCTTTTAAAAGCGGGCGAATTGTATGCTCCGTCTTTTGACGAAATATAAAAAAGCTGTGACAGATAAAATTCAAGATGCAGCAGTTTTAAAAATATTTTACGAAAGTCAGCGTCAAATTTAATTTTATTTGAAAAATTCCCAAAACTCTGCAAATTACGTTACACAGTCCGAATAAACAGTTTTTAAAAGAAAATTTTCTCCTCTATCCGATGATGTAAATTTCGTTTTACTGCGAGTGCAATTACCGGCGTTATTACGTATTATGCAAGAAAAATCGCTAAAAATCGGACAAAACATAAAATAAAACATTTTCTAATTCGAATTTAGAAAAAATCGCTCCGAGGCGTGTTAGGAAGGTCCTAGGAAGGATCTGTCCTAGTGAAGCCGTATGCAAAATTCGGTAGGTCTGCGACCCACCGTCTCGGCGCAATGCGATCGAGAGACGCGCGCAAGAAGATCGGAGGTCACAAACCTACCTACCTACCTGCCTACATAGTTACATATAATGTTTACTCTCGGATTTTATTTTATTATACAAGATTTCGCCTTGGGGCCTTTGGGAAAATGAGAGGCAATCTGACACTGCTGCAGCACTCTGTCTCCAGCTCCCGAAATTTCTATTACAAAAATATAGAGTTATAACGGAAAAAAAGAAATATTGCTTTTCCGGTCATTCATTATTTTCGTACAATCACGCCCGCTCTTCACTTTTTAAGGAAAAAAAAGGGGGGCGCGGTATAAAAGTATGAATTGTAAAGGTGAGAAAATTTCGGATCTTTGAATAGGCGCATTTACGAAAGAGCCTCAAAACTCAAAACTTTAGGAATTGCAGGAGAATTCAAAGATTCACATTGTACTAAGAGCTGATATCAGATAAGCACAAACGAACGACTGAATTTCAAGTATTCATATTTTCAAAACTATAACACATAATATCTAATGCGCAAAAAAAAAAATGCATAAAGTTTTTTCCTATCAAGTGTTCGATGTTTCCTTATTTGTTGCAGTACAAAGATCTAATCTTCAAAATGACAATCAGGTTCACTCCACACATTTTGCAGTATGACGCTATCAGTGATTTTTAATGCTGCACAAATGTGCTTTTAAATTTTTGTGTATGGATTGATCTTAATTCTTTGTTTGTGGTGTAATAAAAGGGTCACGAGTTGAATTTGCAACTGAAAAAAAAAATACTTTGTATGTTTTTCTTTAACCTTTTAGTGCGCTGTTTTGTATATATGTAAAGCTACGTATCCATAGAACATTCAAAAAGTTTTCGAGTGCAAGGCAATTTTACTATGTCGGTTCCACTGTTCAAAATGCAAATTAAATGTGTGGATCCGTGAAGTGTACGAATCTAAAGTTCCAAAGTAAAAGGTTCCGAGGGGCACATGTACCCCTCGCTGGAGCCGCTCTTGTGCTAGCATTGATTTAATGAAAGAAATGTTTCCGATCAAACATTTCCTTGGTAATTGTTAGGGAGACCGGGACTACACTGATTGACAATTACTACGGAACAGTTACGTTTTTCGAAATAATTAAGAATAGACAATGATTGAAGAAATGAAACTAAGTACATATTTAGTACGAACGATATGCATTTATTATAGTGCAAAATGGCACAGATATCGCTACATCGAAGAATTAAAAACTTCCTTTGGATGGTTTCCAAATAGTCCCAAAAAATTGATCTTCAGGTCAGAATGATGCAGACATGTGTACATATTGTCCCACTCCTCTCTCAAGGCGGTTTTGAGCTCTTGCACTGTTCGGGGAGGGACGGTCCTTTGTGCAACACATCTGCCAAGAGCGTCCCAGGCATGTTCCATAGGATTTAAGTCGGGAGAGTAAGCAGGCCATTGCATACGGAGAATATTTTCACTTTGCTAAGTGAAACGTCCGATACCTCAACGCTTGCGTGTGGCGGCGCATTATCGACCATAAACAGAAAGTCTGGACCTATAGCACCCCTAAAAAGACGAACGCGATCCAGAATAATCTCTTTGCAATACCTTTGCGATGTAACGCTTCCTCCATGTGAAGCGGTGTTCCGCCATTGTGCATGATGCCGGCCCACACCATCATGCCTGGGTGTACCAACCACGTTCATAAGCAAACTGGTGTGCATAACGTGTTCCACGGTCTCTCCACTGTAACTGGTGGCCAGAATCACTTTCATCATTGAAACGAGTTTTGTCTGAGAACATTAATCTAGACCAATTTGTGATCCCAACCAATATGTTCCTTACACCAGAGTAATCTCCATCAGCAAATGTAAAAGGTAATAAAAAGGTCATTCCACATTTTGAAAGGTTTCAAACTACCACAGTCTGCAAGCTCATTTGTATGGTAATTTGCAGATATGTTAAGTATAGCAAAGGAAACGCTCTTATAAATGGACATTATTTTTACAACATTAAAAATAGACAACAAACCAAGGTGAAATCAATAATAAAGAAAAGTTAGTTTCCACCTATAAAAAAAGTATGAATTGAGAAATGCAGAAAATTCGACAATAGCTCAAATGATGAGATATGTTATTGTCTGGTATATGTTGGTAATTTTGAATACAGGGAATGTTTCATTCATTACGTAAGAATCAAAATTTTGTAAAATAACAAAAATAAATATGTACTTATTTCAATTCTCGCGTTTCAGGTAAAAAATATTCACCCTTCGTCAGCTAAAAGAAAAAAAAAGTAGGAAAATCCGAAACGCTTTCAGATTTTAAATATGCACTAAAGAACTATTCATGAAAAGCGTATCATAATCCATGCGTCTTCCCTATTTTCTTTCCTTATTCTATTTAGTTGGAATGTGTATCATTATTCATTAATGTGCTGTATACTTCTCCCTTGTTCGATGAAACACATCTTTGGAATTGAAATCTATCTTAAAATCGCCTACTAAAACTGTTTTACAATCTTCGCCAGGCATATTCTAACTATAATTTTCTAGTTCCTAGCCAAATTCGGAAGATATCACCAAGCTCAGTTTGGTTTTGTAGTTGTTTTTTGGCAGCAAAAGGAAAGATCAATTATAAAAAATTGCAAACCTTGTGCGACTTTCAAGATTTTAATCTACCCCCCCCCCCCCCCCGCCTCCGCGTTATTTGGCAAACACATTTGAAAAGATCTTCACCGTGACAGTTCATGTCTACAAAACCTGTCAACAAATCATGTCGTCAAAGTCGCGTAGACAAAAATTTGGGACTGAACGAAATAGCACCCTAGTGCTAAAAAGGGAAAAAAAGGGTTTTACCAACTACAAACACAGTAGAGTGAAGGCTGATAAAGCAGAAAGTGGAAAGAGCAAATCTCAAAAATGTTGCTATTCAGAATAAAACTGAACCCAGCTTGGGGATATTCTTTAAATTTGGCGAGAAATCTCCAAACTTCAGTAAAAAGTGTGTAATATGATAGACGTACCAGAAAGTCACGTGATGCCAACATGAGATTTTTTTACTTAAAAACTAATATTGACACAATTAAATGAGAAATTTGAAAAATAAATACACGAGACATTTTATCTGTTAAAAATTTTGTTTTATTTCCGAAAGATTTTCCAATTAAGTATACAGTATCAAGAAATGTACATAAAATAGAGTTCAAAGCAGACTCATAACTCATGCTAAACCCGACGTCCATAACATTGTACTATTTCAGGTTCAGTCATTGAGATCATAGAGTTCATACTTGACTCTTGAGATTTTCCAGTTAAGTATACAGTATCATGAAATGTACATAAAATAGAGTTCAAAGCAGACTCATAACTCATGCTAAACCCGACGTCCATAACATTTGTACTATTTCAGGTTCAGTCATTGAGATCATAGAGTTCATACTTGACTCTTGAGATTTTCCAGTTAAGTATACAGTATCATGAAATGTACATAAAATAGAGTTCAAAGCAGACTCATAACTCATGCTAAACCCGACGTCCATAACATTGTACTATTTCAGGTTCAGTCATTGAGATCATAGAGTTCATACTTGACTCTTGAGATTTTCCAAGTTAAGTATACAGTATCATGAAATGTACATAAAAATAGAGTTCAAAGCAGACTCATAACTCATGCTAAACCCGACGTCCATAACATTTGTACTATTTCAGGTTCAGTCATTGAGATCATAGAGTTCATACTTGACTCTTGAGATTTTCCAATTAAGTATACACTATCAAGAAAAACTCCAAACATCACCAAGCAGCACAGCGATCTCCGTCCCAGCCTCCCATCCATGTTCGACATGAGTCTTCTCACTTCATACAGCTTCTCGATATCTCCTTATGTCTTCAGCAATGATAATTGCACTGGTTATTAGGTCACGTATTTCTTTTCTCAATTCGTAAATATTCACCTTTTCTTTTGATTTCGGGAGTTCATGAGCTACTGTTTCCGGTGCAGAATCGCTCTTCATGTCTTCAGCGATGAAAATGGCATTATTTATAAGATAACGTATTTTTTGTTTCAATTTGTAATTCCTGTTCTGTTCTGTTGGTTTCGGTTGAGCTGCTGCTATTTCCTGTGTCCAAGCGTCATCGCAAGCAAAACTTCTAGAGCTCTTGTTGTATGGCATCATTTCGTGTTCCAATATTTGTTGAGTAGTAGGTCTTCTATATGGGTCCACCCTTAGAACGCCAGTCAGAAAGTTTAAAACGTGACAGCATTCAGATTTCTGTATTTCAGAATAGGGAAACCTTGCTTGCAGAATATTCTCAATTGCCGAGCCCTATAAAAAATTACAATAAATGTGTTATTTCAGTAATTTCTTTGCATTGCTGTATACAAATAGTTATACTAGTGATTAAACTGTAATTAAAAGCAATATAGCCAGTTTTGAGTGCTTTTTATCTATTGGTTATGATATTCTGAGCTACAGTTTACGTGTTTTGAAGTCAGCGAGTTAATAGCTATCCAGATAACTGTCTTTTTAAATGGTGAATCTTAAGCTCCGCTCTCCACAATTTTGGGTAAAGTCGTTCGTCTCTCGTATTAACTATTTATTAACACTTAGTTTGTGTGAATATCCGGGTTATACTTAGCAGCTTACTTCGAATATTTATGATAATTTTACGTTTACTTAAATGATTATTTGTAGAATGTTTCCAGACATACCTTTCTCAACCAAAATTAAAAACTTTTTCAATATACACATACAGCCCAACTTTAAGAATTTGCAAAGATAGTCTATTTTAAGGTTATGAAATAGTCATGAAAATAAACTGTTATTGTGGCAAACAAGAGCTCATTATCTTGCATAGTAAAACTCTAGGTTTGCTCTTGTTTTCTCACCACTAAGGAATTAAAGCCCATTCTAAAAAACCGGAAAGAAAAATGAGGCTTTTTTTTTTTTAATGGAGAGGTGCTGCATTTCCTTCAGGCTAAATTCTTTTTGTATTCTTGTTAACCCTTTGAGGCGCAACCCTTTACCAATGCTGAAAAAAGGGCAGTCGTTGCCCTCGCTCGACATAACTACCAGCAAGATGGCAGACGATCGAAACGTTCATCGCGTGCCACAGATCTAGAGACCCTTTTTTGACGACAGCTGGCTGTGCCGGCAGAGCCAGCTGAACGTTTCGATCGCCCGCTATCTTGCTGGTAGTTAAGTCGAGCGATGGCAACGGCTGCCCTTGTCAGTTCTGTTAAAAAGAATCGTGACAATTTTTTTACGGGAAATGACGTGCTAAAAAGTAAAGGATTCTCGTGGATCTATGTCACTCGCAGCTATTTTTATAGAAATCAAATCTATTCTTCGTGACTGGCAACAGTCAAAACGTCATAGTTTGGTGTTCCCAAAGCGGGAACACTGCGCATTAAAGGGTTAAAGTTTTAAAGTCAGATTAGGAACAACTTTATTGTATTACTGAATATGTATAAAGAACAGTTTATTTTATAACGTGTTTACTTACTTCAAATAACTTTAATAGCAGTGGCCTTTGTTCTTTCCACCAGTCCATTTTTTTTCTGAGCTTGAGTGTAGCAGGTTCAAATCCTGTGAAACAACTTAGTACGGTCATTCCGTAAGTCCAGACGTCAAAGGAGATGCCGTGGACTTTAGGCCTATTACACTGTTTGTGTTTTAAGTCGAACATTTGTAAAGAGGGCGCTACTGTAGGGTCGATAGGTCTGAATTCTGGATCCCAATATTCTGGAGGGCATGACGTCAGTCGTAGTCCGTACCTGCAAACAAACTCTGTGAATTCAGGTTTTTTTTTTAATGTAAAGCTCTTGATTTTAAAAACTGGGTATGAAGAAAAGACATTTGAAATTCTGATAATCTATTAATCTATCTATTTTTTAAAAATCTTGCGCGGATTACTATTTTGCAGATGTGAATGAACAATAATCATAATGTCGGTGAAATGCTACTGCCCATTGCATGTCGGTGAAATGCTACTGCGATTCTCTATCGAGAGCTGTGTAGATAAAAACAGAAAGTATTATGGATCGGAAGTCCTTACTTGTGTGTGAGTCTTAAATAATACAAAAGATAATTCTTTGAACTGTCTTCAGGCCTGACGAGAGGGGGAATTTCCTCCGTGCCCGGGTTTTCTTGGGGCTCGTGATTATAAATTTCCGAAAACTTTCTTTTGTATAGACAAAAGAATACGTGAAATTACCCTTTTTTGACGACAATTTTCAGCTGTGCGGCACAGCCAGCTGTCGTCAAAAAAAGAGTCTCTAGCTCTGTGGCACTCGATGAACGTTTCGATCGTCCGCCATCTTGCTGGTAGTTAAGTCGAGCGATGGCAACGACTGCCCTTTTTTCAGCATTGGGAAAGGGTTGCGCCTCAAAGAGTTAAACTACCTAAAACTAAACCGAGGCTTAGTTAGCCTGCGCGGTAATCTGGCTCTAGTTAAGTAGTTTTACGACGCGATGGTGGAAACGATTTCAGCGAAACGAGTCGTCATTGATCAGTCTAATCGAAACTGGCTCTGGCTCTGATCCTTTTCGGTAATCAGGCCCTGAAGAAAAGCTCATTTTTAACAGCAAGTGCTTTTGTTTTTGTAAAGAAAAAAACCCAATTATTTGTATATAATACCAACATTAATTTTTTTAAATGAAAGCTAGAAAAGTGAAAGTATCAGTGTGAAGCAAAAGCATTTTATTTCTATTTTACGATGAGAACAACTTGATCATTATGGGAGATGGCCCGTCAGATCTCCGACCCCCCTACCTACGGGCCTGACTGTCTTTATGATTCGGTGTTTGACTTTTTTTCAACTTTCACTTATTTGATAATTCCTTCCGAATTTTTTCACAAGTGCTCTTCCTACATAAAAGATCTTTTATCGATGCACGATTCTATTAATCATTTTAAGCACCAAAAGATGGTGCAACGTTTATACATAGAAAAGTTGCAGCTAATCTATTACCATTTTATGGTTAACTGTCAAACTCCTACTATTTAATATGTTAGTGAAATGATATCGGTGGTATTAAATGTCCTTGAAGGACGAAATGAGGGCATCTGAAAAATGACAAAATCTGTATTTTCTCTCTGAAATGGACCATATAGTTTTTTCGTGGAATGCCTCTTACCTTTTTACTGGATCCTCAGTGGTTGCCGCACAACCAAAATCTGCAAGGACGGCTTTCATATCTTTTGAAATCCACACGTTGCAAGGTTGGAGATCCATGTGGCGAATTTTAGAGCTGTGTAAGTAATTCAGTCCGCTGGCCACTTCGTACGTCAGTGTTTTGGCAGTTAAGAAACTGTCCTGCTTTGCCAAGAAACTGGTAGATGAAAACAAGTCCCGAAGGTTACTTTCATACAGAGGCGTCACAAACATGTTGAATCCTCTGAAGTCGAACATGTCAAGAAGTGGTACGAGGTTGGGGTGGTTGAAATCTGACCACATACATAGCTCAGTAGACGTCGTTTCTTTTCGACGGACTACTTTGCAAGCACGTTTATTTCCTTCGGAGTCCGTTACTTTAAGGACTTTTCCAAATGTTCCACGGCCGAGTTTTGACACGGCTACGTACTTTTCATTTTTGTGATTCTTTATTTTCTTGAAAGGGAGACGAGGTCTCTTTTTTCTACACAGTGGCAAGCAGTTACCCATATTGGCAAGTGGAAAATGTAGATATACTCTTGGAATATCGATGAAGAACGGAGTAAAAAGATTCACATCATAGAAACAGTTAAAGATCAAGGAAGAGACATACTTTAGACCACTTCAAAGCCACGCAAATAGGAGGGATATTTTCAACAAAAGTGAATTGTCAACAATGAGTGTTTTCAGCATGAAAGAACTCGGTTCGATCTATTGTTGCTGTTTCTTTTTTTTTTTTTTCATTGTTATCCGGGTGAAAATACTTAAAAATGCATTATTGAGACCTCGGTACGCAACCGCATGCCTCATCCTTCCAACAATGCTTTAATAACTAAGAAAGCGGTTTTTGCCATAGATTTAGGAATACCTAGATTGCTTATCCAATATTCATAATCGTGTGCTTTTTGTTGCCAAAAACACACCCCATTTCTGCCACTATCATGGCTGCCGTCGATGTAAAATAGAACGATGTTGCAATACTTCAGAATACGTCGATGTTGCAATACTTCAGAAAAATAAATAAGTTCGAGGGAAAATATTTCGTACGAGTACTTTTAAAAATACAGATCGTTCTAAAAGGATTGAAAATACCATTATAATTTAAGTTTTTGCCATTCTGCGCATGCGCATGACACTATCATGGCTACCATTTGGAGGCAACAAGTTTTCTCTCGTTATGCTCAATCTAGAGATTCCTATATCTATGGTTTTTGCAGAAAGAGCATAAAACTGTTCCCGACTTCTATTAAAATGTGTATTTTATTGGACATAAAAATATCATCTTTTTGAAGCTTTGGTCTCTTTGTTTAAGATAAATTATGTGATGGATATTTTTCTTTATCCCTTGGCACGAAAAGGCATTTTTGAGTTAGAACACTACTCTTCTATCAGGGTGATGCGTTAGTGTGAACTTTTCAGTGAAAAGCTGTGTTTTTCGCCACTATTCAGTGGTGGTTTCTTAGCGATTTGCTCGTGCGGATAGTCGATAATCTTTTCCCAGTATGGTTGCCATTAAAAACAACTTTCCACATATTTTTATGCAGCATAATCCTCATGAGATTGGCATATTTAGCAACGTAAAATATTTCATCTATGTCCCAGACTACCTTTTTCACGTACGCTTTTACGTGTTACTTACACAATATTATGTAATTATTTCAAACTTTTTCTCATATTAAAAGCATATTTTAGATATTATAAATCAGTGCTGTGTTAAAGATGTGTATTTTTCCATTTTTAAGCTTTTGCTTGCATTTGCATGTTCTCTTGATTTTATTTATCACATTCAGAATTTTTACTGTCACAGTCGAATGCAATAACAAGAACTCACCATTATTTAGAGATCAAATTTCAGTTTGAATTTCATATTCTCACTATTTACTTAGAATTGAACGAAACTGGTCGGTGTTTTCTCAAGATTCTCTAATGTTCCTTATGCCTCAAATGATTTTAATGCTGTATGCGGAGGAGTCTAAATTCAACTTTCAATGCTTTTCTAAAACTTTATCGGATACATTCTAAACACTTTGCATACGATTGGTTGCATAATTATCTGAATATAATAAATTTAAGGTAGACCGATCAGTGAGGGAGCAAGCGCAGTGAATAAACAATTTCCCTTTCTGAAATCCCTTTGCTGAAAATATGCAATTTCAGTAAATGAACATCACAATGTCAATATCTGTTCATTTACTGAATTCTTGAATAATTTTTTGACTTAAAAGCTTCGAAAAAGCTCACTAATAATTTATAAGATTCTCCTTTTTACATACATATATTAAATGTAACAAAATTTGACACATAGGTAAATACAAAAATTTTTAATAGAAAATATTATGGTCGATTTAAAAACAAATGCCGTGTTAGAATTTGAGGTTTATGTGCCGCAACATTAACTGTTTTCGTTTTCCCCCCAATTTATAGCTGGTGATATGGCTCACCCTCATCCTTTCTCTATAATACTGTATACATATAAATGTCGTTGCTTCAACTATTTTTTAATAATTAGCGTTAAAAGTTGCCGCAAACTCACGCCCTACCTCGTCCCAAAGTTACCCTACTAGTCTCAAAGTAACAAGGGTTTACTGTATAATAAGGAGGTTGTTTTTTATGCAAAACACGTAATGATCTCGATCCAAAATAGCGTGTGTATAGCATTAATAGTTCTTGTACAGGAACACTCAAAAGATTCCCAATACATCTCGCAATGTTTGAAGACGATGCATCACTAAATTTGGACTAATAAAGGACTGTCGTGTTGAAAAATACACTAACTTTCAAAAGTTAAGCGCGAAGATGTAAAATGCAAAAAAAATCAACAAATGCTGCTTTGATCGACACAAAATTCGGCAGGAAAGTAGCATACATATTTATGCATAAAACAAAATGAATAATTATATGCAGAAATGAAAACAATATTATTTTTTGTAAGTTATCAGATAATGACATATTGGAGACTTAACAGAATTATGTATAAAATGAAAATATACAGCATAAGATAAAAAAGGACATTAATAGGGTATGTGATCCCCCTCATCTGTATACAAAGTTTACAGCTTGTGACCGTGCTTTCAATTAGGTGGTCAACCACCGCAGAATAAAGCAATCGTCATTCTTCTTGTAGAGAGGTTTCTAGCTCAATAAGAGTGGCTGGAGGTGGGAAACGTGAAGATACAGCACGACCGAGAGCATCCCAAAGATTTTCAATGGGATTAAGGTCGGGCGAATATGCTGGCCACGCCATACGCGCAATCCCTTCACTCCCCAGGTAGTCATCGACGATGTCATCTCTATGGGGACGTGCGTTATCGTCCATTAAAACAAAAGTAGGGCGAACTGCTGCAGCGTGCGATCTCACAATGGGTTCTAGGACTTCGTCTCAATACCGGACAGCCGTCACAGAACCCCGTTTAAAGATGTGCAGGTCGATGCGGTATCCTAATGAAATTCCTGCCCATACCATAATGCTTCTGCCTCGGAATGCGTGATGTTCGGTGATGTTTTGGGGCTAATTGCGTGTTCCTTGTTCACGCCATATCCTTATACGTTTGTCATCTGGTTCCAGAGCAAATCTTGACTCACCAGTAAACATGACATTGCCCCAGTCAGACACAGTGCAATTGACATGTTCCTGGCACCATTTTAATCGTGCCCCTCTTGATTGGACGGATAGAAAAACACAAACTCGAAGTACCCGAGCGTACAGTCCACTCATATGTAATCTTCGGCGTATAGTAGCTGCAGATATCACCTTACCAATGGACGCTGTAACCATAGATGTCACACGTGTGGAGGTCGCTCTGCTATACCGCTTGGCTAAAATAGCAATATATCGATCTTCCGCGGGGGTTGTAACCCTTGAGCGACCGGCTACGGGCCTTCGGACAACTGTCTGTGTGGTTTGGAATTGTTTCCATAAACGTGAAATTACAGAATGATGAACGCCGAAGAAAAGAGCAACATCTGTTATCGACTGTCCTGCCTCAATGCGCCCCACAGCACACCAGCGCTCAGAATCTTCCATTCGTGTTCTGGAAGTCATAGAAGCACGTATGTCTTGAAAACAAATTGTACGAAAATTTTAAACACCTTCTATCAGCACTTACTGCCAACTTCTGTAACCCTTCATAAAGCTCGCATCTTATAAGACTGCCCTTTTTGCATATTTCTTGACACGAAAGCGCGATTGGCTGTTACCTAACATATTTGCATACTTCCATCTACCTCTGCAGCGAATTTCATCCTATTCAATTCTGATTTGCTTCCGGAAATTAGTATTTTCCTCTCCGTGCTTAACTTTTGCAAGTGAGTGTATTTTATACTCTGAACGCTTGGCATTATTTATCTTTACTTTTATTTTTTATTTTACTAATTATTATTACCTTTACTTTTTTTTAATTTCACAACCAAGTCGAAACACCATATTTAGTTTTTCATAATTCAGCACCAGGAGTCCAATAATTTGGCCAACACTGTTTATTAGATACTAGTTTCACGAAATATTTATTAACGCGGTATATTGGGCTTTAATCATTATTGCCCTCGCATATCTAATAACTATTACTTATAGTATCTTTTACTGATCCCAATATATTTTCGTTTTTCAATCGTTAATGCTTAATTTAAAGAAACGGTTTAGATATTTGCCACAAATGTAGTCTTTTATTCTTTGGTGATTCTTTGCAATTTACGCATTAGCATAAACGATAATCATTTCACTTTATGGCTGCTACTAAAAGAGTTCTCCATACATTTTTATACATAATTCTTGTCCGATTGGTGTATTTAGCACCGCAAAATATTTCCTGCGATTCGAAAACGTGTCCAGTTTAAAAATTTAATCAAAAATAATGCTGGATAATTCATTTGAAAAAAACAGCATTCAATTCTTTTTAGGGATGGACGCGAGACAAAAAATAAGCGTCTTGCGTCTCGCAAAATAGCTTAAAAGCTTGTCTCGTCTCGCAAAAATCCCTATATCGTAATGTTAAAAATGTGTGTCTCGTCTCGCAAAAAAGCTGTAAATCTCTGTCTCGTCTCGCAAAAAGTCGTCTCGCGTCCATCCCTAATTCTTTTTCTGGCAACGTAATATAAAATATGGAATTATTTCGTGCGTGGCGTATATTTTGCTTGTGAGTCCGTTATTCTGATTGAGTTCAGAAAGCGGTTTTAAACTCGTTACATAAAATGACGAAGATTTCACATGCGGAAACTCAGTTATTTTAAAGTAATTTAATTTATTTTTTTCAACTGGCAATTTTATTCAGTTTTACTGTTTTCCTGACAACCAAACCACAAGATATCTTTCCGAAATTTTTAGGCAGCTTCTACTGAATTGAAAAGCTTTCTTTACTTAAAAATTCGTAAAAAATCTCCTAATATATATTTTTCAGCCGTTTTTCTTTTAAAAGTGAGCGAATTGTAAGCTCCGTCTTTTGCCGAAATATGAAAATGTTATGACAGATGGAATGAAAGATGCAACAATTTTAAAATTATTTCGCGCAAACGTCGTCAAAAGAGAAATTTTTTTTAAATTCCAAAAAATCGGCAAAATATGTTACATAGTAAAAACAAACTGTTTTCGAAAGAAAACTTTTTCCTCTATCCGATGATGCAAACATCGTTTTACTGCGAGTGCAATGACCGGCGTTATTACGTATTATGCGAAAAAAATCGCTAAAAATCGGACAAAGCATAAAATAAAACATTATTTAATTCGAATTTCGAAAAAATCGCACCGAGGTGTGTTAGGATCTGTCCTAGTGAAGCCGTATGCAAATTTCAGTAGGTCTGCGACCCACCGTCTCGGCGCAATGCGATCGAGAGATGCGCGCAAGAAGATCGGTGGTCACAAACGTACCTACCTACCTACCTACATAGCTACATACAATATTTACTCTCGGATTTTATTATATAAGATAATTTGTACGAAATAATCTAATATATAAAATTCTCCTGTCACAGTGTTAGTCACCTAACTCCTCCGAAACCACTCGACCGATTTTAATGAAATTTTCTATGTATATTCGTTAGGTCTGAGAATAGGTTTTCAACTATGTCTCATACCCCTAAGACATAAGGGCGGTCCAACCCAAAATGTTTATCCCCAGAGTGCTATTAAGTTCAATCAGGATTTCTGTGTAGACATTAGCGTGGCGAGTCCCTTTTCAAATGTGTTTGCCAGATAATGTGGAGAGGGGGGGGGGTTAATAAAATGTTGAAAGTCGCCCAAGGTTTGCAATTTTTGATAATTGATCGCTGAATGTGGTGCCAAAACGCGACAATTTATTATAAATATATTTCGCGTATAGTTAGAAAACGCCTGGCGTATATTGTAAAAGAGTTTTATTAGGCGATTTTAATATAGATTTCTATTCCGAAGAAGTGCTCTGTGGAACAAGAAAGGAAAACACGGTACACTCATGGATTATGGTGTCCATTCCAAACAGCATTTAAAATGTCTTTGCGGTATAGTTGGAATATGCCCACAGGAAGAATATGCCTGGCGAAGATTGTAAAACAGTCTCAGTAGGCGATTTTAAGATAGATTTCGATTCCAAAGATGTGTTTAATGGTACAAGAAAGAGTTGATTCCTATTTTAACGCCCCCACTCTCGCCAATCTAAAAAATCCCCGTACTTTGGCGAGCTTTGCAGTCATGGGTCTCTGGGAGTTATGCACAAGTTTCAACTGTACTTACGTATTATCCCTGATGTCCGCCAAGACAAGCAATTTTTCACCAAGATAAATGCCGGGCACATGAAATTGTTGATGGTTTGGAATACGATTGGCAACGTATTTAAAATCTACGAAAAAGTAGTTTGGCGGAAGTGACCGCCGGGATAATACGTAAGTACCGTTTCAACGCACCCAAAAGAACTAGGTGATAACTAAAGTAAACAAACTAGCGATAAACGCGTCAGTTAAGGAATTTGAAGACACTTAATTATTAAAACTACATTAATTGGTAATCCAAAATAAATAAAAATGTAACGGCATGCTGTACTTACATGTTGTTCCAAATCGCCATTTTAATTCTAAATTACGATTTCTACATAAATGCAAAAAATCGTCATGGTATCTGCATATGTTTAATGATCGCCACCTTGGCGAGAGTCGAGGCGTTAAAGTAGGAAACAATATATAAAACGGTAAAGTATAGTTGTGATATACTTGGCGAAGATTGTAAAATAGTTTTAGTAGGCGATTTTAAGATAGATTTCAATTCCAAAGATGGGTTTTATGAAATAAGAAGGAAAAATACAACACAGTCATGAATAATGATAACACTTTCCGACTTAATGGAATAAGGACGAAAAATAGGGACGACGCATAAATTATGATACGATTTTAATGTATAGCACTATAGTGCGTATTTAAAATCTGAAAGTGTTTCAGATTTTCATCCTTTTTTTTTCGGGGGGGGGGGGTCAAAATTTTTTATGGAATGACTATCAATAAGTCTCAAGACCAAACTATGTCTGTTTGTGGATTAGATTTGAGCACACCATGTTTTTCACACGGACAGTTATACGTGGCATGCTCTCGAGTGGGCAAACCATACAGTGGGCATCCAGTTTGTTTGTGTTATCTAAAGATGGGATAACAAAAAATATTGTATACTCTATTGCGTTAAGGGATTGATATTATTTTTTAGTAAAATTATTGTAATTAGCGATATATATAAATTTAAAGAATAAATTACAATGAATTAAAAATATAAATGTTTGGTATTGTGTTATTTTTATATCCCAGCATCGTTCACAGCGCTCCATGCCTCTTCCACTCATATACCACATCCTCACAAACTTACAATAAGTTAGTCATTTCTTTCTACTAAAATAATCCTAGGAATAATTTATATGGTAAAACAACATTTGCCGGGTCAGCTAGTTAGTATATAAGAAATACAGAAATTTCATTTTTACTCTACTCAGCATTTCAATAATGTCTGATATTTCATCAATTTTTACTGTATAGTACTATAGTAAAAATAATTTGAATATTCATATTATAAATAAAAACTAAAATCTGTGTGTGTGTGGCTTTGTCGCATACAAATCTGCACCAATCGGCTTAAAAATTTTCACAAATACGTAACAAGATGAAGGGAAATTTTTACTTTAAAATCTGAAAATTTACCCGTTATTCAACTTTTAGCGATTTTCGCTGTTTATGGCTCTTTTGAATTACGAGGGTAAAAAATTTTAATCATTTGAGTGACCCAAACTTCAGTATAGAAAATTATATTGACGCCATTTTGATATTACGTCACCCTTTGAAGAGAAATTTTGATTCCAATTTGTTTGAAATAGCTTCTCGAGATTATCTAGTTTGTTTCTTCCACAGATAAAATGACAGATAAAATGTTTTCTCTGCATGAGGCAGTGATATAAGAGGGAAATTTCCTGATACATTAAAATCTTTCGAAGCGAAAAGTTTCCGCAAACGCACTCGCATATAGATTTTTTTAGAAGAGCATTCAACTCCGATGACAGGAATAAGCATTTTGAAAATGCGTGGAATTTCTTTATAAATGCGTTTGTGGCAATGTTTTGCATCATAAAGAGTTTGATTTGCTGGAATAGCCCACAAGGGTTATTAATAAAATTTACTTTTCCATCTTTTAATTGTTTTCAACTGACATCAGTTCAAGACCTGACTTGCAAATGAAATTTGGCATTCTGATGAAAGCGTGATTGTGATGAAAATGAAGAAAAATAAATGAAATTTGGTTTTGCGACATTAGTTGTCACTCAAACAATAAATATCGAATATTCATAACATTTGAACAGATTTTGCAAAAATATCGTAAAGTTATGCCATTAAATGATTGTCAAGACTTGCAATTAGATTACGAATTTTAAAAATAAGAAATTTGCTACAATGGTGCGAATTAAAGAACAATCTACTGTGTTAATAAATATTTCGTATATGAAATTAAAAATGTTTGTTATGTTCATTATTTTTCAATGGCCGCTTTACAAGTAACTAAATGATGAGTAACCCTACGTTAATACACATCCCGCTGTAGTTTTTCTGCAGAGGATACTGCTTGAACCTTTTTTTAAATTTGATTGTTGAATTGAGTGGCAACAAACCTTTTGTTTACTATGATAACTATAATGCTTAGATCTATAGAGAAAGCTTAGATGAATGCTTAGTTCCACAGAGATGATATCCTTAAAACTTAGGCACGCCCTTATTCGGGGGCAATAGATGATGATTTCCTGCTTCAGATCGATAGATCTAGATCCCACAAGGCTAGCATCAGCAGTAAACCCTTCCGCACATGAAGTGGCCAGCTCGATCACTGGACATGATCCTATCAAGCATGTATGATGTGATTTAGAAAGATGTATAGCCGCGCTCAATCCTCTTCTTCAGACCC
This sequence comes from Cheiracanthium punctorium, assembly GCA_038373885.1. Taxonomy (NCBI): domain Eukaryota; kingdom Metazoa; phylum Arthropoda; class Arachnida; order Araneae; family Cheiracanthiidae; genus Cheiracanthium; species Cheiracanthium punctorium. The sequence continues at coordinate 442,493 of JAWZYV010003534.1, read as the reverse complement.
AACTATTTTGCAACAGCAAAGGCTCTCGCTTCAACAGAACTCATAGTCTGCATAATTGGCAACAACAAACAACACTGCAGGCGCGGTATTGCTTCTAGGAGGGATCATATTTCATATTGAAGGTATTGTTCCTATACCAAATTGACACATCGAATTTGTTAATTTTATACATATGCTAAAATCTATAGCACCATAACAGTCGGTCGGTTTATTTTCATGTTATTTTAAAGCTTTATGTTGTATACAGTGGGTTGCGATTTCATTGCATTCTACATGTAACTTTTTGAATAATCGTCATTTTTGTGATTTTTCCTTACTTAATCAATGTATCTTATTCTCTAATCATGCTCTCTTATTCCAAAATATGTCGAAATAAATTTGACTCACGGGTTTGCAATATTGGAATACTTTTATAATCAATAAAATAATTTATTACAATTGGGCCGATAAATACGTCTTTGTATGAAAAATGAAAAAGAATTGAAAATTTTTGCGCAATACTAATTATTAAGAATTACAGATAGTGTATTTCTATTGGATAAATTTATAGAATCATTATACTTTCTAAATATTTATTTAATATGCAATGAAAATAAACAAGTCTGTCAAAACCTGTATATTTCGATTTTGTTTCAGTAGTAAAATACCCTATGCTTTTTAACCTGCTATTAAAATAATGAATCTCTACCAAAATTAGAGGTATATATTAAGATAATCAATTGCTTAAAGTAATATTAATAAACATCAAATATTGCTCCAAAGAATGATTGTTTAAACACATAAGATATTTTTTGGTTATTACTAGTAAAATTATTTATGACTTGTATTCTATCATACTATGACTTTTAGTCGGCTTTGAAAAAGCAATCTAAAAATTATTTTTAAAGTAAAGCAAATTGTCATTGAGTCATCATTTAAACACTATGAAAGAGATATTTCTATCGATAAGTGTCCCTCTCAGTGCGAAAAACATTTTAAAAATTCTTCTAAATCGCCAAATCATTTCTTCTTTCCTTATTCATGCTCCAAGTTTCCTCCTTAGAAAGCTACAGCATGAAAAATCTCCTCTATCAACCTCTTAACTTATAACAAAATAATAAGCATCTCTTATGAGCGTTTCTCGAGATAATGACTCGCGGGATCTTTAAAAGATAATGACGTATTGTTTAACTATTCGCCGTTCTTTATTCAGATGCTGTAATAGGCATCTTTTTTTCTAGGGCTTGTTTATAGCTTGATTAGCTTCAGGACATTTTTCTAGGTAATCTTACGGGGAAATGCGCTGCTTAAGTATTCCTATTGATTACTTGAAAACGTTATTTAAAACCAAGGCTTGTCAGTTATTCGATCAATTTGAATTGGGCAGAACGGGTTTATTTTACTTAATATCGAATCGACACTTGATTTATATGCAATAATCGAGCTGAATTGAGTCAAACTGTAGAGATATACTGTATATATGATGGGAAATATTTCTTGTGGCAGACTGATTCAAAATGATCTTACTCGTATTTAGGTAGCATCAAAAGAACAAAAGAAAGAAAAAAAAAAAGCCCAAACATACTTAAAAGTCAATTTTAAAAAATTAATTTTCTTGAATACTGCTCCTCAGTATTTATTTTTTTCTTTATTAGCTTGCAAAAGATTTATTAGATATATCATTTTTTCGCTGCTGTTTGATAAATAAATTTAAAGAAATGCATTCTAAGCTATACTTGAATCCGAAAGGCACATGCCTGTTTTGAAGTCGAAACTGTACTGAAGCAGCTGACTCCGACAGCTCTCCGTGTAATCTGGGACGAGGGGCAGTTTCTTAGCCGAATTATCTTGAGTTACAGTCTAGAGCTCGAACCTCAAACACATCCTTGGAAAATCTCTTTATTGAGTGCAAAGGCACTGACGGCGACTGAAATCATTCCGGGTTAATCTTCTTTCTGTGAGAATCGATCTCGGAAGGATTCGCATGATTCGCTGCTCCGATTTTTGTCATTGGAGGGGTAGGGAAGGGGGGGGGCGCAAAAGAGGGGAGAAGGGGGCTTTTGCTGTTGCTTTTAGATCGCCGCATTCCGAGTAGAAGGATTGGGGCCAAGGCAACTGGATTTTGTTTGTTTGTTGGAGGTTTTGTAATTTGGGATGTTTATTAAAGCGGACGGCAGCGAAATGGCGGTAAATAGTCCAAGTTGTTTTAGTATATTTTTTTTGAACGGTCATCGGAGACCCAAGCGGAAGCGAATTTAAAACTCATGCTTCCTATTCAAGGGGCGGATGAGGGGTGAATATGTTTAAAGATTGGGTAAAGTCTTACAACTCTTGTTTACAGTTCATGGTAATGTAATGAACTCATCTGAAAACATTAGCTTAAAGTGTTAATCATCTGCTTCACGTGAAAATGTGATTTAAACATTTTAAAACAAACCTCCTGAAGAAAAATAAATTAGTTATTAAGTTATCGAAGAAATAGTTTGAGATATTAAAGCCAAAAAGCAGCAGTTATCATTTTAAAATTGTTTTTCCTCAAAATTTTAATTTTTTCAGTTTACATTCACAGTATGATAAGTTAGGATTTTCTGAAATTGTTAAATATTTTCACATAATATGTAAATTTACAAAATGACTAACTATTAGCCTTTTAACATTAGAATTTTCGTACTTATGTGCATAATGGTGCAGAAAATGAAAATAGATTTTGTAATTCTTCTCTTTATTTCTAGGAAAGGAGTATAGCTAGTCATTTTAATCATAGACTGTTTTGATATGAGTAATAACAATTTTCAAGTTAATGAAATACATAATTTGCATGTAAGGATACAAGCAAGACAACATAGAGACAAATAAACTAGTATTTTTAATCATTGAAAACTACTTTAATGTTTAAAATTATTCCAGGAACTGTAAAATACTGACAAAAACTTTTTAAATAACTGAAAAAAATTTTAAGTTTTAAAAATTATTATTATTGGAGCTATTATAAGTTAAATTTTAGTCATTTTTGTTGATATTTTCATCCCCTTTTAAAAGAAGAAAATTAACAACTTTCTGCTATCATGAAATCACGATTTTTTTTTTTAATTTTCTTCGCTGCGGTATTGTGTAGCATATTTCGACTCTTATACAGGGTGCTTCAAAAAGATGTAACGGGCTTTAATTCTTTATCTATTAGAGATAGGTGGGTAATGTAAATTGAAAACATGTTCAAAAAAAGATAGGAAAAAAGATTACATTAAGAAAAAAAAAATCTTTCATAAATTTTCAAAAAGTTATACATTTTAAATTTGCATATGACCCTACGTAAAAAGAAAGGGTACTTACGTATTATCCCAGCGGTCCGCCAAGATGAGCGATATTTCATCAAGATAAATGCCAGACGCATGAAATTATTGATGGTTCCGAATAGGATTGGTAACAGTTTGCCGGCACATTTTCCGCAAACAATAATTTGGCGGGAATGACCGCAGGGATAATACGTAAGTACAAAAAAAAAAAATTAATAAAATGTTCCCCATACGCTAATGAAGTGATGTATAAAATTTACAGACTTTCATCGTAAAACGTCTCGGATATATAAATATATGTTGACTTAAACCACTTTTCAACGGCTCTCGAAGGGAAAAAAATCGCGTCAGATGATCGCGTTTCAGGGTTCGTGCAGAAATTATGAAAGAAAATCCTTTTTTGCATTCTAGCATTATATGTTCATATACAGCCATGTTCATGTACAGCCCCTGATCATCATTTTTCAAAGATATCTCTTGAGATATTTTATGCTGAAAAGCTTAAATATTGCACATTATTTTACTAGTGTATGGGGCTCATTTTGCCGATTGGGAATTTTTTGTTCGGAGACTGTATACAAATTTCAAAAGCGTAACTTTTTAAAAATTAACGAGAGAAATTTTTTCTTAAGGCAGTGTTTTTCACTACCTTATTTTGAACATTTTTTTCAATTTATATTGGCCACTTATCTCTAATAAAGAATTAAAGCGTGTTACTACCTTCTTGGGATACTCTGTATACTCGTAGCCTAGAAATGATCCCCGAAAAGAACACTTAACTATTATTACCAGAAAACATTAAATTATTGGTATTAAAAAAATTTAATTGGTGAACAGTAGATTTCATCGTGTTTCAAACTGAAAATTCATATCCTGACAAAGTGTGACCGAGCATTTGATACCTGCATGAAAAAATGCTATGCGCATCGAGAAGTTCAAATGTTTGAGGGAAAGCTCCAGCAAACGCAGTTTTTGACAATGTAACATTATGCCGCATTCCAAACAACTAAAAGGACTGATATTTATAGATATGCCATCAAAATAAAAAATACTTAAAATTTAGGTGACTCAAAAACGCAAAAATAACTTACAAAATCAATAACATGTGATAAAATTAGAATATTTACGTATCATTTTTATGCACGCATGCAGAGTATCAGAGTATTAAACATGAAATAATAGAAAACTGCTTAATTTTCTGTGTTTTTTAACACTGAAGAAGATTGTTAAAATTGCCACAGTTGAGTTTAGTAAAAGATTTTTAGATTTAAAGTATTGTCGGCTTTCGAAGATTTCAAAAAGAAAAAAAAAAAGAAAAAAAGAAGAAGCAAAGAGACCATTCAATTGTTCATTTTATTTTATAAAAGGAAGGAGATTAAATTTGGACAAAAAGTCCCGACAGATTATGAAATATATGTGAATTAGATGATCGCTACATATTGCAGCTGATTATTTCACAGAAATGGTTACTAAGACAAGTTACTCATCAATTACCATGGTGCATTTTTTGTAACAGTCTTATAAAAAAAAATCGAAAATTTTTCAGTTTAAGATATGCGTCGCTAACTGGAGTTTTCATTTTACTTGTGAATACATCTCACAGGTACACATCTTGCATACTTACAGATATATCTCGCATTCTCACGACCTATGGCTTTTTTTACCCTGCTCGATATAGAACATCTGGGCAGTTTCTCCATCGATATAGAACAACTGGATAGACTACCCAAACGGCTGAGAAAACTCTGAGAAGTTCACTGAGAAAACAAAAGGCAAAATATAGTGTTGCTGTTGTCCTGTCCATGATAGGAACTAAAGTGGACCAAAGTTGATTAATACAGCCTTATTTATATCCAGGCAGGCAAAATATACTACCTGGGGTGAATAAAAGTAACAAAATGAACTAGTCAATCGTCTGAACAATTGTATTTATGCAATGTAGCAGGACATTTATGATACTTGTAATTTTCTATAAACACTGTCTGTACACCAGAATGTTTATTTTAGTTTCACAAGTAAAAAGTCCGCCCCCTTCGTTGGGTTATCCTGAATTTTTTATTTATTTATTTATTTATTTTTTTTACCAAATCAAAGAAGACATCTTAATTAGTCTGTAAAACATTTTTTTCTTTTCGGATGGGGTCACCAAACTTATCACGAAATTTGTCATTTTCGTATATTTTATTATTTTTGAAAAAATTATCACCCTTTTGAACATCCAACTATAAAAATCTAAAGCCAATAGAATGTTCACATCACAAATAATGCACTATTATAATTTCTAATGAATGATAAGAAAAATCTAACTTACGTACAAGAAAAAATTATCAAATCAGAAATATATAAATATATATCCACAGTTTTTATATTTTTGTCTATATCTTTTAACTGGAATTTCATTCGAAGATGAAAACTGTTTACTGAGCTACTTAAGAAGTGATAGTTGATTTGGTGAAAAAAATTCAGGACATAACTTGACGAAAGCGGCGGATGCTTAACTTGTCAGTTTAATAAGACTGATGATGATCTCTAACAGAGTGAACATTCGTAATCTTTTTCTTTTTTAAGCTAAAAACACTATTTTATCATTCAAAATGTGAGAAGTGTACGAATTATTTTAAATTTCTGCTGATAGTTTTTCAGGCAGTAATAATTAGAAGTTCTAGAAAATCCTTGTTTTAAAATGCATATTGGTAACAGTTCTTGAGAATGAGCCATATCTATGTATATATAAATACGCTAAGCAAATCCTTAGTGTCCCTTTTGCAGCGCACTGCGCGAACGGATGTCCATGAAATTCGGCACAGTTAAAGTTCGTATGGAATTGTTTGTGCGAATGTTAAAATTTTTGTGTAGTATGCTAATTCACTGTAAAAAATTAGAGAAGTAATTTGGCACGCAGTATTTCGCGCCAAGTCGGCCGATGGTTTCAATGTGTCAATATTGAAATAACAACACTTAGTTTCAGCAGTACTATACGGTTATACTATTACAACAAAATTTGCAAAAAGTATAATTATTCCCCAGTTTGGTGATACGCCAATGACTAAAATGTGCTTTAGCAATGTGCTCGGCACTTTTTTTTAGACAGCGATAAGTGCGCGGAGTGTTTTAAATTCCATGTTTAAAAGCAGTGGAAAAACCTTAAAAGAGAGAATAATATTTACTATTCGTTCCGGGCAGGCTGCAATCCAATAGACGCTGCACAGAAACGCGCCAATTCGACAATTTCTTCATAACCTGCCGCAAGGCAGTATGCTAAAGCAAATTTTCCCAAAAAATATTATTGAAGAAATACCTCAGCAATTAAGAGGGAGCGAAAATAATATTATTAATGAAGTGTACGGAAACATTTCCGAAAACATGCTCTCAGATAACATATTGAAGTCAGTTATAATAGAACCTAAAAATGATGATTGAACTTTTATTAATGTTAATAATCGAATATCAGGCGCGGATCCAAGGGAGGGCGGTGGGGGCGATCGCCTCCTCCTGGGAGAAGTCCAAAAATCTGTTATAATCTGTTAAAATATATTATGAAAGTATAATGAAAATTATGTAGCCTTTTTCTAAGAGGTGTATTGCGGGTATACTACTCCCTGTCCTTTTTAATCATCGCTCATATATAGATTTTATCAGTAAAATAATTAATTACATTGATTAGTATAATCGATTATATTAATTAATTATAAAATGAGTTTGCGTATTCTACCCCCTGTTTCAGGTACAAAATCGCCCCCTCCTTGAGTAATTTCTACATCCGCCCCTGTCGAATATTTGATGAATAGAGAACATATCACCGTAGCTACGCTAAAATAATTTGCTATGGTGACAGTGAAATCAATAACTATCCAGTAGAGTTTTTAAATTCTTTGACTGTGATTGGTTTGGTTTATCTTTCCTTTTCCTTTCGGTTAGCCGGGAGCAACTGAAAAATTGCCAAATAATTGTGATCTGCGCGAAATTCTTACAAACCTAAAGCGATTTCCAGTACAGAGTTGTTTATGCCTTTTCATATTTTGGAAGTTTAATTTAATTTCGTATTTTTATCCACACGTTTTCAGAAATTCCCCGTTATGTATCCAATAAGCATACAAATTTCTTTTTAGCATATTGACATTTTTGTATTTATTTAATTCTGTATCTAAATACTATTTTGTATACGGATTAAAATTTTCCCCCTTTTTTTTGGGGGGGGGGGAAGACAGTGTTTCAGAAGTAGTCTTCAAGCAAAACCTTGACCGCCAACGTTTCCCAGAAACAACAGTTGGCGGGATTCGCACCTGGCTAAAAAAAATAACAGAGTTTGCCACCACATAAGTTAGTAAATTGCATCATTATACTAATAAGAGACTTAAAGGAAGCATTAGTCCATGGAACAGGAATGCGCATCAAGTTTATACATCGTAATGCTATTGATTGCGAGTTCAAGTTTGATTGAGTTCAAGTTTGAACTGGAACCGCAGGCAATAAAAGAATTTTAATTCCACTCAGAAAATATTCTGGTACTATTTTACCATATCCTTTCAAAAAACTCAATTTCCAAATATATCTGCATTTGCGATGATAGTAAATAAATCTCAAGGACAATCATTCGGGAAAAGGGGAAATTTATTGAGGCAGCAAGGTTTCATACATGGTCAGTGGTACGCCTCAGCAAGTAGACTTGAATCATCCGACTTTTTAAGATTTTAAAACTCCAAACATAATGGGTCTTTAGACGAGGACAGTTCAATTTTCGGAGGGGGCGACTAGACTTTTTAGATTAGTTTAAATTGTTCAAAATGCAAACTGAATGCGCGAAATCCAAGGTCGGTAGAGGGAGATGACTCTATGACGACCCATTCGCGGGAGCTGCCTTTGTATTTAGCAAAATATGATAGAGTTTTTACAAAAACACCGTCTTAACAGAAAAGTGTGGTGGTTGTAAAGTGAAATTGTTCAAAAGTGGTCACTCAAGACAGATAGTCTCTTAGCCAAGGAGGTCACATTAGTAGGTTCCAATGTATATGGAATGGTGAGACATATTCTTTGAAAGAAGAACTTTATTCACACTCAAATTTAAAAAAAAAAAATAATGCTTTATGGTCGAATTTCGACCACTGGCAGACAACTAGTATTAAATAAAAACGTCAAAATTTTGACATATATTTTGTGTGTTACCGTGAAGTCGTTTATCGGCATAATCTATGTATGTGTGTGTGCGTGTATTAAATATGTGCGGTTTGTATGTTTACAGGCGTATGCAAGAAGAGCTCAACTTGCTGTCTGCTGCCGTTACAAAAAGAAGATGGACACATCATCCTGATCAGTCCACTTGCAATATCTGCTGTAAAACCAAGTTTGCGGATGGAGTTGGACATATTTGCCACAACTGTAAAGTCAAGTGCTGTGCCAGATGCGGAGTCAAAGTTGCTCTGCGCAACAACAAGGTAGACTCTCTCAAAAAAGTAGGACATATGAATTTTTAAATTCCCAATGTAGTCTTGTAGTCAATGTAGTAAGGTATATCTATTACGGAAAATTGTACTCTCCCATTTTAGTAACATTAAACTGTTAATGATAGAAGCAAGAATGTTTAATTCATCAATAAAAACTTTTGTGTGACTATTATTTATTTTTCGTAGTAAAAAAAATGCTATTGTGCGAAGTCAAAGCTATAAGAAGGCTATCTGCCTGAGGAGGGTGTCTTGCACGGAAATCTTTCTAAGGGCTTCAAAAGCATTACCACAAAATATATAAACGTTAAACACTCCCAGTTTATTTAGATAATCAACTTTTTTTTATTTACTAAAAAAATATTTATTTTTTATTTTTTACCAACATCTGTAAATATTATACCACTAGTTTAATTTATATCTTGCTATGAAAAAGTTTAAAAAATGAAATCGTAAACATGATTATTAGAATATTTTTAAAAATGTTTAATCTGGACACACATTTTACAAAAAAGTATATCAAGATGTGAATTAAGCAACAAAATAAGCTTTATAATTTTATTATAATTACTGTCAGTTCTTCTACGGATGAACCCTTTCCTTTAATTTTCTCACGACCGTTTTTCTATGTCACATCGTGCATCATGAAAGGAGAGTGCATCATAATTGCCTTTAGTTTTATCATTAGAAGTTTGCCTCCACGCAACATTATATTCATCGCATGGCGGAAAACTCGACATATTTTTTTCATTAATTAGGTGTAATTTATCTTTCTACAGTTCATACTATGATTCTAAATATTCAAAGCATTTTCTTAAGTATCGTAACGACTTCATCGCTTGGGGCACAGGCACGCATAGCAATGAGCGTAGCAATTAGTAAGTACCATTTACACCCAAATGAATAAGTTATGTGCATGGTAAATTTCGTTCAGTCGACGAAAGGAATAATAAATATGTTCTTGCTAGAAAGGTTCCAATTGATGCTACAGGAATTAAAAATCTCTTTTGTTTCATGTTTATATATCTATCACTTGAAAAATACTTTAATTTAAGACATGATAGAAAATAAGCAATCCAAAGTGGTAAGCAAATTTAGTCTTACCGTAAAAATGCACGTTACAGGAACACACAATTATAAATTGCAATTTTAGAAATAAGAAACAACATTTTCAATAGGAATTTCAAAGTTAAGTTTTAAATTAAAATCTTTTTAAAGTTTTCCTGAAAGATCTCCTAAGAAGTATTTGCTTCCATCTCTCATACGCACATAGAAAGAGAGAAAAAAAATCTCTAACCGATTTTCAAACTGTAGAGTCAAACTTTTGTTCTGAACCCTATTAATGCAGAATGAATAATAATTAAATAGACTAGAATGATATTTTACATGAATAGAATGAATGCGTTAAAATAATTTCTGTTAGTTATGGCTTTCCAATCTTGAATTTCAAAGTTTATTCTTGTATACATTTTTTTTTCTACAACAGTATAATTAAATCAGGTTCACAATTACACGACCCTTTCTGATTATCTGATGGTGATTAATATGGCATTTGAATTAAATTAAAATTGTCATTCGTTTTGAAATCCTCCAATAAATTTGTTCTTTTAAAGATAATAATTTTTACTTCGCATAATATCTACAACTGGAAAAAGTTGTAATTTTAATTTACCTTCTTTCCTAGTCATTAGACATCCTGGATCAGCTAACAAATTTTTTTAATCGAGAAAAAATCGATATTTCCGATTATACTGTTGTCATAATGTCATAACACTTTCCAACAAAGTTGATAAAAGTTTATGATGTCCATCTGTCTGTCTGTCTTTTGGGTAAATACACATTCAGGTCTGTAACCAGTGAATGTTTAAAGTGAATTTCAGAGACTTTCATCCATTTCAAAGAAATCAATATAAATATAGTTAAGAAAAATTCATAAAAGAATACTTTTCATTGAAAATAGTGTGGCATTTATAGCTGCTCTTTTACAGGGATAATTAGACAAACTGTAATAGATGTAGGTTATAAGGACATTGATTAAAAATAAGTGTTTCAGTGTTTTAGTGAAGATTTAATCTGTTCGTTCCTGTCATTGCAAAGACGAGACGGCAGTGATTCCTTTTCTGTGTCCATTTGCTTTTCACGATGGATCTTTGAGAGCTCTTGCGATAGCGCTTGCTCGCAATAATAATTGCCCATAATGGAGCAGTCAAAAGTGCATGCCGTCCATTCCTGTAAGCAGCTATGGACGCAGGAGGAAATAGTAGTGCATGAACTGATAAGATAGTAATGGAAAATATTTTATTATTGGTGCTTTTAGTATGATTTTTTTATTTAACCCTTTGAGGCGCAACCCTTTCCCAATGTTGAAAAAAAGGCAGCCGTTGCCATCGCTCGACTTAACTACCAGCAAGATGGCGGACGATCGAAACGTTCATCGCGTGCCACAGATCTAGAGACCCTTTTTTGACGCAGCTGGCTGTGCCGGTAGTTAAGTCGAGCGATGGCAACGGCTGCCCTTTTTTAAGCATTGGGCAATCTATCTAGCTGTTCTCGCATTCTTCCTTTTTTCAGCAGATGTCAGTGCTGTTAAAAATAATCGTGACATTTTTTTTACGGGAAATGACATGCTAAAAATTAAAGCATTCTCGTGGAGCTATGTCACCCGCAACTATTTTTATAGAAATCCAATCTATTCTTCGTGACTGGCAACAGTCAAAACGTCAGAGTTTGGTGTTCCCAGAGCGGGAACACTGCGCGTTAAAGGGTTAAAAAAATTAGAATAAATGCTTTTCACAGGTGATTTCATTGCCGTATCCTTTATCTTTTAGGTATTCTGGTTGTGCCTGCTTTGCCGAAAGCGACAAGAAATTAGCATTCGATATGGGAAATGGGTTGAAGAATCCAACGATTCTATTCCAACACTCACCGCTTTTGAAAAAAATGAACTGAAATGGGGCAGAGCTCAAAGCCTCGAAGAAGAGGCACAGACAGAAAAAAGTCGAGAGTTTTCCAGCATCCCACTTCGCAACCGGTTTCCGTCCCAGCTGAACATCTCGTTACCAACTTCTTCCAGCTTCTGGCGCCAGGATAGACGACAACAACAAACATCTAGTACTCTCAGGTCTGGTTGCTAAAACTTTAAGAAATATATTTCGAATTCTAATTAGCCATAAACTATGCTTTTTAAAGTCAAGAATTTTATTTTTTCACGATGTTTCAGTGTGAATGAGATTTCCATTAGAGCCGCCAGCGCCCGAATTCGCTTATTACCTTTTTACATCAAAAAGAAAATTAAAAATACCTGCTGAAAGAACTGATTGCAAACTAATACAAAATAATTGAAAATATGGTCCGGCAGATAATGTAAACGATCAAATATGCTGCACCAATGAGCGTTGCGGAGACATGAAATGCTTCTAGGGTGGACTTTAAGAGAGCTGGTGCGTTCAATGTTGAACATTTACAACCGAAATCAACGGTCGGATACACAAAACTGACACGGACTTGCAGCAAAACTAATGCTTCACTCCCCGACAAATATATGGGCACTAATACAAGGTGATCAATTTAAAAGAGTACCTGTTAGTTTTTCTTATTACCCTTAAATCTGAGCAATGGGGCAACTATTCTAACACTGAAGTACAATTGATTTAGCTTTGTTTAAGTGTGGGAGACAATTTCTAGCACTTTTGGACGTTACAACTTTATTTGGGGGGGGAAAACAAAAATGGAGACTCACAATATTACTTAATACTGTGATAATTTTATTTTTGAAAAACATAATTCAATTCAATTTTTTACATTATCATTCCTTACAGCAAATGCTGTAAATGTTCGCCACCATTTTGAATGCAAATATGAACACGTCGAAGCAAGTTTTTTGACACACTACGCAACATTATTGGTGTTGAAAAGATTTCTTCAGTTAGGATTTGTCTTAATTCCTCGGGTTTCAAAGGATTTTCTCAAGAAAATCCTATCTTTGAAGATAAAACCACAAAATAGAAAAATCTAACTAATTTCCATTTTTTTAATATTGCGTTAGTATTTTACTAACGCTAGATTGCAATTCGCTATATAACATTGATTTCTACAGTGCCGATACAAATCAACCATACGAAGTTTAATAGATTCAGGAATATCACTCGCACGACCCATTTTAAGACGAAAAAGCAAACAAACTGAAAAAAGAACACTGATTTTAAATGAAATCGTCTGAATTTAATCGATGATGCCACCAGTTATGAATTGGGGATAATTAAAGGAGAATTAATGTGAAATATTCTGATATTTTGAACCACTTGAATAAATATTATAATACTAGCCGCTTCCGGCGACCATTTGGTTCGTAATCTTAATAAACCTTCTTCGGAGAGAATCCTGTTTCTCACCTGCTTCCTTGGCACTGAAATTTCTCAGATTCTGAATGGAATTTAAAATTAAGATTGTTACAAACAGAGATAGCCCTGGGGTAAGTGGCGTCCCCTGCTAACGTAAAAAAGACGCCCCCTTTAATGCTCTAGTTCGTTTTTGAATTCGAAATGAAGCCCCTTCGAAGCCGGCACCCCGATGCGATGCTTACTTTCCTTACCGTGTCGGGCCGCCCCTGGTTACAAAAATAAGACGATTTAAGAGGCATTGGAGGGGCAAATCTGGCAGGGCGTTTCCATCACCATCTCAGAATTTCATGAATGTCTTTCCTTGTGTTGCCTTTCCCAAGGAAAGAACAAATCTGAAATATTTTTAATTTACCACTTTTAGTTTTGGAGTTATGGGGGGGTGGGGTCAAAGTACCCCAGAGGAGTGACGTAGGAATAATTTAGGGCCATTTTTGCCACTTTCTTTTCTCGACTGTGACTGGCTCAGAGGTGCTTCAGAGATTTTTTTCATTTTATCCTACAATATACCTTGGATAATTAACATCTCAAATTGAAAATTCATTCGAAAATAGTCAGAGCTCCCAAATAAGGGCCCCCTGAAATTCCCCCAATTTCATAAAAAAATACAATTTTAAGAATGCTTTTAATCTTGGTTCTGATGTGATACAGAAATTTTTGCACAGTGCATTTATATATCGTCATATAAACTGAAACCAATGTTACAAATTTTTGAAGGCCCACTGTAGGGGGCCCCAAACATGATCTTTAAGGCTAATTTATGCAATTTCGAAGCATTGGTACAGCTGAAGCCGACTTCCCATAGGAGAACTATTGAAATGGAGATGCAGTATCAATCTGGTAGTTTCATATTATGAAAAACATTTTTTGAGGGTACAACTCTTTCCAAGAAAAATCCTAAAAAGTACCTCCTTATTTGGGGTATTCCACTGACACGCATGGGGCATTTCGGCTTTACTTTTAGAAGTTTAATCGACTGTAGCAATATAGAAAATTAATTTATTCTGCATATATCACAAATATATCCTTTTTTTTTTCTAATGGCCGGCCTCTGCCTTAAAAGCTTTGGCCTCAGCAGGCCGGAATTGTTGGTCTCTTTATTATGGGGGCACCTAGTAGGTGGACCAATGTCACCCACTATGAAGGGACGGACATGAAAACCACGCCCAGCCGGGGATCGAACCCCGGCCGCCGAGAGTTGAACCCGACACCGGAGTACGGTGCTTTACCGACCATACAACACGGTCAGCCCATTGCTGTTATAAAAAACTTCAAAGCAGCTCACAATAAACAATACATCAGACTCTATTATAAAACTAAGTAAATAACCCGAGAATTTGTCCTTGAGAATTTTGTTGTAAAATAGTATACAAGTCAGAAATGAAAGATGCAGAATTTTGGTAACTTCTTTTATTCACAATATTATTTAATTTTTGTTTATTTTAAATGAAGTATAAGACATGGTATATGTAAATACACTCTATAACAAATAAATTGACGCACCAAGAAGGAGGTGTCCGATTGAGATGAAAATTGGTGGATAGGAAGACAATGTACAGAATAGTAAATGATTAAAATTTCAGAACAATTGAATAATTTATTTCAGAGTTACAGTAACAAGTTCAATAAGGTGTTGACCCGCCGCTAGCCTGGATACAAGCTACCACACGGCGTGACATAGACCGATAAAGCTCCCGGATGGTCTCCTGCGGTATTTCCTGCCAAATTCACTCCAATTGTCGAACGAGGTCATCAACAGTCCGTGCCAGATGCAATCGCCTTCCCATCATATCCCAGACATGCTCGATGGGAGAGAGATCTGGCATGCCAAGGAAGAGTTTGACAAGCTTGCAGACAGTTTAGAGCAACACGAGACGTATGTGGTCTGGCATTGTCCTGCTGAAAAACCAGCCCAGGGCTTTGCAAAAGGAACGGTAGCAAAACACGTCTTAGGATGTCGTCCACGTACCGCTGTGCAGTAAGTGTACCTCTAATGATGACCAAAGGGGTCCGGCTGTCAAAGAAAATGGCACTCAGACCATAATGCCTTGTTGAGGGCTGGTGTGGCGTGCAATAGTGAAAGCAGGATCCCCCCCCTCTGCCCTGTGCGTCTCCAAACACGTCTTCGATGATCGTCAGGACACAGTTGGAAGAGGGATTCGTCGCTAAAGACTATACGTCCCCAGTCGGCATCATTTCAACCTGATCGAGCCCTGCACCACTGTAATCTGGCTCGGCAGTGTACAGGCGTGAGTGGCAGGTGGCGTAACGGTCGGCGTGAACGTAGATTTCGCTCTCTCAACCGCCTGTGAATGGTCATGATGGACACTGGTGTTTGGGTTAAACGTCTGATGGTTGATAGAGATGAAGAAGGCGCTGTGACAGCTGATCGACGATCACTCTGTCCTCACGATCTGTTGTAGCCCTAGGTCGACCGCTACCATCCTGGCGCTGCACTCTGCCATTTTCCACCCATCCTTGCCAGCATCTTCGAATCGTCCCATCGCTTTGACTCAAATGACGAGCGATTCTCCGATTAGTCCAACCGGCCTCTTTCAATCCAATGATACGACCTCTGTCAAACTCAGACAGTTGCTCGTAATGAGCACGAATCCTGCAGCGAGGCATTTTTTAAGTTGTTGAAAGGTCATCTGAATCGCAATCAAACCGAAAGTTTTAACAGCCGTTGAAGAACTGCTCCTTATATACGTCTGCTGGATGCGCAGTTCCGATGCGCTAGAGATCAAACTATTCATTCATTGTACACCAAATTTGAATCATTTGCATATCTGTTCAAAACATTCATGCATACGAAATTTCAAAGAAATCGGATGATTGTTTCTTGGTGCGTCGATTTTTTTTTTGTTATAGAGTGTATTATTAATATATATATTTTTTTCGCATTTGGCGAATGGAGGCAGTTACGCCAATGTTTACGAATTATTTTGAGTGTTCCTGTAAATTATGCTGCATACATGTATTTTAGCCTATGTTTCTCAGGCATAGTGTAGCTTTCAGTGAAAAGATCTTTAGAATCGGATCAGTAGTTACAGAGATGTCCATATAGCGTAATATATTAGAATTCTTTTGAGTGTCCCTGTAAAAAAAACTAGTTATGCTGCATGCTGTAAGGTAGCCTATAATACTCAGGAATAGTGTAGCTTTCTGTCAGTGGAAAATTTTTTCGAATCGGTTCAGTAGTTACAGAGATCCCCATACAGCGTAATGTAATTCTTATGAGTACCCCTGTAAAAGAAGTATTTGTGATATATAGAGGTATATTTGTGATGCATGCAGGATAAGCTTAATTTTCAATATTGCTACAGTCGATTAAACTTCTAAAAGTAACGCCAAAATGACCCCATGCATGCAAGTGGAATGTCCCAAATAGGGAGGTATTTTTGGGGATTTTTCTTGGAAACAGTTGTACCTTCAAAAAATGTTTTTTCATAATATGAAACTACAATGTTGATACTACATCTCCATGCCAATAGTTCTCCGGTGCGAAGTCGGCTTCAGCTGTACCAATGCTTCGAAACTGCATAAATTAGCGCTAAGGACCATGTTTGGCGCTCCGTACCGTGGGGCCCTGACGGCATTCAAAAATTTTAAAAATTTTTATTCACTTTATATGAAGCACTGTGCAAACTCTGCACTTTGCAAAATTTTTTTCTGTATCACGTCAGAGCCAAGAATTAAAGCATTCTTAAAACTGTATTTTTTATTAAATTGGGGGTATTTGGGGGCCCTTACTTGGGGCACTGACTATTTTCGAATGAATTTTCAGTTTGAGATGTTAATATCTAAGGTATATCTATATAAATAAAATTAGACTTTTGTCTGTACATTTCTTGGAATTCAAAAATTTTGCGATTTCTATCCGTTTCAAGCACCCGGGAATCCGATGCGACCCTCAAAAAAAAGTTTGTCTGTCTGTCATTCTGTCATTCTGTCATTGTGTCCGTGACGCTTTTTTTGTTTAAGCATCGCGTAAAAACGACTGAAGCGAATGATATGAAATTGGGTGTCATGATAGGTGGCCACTCAACTTAAAACATAGGCTCGAATTTTTAAAAAATCTTGATTAGATTTTCAGATTTTGCGAAAATCGTTTCAAACTGCGTAAATTTGTGTTCAAGCATCACGCAAAAACGACTGAAGCGAATGTTGGAAATTGGGTGTCATGATAGGTGCTCACTCAACTTAAAACATAGGCGTCGAATTTTTAAAAAATCTTGACAAGATTTTGAGATTTTGCGAAAATCATTTCAAACTGCGTAAATTTGTGTTCGCACATGACGTAATAACTGCAAAGGTGAATAAATGATATTTGGTGAAATGATAGGTGGTCACTCACTTTAAACTATTAGCATCTAATTAAAAAAAATCGATCAGATTTCGAGATTTTGCGAAAATCGTTTAAAACTGAGTGAATCTTTGTTCCCGCATTACGTAATGGCGACTAAAGCGAATGATATGAAATTTGGTCACACGATAGATGGTTGCTCAACATAAACTATAGGAGTCCAATTTTTTAAACATTTTTATTAGATTTTTGAGATTTTGTGAAAATTCTCTCAAAATACGTTTATAATTCTTCAAACATCACGTAATAACGACTAATACGAATGTTACGAAATTGAGTGATATGATAGGTAGTTGCTAATCTTAATTTATAGGCGTTGAATTTTAAAAATATTTTGCTTACATTTTGAGATTTTTCGAAAATCGTTTTAAAATGCTGAAAATTGGTTCCAGCATCACGAAATAAAGACTGCAGGGAATGAAACGAATTTGGGTGACATGATAGATTGTCACTCAACTTAAATTCTAGGCTTCAAATTTTTCAAAATATTGATTAGATTTTGAGATTTTGCGACAATTATTTCAATATGCGTAAATATTCGTTCGCGCATCACATAATTACGACTAAAGCGAATGAAATGATATTACTTAGTTACTCTCTAACCTGTAATATTTAACAATACATGAAAATTATAACTTCGCTTTCTTTACTTTGGCAACATACTACATCCATTCTGTGTACTCCTACAATGCTGACGAAAGTTCTTGCTTTTTAGAAATTTTCATTCACTAACCCGTCGAGGACGGGTACTTCAGCTAGTTATCAGATAAAAAGAAAAAAATTCTCTGAAGCACCTCAGAGCTAGTCACAGTCGAGAAAATAAAGTGGCAGAAATGGCCCTAAATTATTTCTACGTCACTCGTCTGGGGTACTTTGACCCCCTATGACTCAAAAACTGAAAGAGGTAAATGAAAAATATTTCAGATTTGTTCTTTCCTTGGGTACGGCAACACAAGAAAAAAAATTCATGAAATTCTGAGATGGTGATAGAAACTTTTTTCTCATTTTGACCAATTTGCTCTTGCAATGCCTCTTAATGATAAAAACCTGAAAAAAAGTATAAATTTTTTTCGTCCCATATTAATTCTGAAGAGCTTCTGGGTATATTAGCCGTTCTTTCGTAATATTAAAAAAAAAAACGGAAAGGGAAAAAATAAAAGTGAGAAAATCTGAAACACTTTCAGCTTTTAAATACGCACAAAAGTGCTGTATATTAAAAACGTATCACAATCCATGCGTTTTCCCTATTTTATTTCCTTATTCCATTAAGTTGGAAAGTGTATCATTATTCATGACTTTGATTAAGCAAAATTAAAATTGATATTTCTAACATCCTTTTTCTGGATGTAATACAATAGAAATAGATTGGGGAAAAGCTGCTCAGAAAAATTCTAAATTCGAACTGAATAAAAGTTTCAAAAACTTATTCAGGTGTATTCTTTATCCAAGTAAGACGTAGCAGACGATAAAATGAGGTTTAGTCATTATTTTAGCATCATTTAACAATGATAGAGCACTAGTCACGTGATACAGTGGGTTTATTACAAATGTATATTAAATGCTGCAGATCTGCTTGGTAAAAAAAGGTTGTATATTTGCACGTCATGAAAAAGAAACATGCGGGTGGTTTGTCACGTGACTCATTCAATTAAGATTACATAACATAAAATGGAACCGTCTAAATATTATTTCAAATTCGCCTACGAAAAAGGAAATCTGATGTTTTATTTATTAAAAACTAGGTATTCTATAAGTTTGCACCATCAGTCGACGTCTCTGTAAAATAAAAACTCTAATTATTCTTTTTTTGGGGGGGGACTAAAGAAGTTTTTTATATGTTATAGGAACCGTGTTTTTTTTTTTTTTTTTCGCGCAATAAAAAGTAGCCTCTATGTTAATGCAGGACTTTAAGTGACTGTATTCCAAATGTAATCCAAATCTGTCAAACCGTTTCAGCATGAAAGAGTAACAAACATACATATAAACATTGGCATTTATATATTCGTAGGATTTTGACTTTTCAAAATAATGTTTTTTCAATTAATTTTTTCCAATATGATATAAATTTTGAGATAATAAATAAGTTTAATCAGCAATAAGTTCTTTAAAAATATTGTTTGCATATTTGCATTAAAAATATTAAGTTACCAAACGATATTTTAAATTTATTTTAAAAAATATAATTATTCTAATTTTTTGAATATGATCTGTGCATAAAAATAAGCACATGAATGTATGAAGATATAAAAATTGAAACATTAATAGAAACAAACAAGCCAATATACAATGCTACGATTTTCCCAAATTTTCGTCGATTGCACTGTCTCAACAAAGGTCATAGGATCCACATCTTGAGTTGCTCGCCTCCACGCCCAATTTCCCCCTGTTTTGGCAATCTATTCCCAGTATTCTGAGCGGACAAGCTGAGAGAGAGCGGAAAAGCCAAAATAAGTTCCCCCGATGCGATGAAGAACATTGCACGGCTTTTGCTGCTCTTCCTTCCAAATTGATGATCGGCATTTCAGGAACCGATGACAGTTTGCTACTAGGCGCTTGTCCCATAAATACCACCTAAACTCTGCGCAGACAGATTCCTCGTTGGAAGTACATAAAAAATGCCCCAAGAACTGTACCTGTATGACCCATAGTGTTCGAGAAAAATGCTAAAGGAAAGTGATAACGTCACATTCTGTGCTAGGAAAAACAAAAAGAAACATTAAATTGGCCACTGGTTTTGGTATGGGGGACTCGGTTTTATGGCCACTACTCATCAGATAAGTACCTTTGGATTTCTTCCAATGAAAACGTTTGAAAGAATGATCTCTCGAGATCTAATTACAATAAAAAGTGATTTAGTCCCTCCCTTCATGCTGCGTGTATTTATGTGGACACCGGATTTATGCAGCGTGAGTAGGGATGGACGCGAGACGCAAAATAGGCTCTCGCGTCTCGCAAAACAGCTTAAAAAGCTTTGTCTCGTCTCGCAAAATCCCTATATCTTAATGCTAAACATGTTTGTCTCGTCTCGCACCCAGCCCTACTCGAGGACATTAACCTCTTGAAGGTATTGTTGCGCTTGCCTTGTATTATGTCGACGAAAATTGTTTTGACGAGAAATACGAGTCTGGGTGATCAGATAACACAGGCAGTATCACCTTGTACAAAATGTCATCGACGCACCTCAGAGCGATGAAAATATCTCGTAGTACGACTGAAACTGATTTGCTGTTCGAAACAGTCGCTATTAAGACTGTCGCACCATGTCTAAAGGTTATGTGCCTCTCGATAACGAGTGATGGATTTGACTGCTCATCCAATCGTTGTTGCACATGTATGTATACGTCCATCATCAGCTTCGAGTGAAAAGCGGGATTCGTTGCTAAAACGGCATTCCTCTAATCGGACACTGTCCAGCATTGATTGTGAGCAGCATCATTTCAGACGACACCCCTATGCTAGGTTATCACACGTAATCACAATGATCTTAATCAAATCCTGTGTCTAGCTTCAGCTAATCATCTCCAAATGGTATTGATAATAACACTGAATCCCTACAAGTTGTCAAAAGGCGTCGAATTGTTGACAGAGTCGCTGATCACATTAGCTTTTTTGTATTCTGCAATTTTTTAGAGCATTGATGTCCCGTGGAAGTATAGAGCCCATGTGACGACTGATTATGTCTTCTCTCAGTTGCTTCTTTCAACACCGGGAAACTACCATATACAGTGTGTCGCATAAATACCTCCCAAACTCTGCTCAGACTGATTTACCCAAAGAACTATACCTTTGCGACCCTTAGTCTTCGAAAAAATGCGGAAAAAAACTAGAAACGTTATATTCGGTGTATGACAACAGCCTTTATTGGAAGGATGAACATAGCTCTTTTGCATATTCTTTCATAAAGTGATGTTCGCCTTGCATATCTAGGCTTGCATGTGTGCTCCGTGTAATGGCTAACTGCTCACGTTTAGGGATGGACGCGAGGCGAAAATTAGGCGACTCGCAAAAAAGCCTAAAAGCCTTGTCTCATCTCACAAAATCCCTATATTGTAATGTTAAAATGTTTTTTTCGTCTCGCAAAAAAGCTGTAAATCTCTGTCTCGTCTAGCAGAAAATCGTCTCGCATCCATTCCTAATTGTCCTTGCATCGCCCATCATGGCTTCCAGGAATCGGACTTTGAAAGTCCCTCTATGGTCCACGTCCAGCCCATCGCCCAACAATGACAACGAATAAGTTCAGCAGTAGCGCAATCGCGAGTAGGACCGTGATGCACAGTGTTTATAATAATCAAAGGGCATGTTTAATGTACTTTCTTTCGAATTCCAGGCCGGAGGATCGATTTCGAACAAGCGGCAGAGAAGAGTTCCGAGCTCCAGACCTCAGGCCGAAGCTGAACGAGCGTTGGTCTCCCAGTGGACGTCGTTCCTCCGTCGATGCGGTCATCAGAAACGACTCCCTGAGCTCCGATCAGTCCGAAAACCCACCGGCCGCACCCCCACGACCTCGACCCAGGAGAAGCAACGGGGGCAGGCATCGAAGGTCCGGCGGAAGCAGCGGGTCCGAGGACGAAGCGAGGTCCAGTCCCTCAACATGCTCCGAAAGTGGTCAGTCGTTTTCCCATTTCGCCCTAAGGGGCTCGATGCTAACCTGAAAACTTCGCGTCTGATTTTGGCAAAAATTAAGTTATATCGCCTCGATTGAATAAAGCAGGTTCCAAAGAAAATGATCCCCCCCCCCTCCCCCAAACAGAGTTAGGTCTTTTCTTGAAAGGAATGAGCGTAGTCTCAAATGGAAAGTTAGGCATTCAGCCATGTTTTCCAGTTGCTATTTAATCTTCGATTTTTATTGCACAGAGACGATAACCAGTTTTAATGTTCCATAGTGTAGTGAACTTCATATGTTGAAATCCTTTAGCTTTGTAATTGGTCTAAAATGTAGGATTCCTAACTTTTTATTCAGTGGCGGTTTCAGTGTGATGTGCAATCGCCTCACACTTGAACCTGAAAATCAAAATCTGCCCAGTAGTTACGGAATTAAAATCATTGGACCATGTTTTACTATACTTGTCGCCATCCACCTCGGGACTTTTCAGAATCCGCCACTGTAACTTATTCCATCGATACACTGAAATGTCTGATTGAAATGGAAAAACGAGATGGCTAAATCACGTGGAACATATCATTTATATCACATAGAATGTATCATCATTTAAAATCGACAAGGCTGGATCACTTTGAAAGCCCTAAAGTACTGCAGTCTGAACGGACCATTGAAAATGATTTGTCGTCTTGCACACATAAAAAAATATCTCATTTAAGTTCGTGATCTTTTCCCCTCGTGGTAAAAATATAAATAAATAAATAAAAATATTATTAACTTTTAACTAATTAATATTAGTAGTAATAAATAAAATATATCCTCCTGTAACAGACAAAAATATTAAGCATTTTTTCAAAAAAAGTAAAGACCAATGTACTTGTATATATAGCATAAGTTATTCTGGACATTTCGAACATAATTAATGTTACCCTTGTTTTCAGAATTATTAACAGTGTTTAACAAAAACCTACGACGTATCTATGGCCAGTTAATTTTTTCAAAAAAGCTTTTCTTTAACATTCGATAAGAAAAATATTTTTGTAATCAGAAAAGTTTGCTGAAATAAACTAATACCACTAATATCTATATTAAAAAATTAAAACTAACCATCAGTGAATTTGATTCAAAATTTTAAAGTATTTTCTACAGAAAACAAGTTATTTTCTGAACAAAATTTACCACATACTGTAGTCGTTCTGAAAATTTAAAGAAACTATTTTAGGACAAATGAGTTAAAATGTAAACTAAATTTTTGTAAAATGAAATATTTTGTATTAACAATAGCAGCTTCAGTACACATGGCCTGATGAAAAAAATGTTTTGGTAAAATACATTTATATCATTACTGCGGTTTGTTACACTTATCGTTACTTATCATTATTCTTCATCAAACTATTGATGTTCTGAAACTTTGAAGCTGAATCTGTATTATGTATAATCGTGAGAGTCAGTAAAACAGATGTGTTTTTTTAACCTTTCTAAACATTTCTGGAGGAGAATCTGTATTAATAATCCATGCATAATTATGCCAGCTGTATTTGATGATAATTGTTAAGTAATCACTGTTAAATGTTACCGAACGTTAAATGTAATAGTAGATAGTATAAAGAGCTGGTCTCAGAAGGGTGTGAACGGTGCGACCGCACCGGGGGGAGGCACCAAAATACCTTAGGAGGCACTATAGGGAGGCACCAAAATACCTTACCGTATAATAAATATGAAGTGTGTAAATGCTAAAGTCAGAGTATCAACTTTGCCGAACAGGTGGTGTAGTGGAGAAAGAACCATTATATCACGCCTTGAGTCCGAATTCGAATCTCGGATTGGGTATGGATGTTAACTTGTTCGTCCCTTCATAGGGGGTAATGCAGGCCGCCCACTGGATGCCCCCATGATAAAATGGCCAGTAATTCGGGCTTTAGTAGCGGCGAATGCTAGCAAGTTCCCGCCCTTTGTGTAAAAAAATCAACTTTTTAAGGTATTGAGTTATTTATATCACCGTGCTCACCTTTTCAAAGTGAATCGGACTGTGATCGTGATTTGGAGCATAGTAAGGCTGAAAAAAAAAAAAAAAAAAAAAAAAAAGAAAGAAAAAGAAAAAGGAAAAAGGCTGAAAATTTCGTTTTGAGGCACAACTCACATTATTCAACAACTGTTTTGCAGCAAAACTCATTCTCTCCAAACTCAACTAATCAAGGAGGCTTGAAAAGGATCATTGGACTGTTTTTGTTTCATTTATCGATGTTTTGAAGAATAACCAAGAAACCTTTTTGATAAATATTTTTCGCGTGCTGATTTTTATTTTGTCCTCCAAAATAACATGATGAAAACTAATGCTCAGATATTTATTTTTTTGGTTCTTATTGTTTTAAAATCATTCTAATTTTGGTTTATGACTAACATTACCGATAAAAGTCTGCTATAAATCTCTTATTTTCCTAATTTAAATTTGATTTCTAACTTTGCCAGGATTATTACAGGTTTCGGACTATGTGCAAATAGTTGTTATGGCTCCAAATAATCACACAAAATAAATTGTGCCAATATGTCATGTTTGTTCATAATAATCAGCTCTTTGAATTTTTCACAAAACTTGAAATGTGGAGAGTGTGAGTTTTGCATCTACACCCTTCATATATAAAACGGCTGACCGGCCAGGCACTCGCTTTAAGCTCTGAGTTAGGCCCGCTCTTAGTTTTGGTGAAGTAGTCGTAACAGACATTTTTCGTTGAGATATAGGCTGCTCATTGGTAATAATCGAGGTACTGGAACACCCCCGATAACCTCGTGGCTGCGGCTGTCGACGTATATTAATCAACCTGCCTTAGAACATATTTTATTAAAATTTTAACAACCTTTCAGACCCCCTCCAGATTTATCTGGCTACAGAGATCACGAAAAATTTGTTCTCTTGATGGTGCTGACACGTTTCTTATCGGGTCACCTGATTTATAACTTAGAAGGGGAGGCTCAGACGTTGGGGTCACCGATTTTGATGAAATGTTGGTGAGTTATAGGGGACCCATGGTTAAATAAAATGCCAAAATATTAGCCGGCAACTCTCCCTTATTTTCGAGAAAATCCCATTTAAACATTTGACACATTGTTATGTACTAATTATTTGGCAAGTCATTTGTGTTCTCTATGGCGCCATGGTTCCGTTCGCAGGCAGAGATTGAAAGGTTCGGTGCTCTCGATTTTCATTTGTTTTTCTTTTTTCCTTAAAAATTCATATAATACAGTTTAAAATGATTAGAAAACTGGCGTGATTTATTGAAATAACACTATTTCTATGAAATAGAATTGAATAACCGCAAATGAAAATGACGAAAATGAGAAACATTATTTATGAATCACATTTCGAAAAATATTTTGCTATTTTACAGCTGAGTACTTGAGGAAGGGTGATATTTGTCCTGAAAACATGCAAAACAAATTATTTGGACATTTGCTAAACCATATGAAATAAATATTTTTGTATTCACATAGTATTTTCATTTCTATTTGTGGGGGGAATAATTATTTCTGCTTTCATCAGAAAATTTTGTTGATTTCAAAAAATAATGGTGGTGATAGCAGAAAATACGCGAATTTTTATTGCATCTTCTCAGGTTCCCATTTCCCGTTCATTTAACATATCAATATTGAGTCAATCAATATTGTAACTTTTAATTAACTTTTGTTTAACTATTGTAACTTTTTGTTGTTGTTGTTGGGGTGGGGTGAGTGAAATTACATATCTCAGGGTTGACAAAGCGATGTACATTTTGGTGGAATTACTTTTAGGGGCAAGGTGAATTACTTTCATCATACAAGTATTTTGTTATGAATTTCTGGGTTATTATTATAATTATATTAATTTCGTTATCTACTTCTAGCGAAGTTTGATAAATTTCAAATTAAATGCATTTTACATTCTACATCAAATCATAAATTTTTAATCATACAAAAAATTTCACTTATCGTTTATATCGAATATTGGATTCCCAATTTTAATTACATGAGTGTAACACGTTTTAGCTGAACGAAAAACTTAAAACGATAATTATATCATTCAAAACGAAGAAAGAAGCAAATCCTTATCATTTTTCGCGTCCTAAAAGTATTGGTAAATTGTATCAACTATATACACAAAAAACAACTTTATAACTGCAGTTTTACAATATAATTCTCAATACATTTCTTATATGATCATTTAAAACTGTATTATGTATTTTTAAGGGAGAAAAAACCCAGAGCATCGAGTTGGAATCGAACCTTCCGACCTCTGTCTTCGTACATGGTGCCACAGAGAACACAAATGAGTTGCCAAATAATTAGTATGTAACAATGTGTCAAATGTTTAAATGGAATTTTCTCGAAAATAAGCAAGAGTTGGCGGCTAATATTTTGGCATTTTATTTTACTATGGGTCCCCGATAACCCACCAACATTTCATCAAAATCGGTGACCCCAACGTCTGAGCCTCCCCTTGTTAGTCATATGGGTTAAAGAAAGTGCACTTACTGGTAAATAAAATGCCCAGGTTTCATAGTCCATTGAAATTCCTGAGAGCTCTGACGACTATGAGACGGGGATCGAAGGGAAATATATCAACCGTCTTTTATTAAATTTAGATCTTGAGACAAATCTTTTGTTTGAAAGCGAAAGTTGTTACATCATATAGAATTTTAAAGATTTTCATGTTTATATATATATAAATTTTCATGTTTATAATGGGAGCTCTATTTAAGTCCCCGGCCTGCTTCCCTTTGCTTCTGTGACATGAATTTTGTATACAAAAGATAAACATTCGCATTGAAATAAAATTTACCCCTTACCCTCTGAAAACTTTTGTAGCTGCATGTGCTTAAGGAGGGGGTGGGCGCATTTTCGTAGTTAGAGGGGGAAAAAAGCTTAGGGAGAAAAAGCTTAGGGAAAAAAAGCTGGGACCGGTACTGATAATATACAGGGATGTGTGTTACCAAGCCAATAGAACAAACTTCTATTTAAATAAAATTAAAGCATTTTATACTTTATTATGCACGTAGTTTTAAATGTCTTTTACTCTGCAAGAAAATTGGGTATATGCTAATAAATAAGTAAGTGTGGTTACATGAATGATGTAATTTAAACATTTTTTAATTGTTTCAAATTTTTAATATAATATTAAAGACGTACGAAAGAAAGGGAATCTGTGCGAGAGATATATACAGAGTTCTAATTATCGCAGTAAAAAAATCATTAAAGCCATGTTTAATGTTTTCTATTTTTCTAAATGAATATTAGCTTTCTCAGAGAACATCTAAATTTTTATTTTTGACTTAACTTTGACATTTCTAACATAAACTATTATTTTTTTTATTTGCTCAATGTATTTCTTGAGCCTCAATTACCCTAAATATGAAATATCATACCTTTACGGTGAAAATGGGGCGTGTTTTTAAATGGGGCCTGTTTCAACACTTGGCTCCGCTAATAGATGGCTGTATAAGGTGAGCCAAAAAAAACTTAACTTTTTTTTAAAATGATGGACAGTTCGTAAAATGTGCCATTGGTCTCACACAAAAATTGGAAGTGTGTAGGATAGTTACTTTATATGCCCCAAATGCATTGAAATTTCAGTCATATGCAGTCTTTTGTTGTTTAGTACGTGGTTTAGCATGAGGCTTTAAATGTTCCTACTGAGGCCTACCGCATGACCATTGGCCATAGCAAGGCATTTAAAGACTGGTACAAGAAATCTGTGTTGAGCAAGAGAAGAGAATCACTGCCAAAGCATTTTTGCAATGATACAAATAAATAATCCGATGAAGTATTTTGTTTTAATCACTGCTTATAGACCGTAAAGGAAGGAGGGCTATTTTTTTAACCCCTCTAAACACGTTACACATGCTACACGCTATAAGGGGGGGGGGGTACCCCTTTCCCACCAATAATACTTGGTAGGGCTCCCGTTTATCTTTCCAGGCCCTGAACGTGTGATCAGCTTAAGTATGAAAATTCAGATTTTATTAGTGCATGATGTTTTGTAGCTGTATAATCACCGGGTTTAACCTTTTGAGGCGCAACCCTTTCCCAATGCTGATAAAAAAGGGCAGCCGTTGCCATCGCTCGACTGCCATCGTCGTACCAGCAAGATAGCTGACGATCGAAACGTTCATCGCGTGCACAGATCTAGAGATCCTCGACACCGCCAGCTGTCATCAAAAAAGGGTCTTCTTTTCAGCATTTCCACATTCTACACTCAGTGCCCTTCTTTTCAGCATTGGAAAAGGGTTGCTCCAACAGCTACAAAACACTATGCACTAATACAATCTGAATTTTCACACTTAAGCTGATCACACGTTCAGGGCCTGGAAAGGCAAACGGGAGCCCTATCAAGTATTATCGGTGGGAAAGGGGTACCCCTTCCCCTTATAGCGTGTAGCATGTGTAACGTGTTTAGAGGGGTAAAAAAAAAAATAGCTCTCATCCATTACGGTCTATATAAGCAGTGATTAAAACAAAATACTTCATCGGATTCTTTATTTGTATCGTTGCAAAAATGCATTGACAGTGATTCTCTTTTCTTGCTCAACACAGATTTCTTGTACCAGTCTTTAAATGCCTTGCTATGGCCAATGATCATGCGGTGGGCCTCAGTAGGAACATTTAAAGCCTCATGTTAAACCACGTACTAAACAACAAAAGACAGCATCTGATTGAAATTTCAACGCATTTGGGCGGACAGCTGGCTGTGCCGCACAGGCAGCTGCGTCAAAAAAGAGTCTCTAGATCTGTGGCACGTGATGAACGTTTCGATCGTCCGCCATCTTGCTGGTAGTTAAGTCGAGCGATGGCAACGGCTGCCCATTTTCAGCATTGGGCAATCTATCCAGCTGTTCTCGCATTCTTCCATTTTTCAGCAGATGTCTGTGCTGTTAAAAATAATCGTAACCATATTTTTACGGGAAATGGCGTGCTAAAAAGTAAAGGATTCTCGTGGAGCTATGTCACCCGCAACTATTTTTATGGAAATCAAATCTGTTCTTCGTGACTGGCAGCAGTCAAAAAGGCCGGAGTTTGGTGTTCCCAGAGCGGGAACACTGCGCTTTAAAGGGTTAACCTTATATCCCAACTACTTAATCTTTGTTGGCATGATGTGTTCTTTTTTTTTTAACCTCTTCTTCCTGTTTGAATGTGTAAAAATCTCTTCCTTCGTGCAGGGTCGCACTGGAGAGTGACGCCTTCGGTGGGTCGACTGAGGGAGCCCAGGTGGCGGAGTCGGGAGGACTATCGACAGACGGTGAGAAAAACAAACAAACAAACAAAACAAATCCTCTCTGTGCTCTGTATGTCCGTACGTCCATGTCCTCTTGGCTCCGGGTCTCCTCAGACCACCGCAGCCTCATCCTCCTCTGCTCTTAAAATTACCCCCACCCCCAACCTACATTTTTCATTTCTTGTCTTATTTTTCGCTTCTGTTTTTCCGTTTTCATCCCTGTCATGCCATAAATAGCTAGCTTATTACCTTAGTTATCTTCTCTCTCTCTCTCTCTTTTTTTCTTACATTCACCTCCATAATTTTTATTTTTATTTTTGCGAATGAAATACATGAGCACAGGACATGCTTTTGCGTAGCAGTGCTAAGCTTTCGCCAATCTGTGATTTTGTGATTTCTTTTTTAAAAATTTCTCACAAAAATGTTTACTTAATTGCACGAACGAAAGGACAGCAGTACAAACTGGTTTCCTACTTAGCCGAAATCTTCTTACCGATTCGAAAAACTTTCGAATCAATTGTGCTTTTTTGTCTGAAACATGTGTTTGAAAGGACATATGAAATCAGTTTGGATTGCTGTATTTTTATAGGTGCAACTAAGCTGCGGAATACATAATAATGATACCATTTTATACATAAAATTCCATTTTTTTCCATAACAACTAACTTAAACTAATTAACTTTTTAAACTACTGAAACAACTAAAATAATGTTTTCTCCCAGAAAAAATACACTTACATGCAATGTTTCGAACTATGGAAAGAAAAGAAAATATTCTTCATCGAATCGTATGTTTAACTGCAGTTCAATTCATGTTATTTTTTAATTTATATTCAACATAATACGAGATATGGAGTACATATCCATACCATAACTGTGAAAAGCATTTTGCATCATTTCCGCTATCTTTACATCCCATATCAAGCCAAGTAAAATGATTTATCCGTCGACGTTAGTTTAAAGACATAATATCATGATATCATGTAAAAATTACTTGATCTCATTTTGAGATACATTCAAATAAACCTATTAAACACTAAATTAATATTACGATTAAAGATTAAACAAAATAATGCAAATAATGCACAAGACATTAACTGATATTTAACATATTTCATCCAGTAAAACTTAAAAGTTTACAGTGACACTGGATGCTTAACCGTTGTTTCAACTTCTCATTAGAAAATTGAGAGAAAACACAAAGAGAATGAGGGAAAATTAAGCAGATTGCTACAAAATACCTGTCATTACGATTTCGATGCTTTTAGTAACAATTGTTTGAGAGGATATCTTATTGAATACATCTGGCTTATATATTTATGTAGTAAAATAAAAAAAAATATTTAAACACACAGTAAATAGTTTTATTTAAGTATTTCAGATTCGATACTAAATTAGGTGATGTTTCTGAGTAGTGGAACAATTCTTTATCTTTTATTTTATCCTATGAATCACGAGGGAGTATTAGGAATGAAAGCAAACATTGTCTATTTCGGGATGTACTTTAGAGTAAGCCAGATTGCTTTTAATTTGAATAACCACCAAATATCGCGGACATGTTTGGGAATGCTAAGCGTTCATAGCCACACGAAGTTTACAGTTGATTTACAAGAAAAAAGGGAACGATGGAGCCCTACCTAATTTCTTATACTGGGAAATTTCGGGGATTGAAGGACTGGATTTTAAATTTTATTTTTGGTAATTAGTCATTTTTTTCGACTCCAACAAATAATTCCAACTTTTCTAGAGGGTTGGCTAATCAGGCCACAGCTGCAGTATAAGGCCTCTCTAAATGTTTGTGCCATGCTAGTGACTTACTAATGACCTCTGATTTATCCTCATCTGCTGTCATATTTAGTTGCCATAACAAAACACTCAAAATCCGATGTAAATAGGGCAGCCAACAAACTAGATTTATTGACAAGATTGGCGTAAAAACATGGGAGGCTTTCTACTGCAGTTTTGTCTTAATCCATTTTGGGGGAGGGAACAGTTCACCAGTTTACCACTCTACTTGTGGGGGTCTCACGATATGTTGTTCTTTGAGTGAGGCGCCATCTGAAAGCGTGTGTTGTGTTTTCAGGGGACGGCCGTCGGCGTCGCCCCAGTAGCCATCGGGCGCCCGCGGAACCCCCCCACGCGGAACCCCGAGGTAGGCTGCCTCGCTGGGACGGGAACACCAAGGACTCCGGCATCGACACCAGCAGCAGCGCCACGCTCAGCGAAGACACGCACAAGGTACTACTACATACAGTATACATTTAAAAATAAAAAATAAAATCACATTCCTCCATTTCTTCCTTTCCCTTTCCTTCCCTTGTTCTTTTCTTTTGCATCTCCTTTTACTTACCCATTCGGAGCCTAGAGGGCACTGTTAATTTTTGCTAATGTGTAACTGATTTTTTGAAGGTTTCTCACTTATATTTAAAAAAGAAAATGGCATAATTGTTGTACAGCAGTGGCGTTTTCATGGAGAGGGGGAGATGAGTACGGCTGAGCATTTTGTCACCAATGGGTCTTTCTGTTTTTTGTTTTAAATCATTTTTTAATCTTGCATCAAGGTTTTACCTGCTCGTTCTCATCATCGAGCAGCCATTTCGGTAGAGCAACAATGAGTTTCAAGGATCCATTCTGAGAAGCAAGTGAAACACTGAAGAACAGGTGAGCTGAAAAGCACAGTAGGAGAGCTCTTTTCGATGAGGAGAACGAACGAGTCAAACCTGGGTTCAGTAATGGGTTTAACTTCGTAATAATCCAACAGATTTTTACGTTCAAGTATGCTCAAGTAGAAGGCGATCACCCTACCTCCTTCTCGTTTGTCTTCGTCACTGTTGTACGCTTTAAATTAGGGAGAATGAGTGAATGTTCTCTCTAAAGGAGTGAAAAACTCTTAAAGGTTTACAAAAGTTGGAATTCAGTCTCTTTACTCATTTCTCACTGACCATGTACGAAACTGAATACCCACTCTTTTCAATATAAAAATTTACCTTCCATGTTTTCGGGGCTTTATATCTCAATTCTTTGGAAGTTGAATGATTTTCTTCCTCCTTTTAAACTGTCATTCACTCTCCCAAACTTAAGTAAAGAATTGTATAAAAATGCAACATTTAAATTGGCAAGCGAAAGATCGGCAATGCAAGCCGTTTTTTGAAAGAAATTTGTTTATTTCATTAATGCTCATATGAATCATTTACGGAACACCTGCAAAAGCTGGTGTTCTTTGCTTGGGAAGATTTTAAAAAATCTTTCGAAGTTGTTTGTATTGTTGATCTTTCGTGATTCCTATCAATAGGGTCAGTTGGTATAATTATACGACCAGCGGAATTTTTAAAAAATCTATAAATTATAAACTGTCGCAAAAATATTTGATATAAAGCTCATAATGCATTTTTCATAATAGGTAGCTTTCATCATTAATATTATTAAGTATTTTTAAGATAGTAACAATTGAAAAACAAACACTATGTCAAAATTTTCATTAAACGTATTTGATGATTGGGTGTTCAAAGTTTTTGGCGCAAAAGGAAAATTTTTTATGCAAGCTGATTCATATTAAAAAGTATGTTAGTAATGCATTTAAGAGCTTGGGACATGTTCTTCTTTTTCTTCACATATTTAAATATTTTTAAATCCGTGGCCTTAATTACTCACAGTTTTTTTAATAAGGTATTATGACCTTGCATAAATATATAATGCCCTGAAAAAGCACATACTTGTCTTATATCACCTTAAAAACACCAGGGAAAAATTAATTTAAATTAATTTATTTATTTGTTATATTTAACTTAAAAATAAATTATAAAATGAAAGCTTTGGTATCAATTTGGTGGCCTGTGAACAGAGCCATAAATACATTAGAAAACATTAAAATTATAGCCGATGAGAATTTGTAATAAAAATGAATACAACTATGTACAAAATATTCATTTAGACAGTGGTCATTTCTTTATTTACTTTTTCATAATCAAATAATCCTTAAAATACGCAGCATACAGGAATAATAACATTTATTCTGATTTTATTTTAATTTTATTTTGCTCTTAAAATGTGAGAGAACATTACTTAGTACAATTTTTTTCAAATATTCTTACAGTCAGTCAATATTTTCCTTTTATAAAAAGATTAGATTTCAGCACATCTTGGCAGCAAAATGCGATTTAATTGAATAAGTAGAAATTATTTCTACATAAGGTGTAAGAGTAAGTATCGAAAAAAAAAAAATCAAGTAGTCGTAATTACCCCCAAATCGTTTTAATTTAGTGATTTTTTTAATAATAACGACCATTCCCTTACATTTTAAGAAAATAATTCTAAGGGAACAAAAATCTTATTAGGTGTTCTTTAAAGGTCAAAGTTTTCCCCCCCCTAATTATTTTCCATGTAGTTAAAGGGTTAAAAATTCCCAAAGTTTAAACTTTCTGAAAGTGGTTGTACTTATCCCCACCTTACGCTATACTATATATATCCCTATGCTTTTTATTAATTTACGTTTTCAAGTAAAGCAAGCAACAAATATAGCTATTGATTTATTTTTTTAATCAAGTCTATATGTACAATAGAACAGCTATTATTTTAAGGGTTATTATTTCACAGCTATTATTTTAAAGGTTTTGTAAATTTCAACTAAACATAAATAACTTAAGCATGTTAAAAATTATGAAACAAAAATAAAATAAATAAATAAATAAATCAAAATTATGTGTTCTGGTTATATGTTATGCCCTGCTGTAAATGATCAGCTGATTCCTGAAAACATTTTAGAGATACAACTATTGAGTAAGATATGTGTTAAAATAACTAAACATTATGTTACAAACTTTTAGACGTTGACTAAAAAACTCTTCAAACTTTATTTTTTTTAAATGTGCAAAATGTTTATTCAATAGGTTCATTTACTTACTGGTAGTACTCTCTATATATCGGCGATTTTATTATTTTATTTTTATCGAATACTGTATGAGTATCTAGGCACTGAAAAATGACTTTTCTATTATTAAATCGAAATTTTAAATTCAGTCAATAACTTCTAACATATCGAATGCTTTTATACTTCCTATTTTGTAAGCATTATACTTTATTTCAAAATAGACATTATAGATGACTCGCCTAAGGCAAAAATTACTATTGCAGTTTTTCTGTACAGTAATTTTTGTCTTAGGTGAATAATTTACATGCTAAAACAGAAAACAAGTTAAGAAAGTTCAGTAGCGACCCTATCTTTTCATTGAATATTTAAAATGATCAGGTAAAAAATATACATAATTAATTTTATTATTTTTTTAGTTTTCAACAAAAAGTGTATGAGTATCAAATCACTGATTAGCCTAAAATTATTTTCATAGACGTCTCAGTAAAAGACCAAAGATAATGATCAATTTATAACGATAATTGATAAAAGCCTAACAATAACGATGTCAATATTTTTTTTCAGATTATAAAATTTTTTATTTTTATTTTGAATAAATAAATCACGTTTTAAAAAATTATGGATAGTAGCATATGTAAATTTTATTTTTATTAAAGTCCGAATACTTCAAAACCTCGAAAATGATGATTGAATCTAATTAGACACTAGCTTCGAAAGTATCAGCTGATGTAATTAAAAGTGAACTTAGGGACGGCGTTAACATAGGATCAGAGTATGCAGCTCTGTGCGTTATCATATTATTTTTTTTTAATCCTTGGAGCTAAGTACTGATGTAGTTCTCATTTAGAAATAGGTTCAGGTTTCATCGTAGTACAATGAAGTTTCATACCTGAGGTAACTGAGGCTCAACTAA
Source organism: Cheiracanthium punctorium (assembly GCA_038373885.1). Lineage (NCBI taxonomy): Eukaryota > Metazoa > Arthropoda > Arachnida > Araneae > Cheiracanthiidae > Cheiracanthium > Cheiracanthium punctorium. The sequence goes on along the minus strand of JAWZYV010003534.1, from coordinate 407,398 downwards.
AGAATTCAGCAAATAAAACCAGTGGTTTTATTTGCTGAATAGTGGTTTTTATTGTAAATTTCAAAGTAAAAAATAAATATGTAAACTAAGCAAATCAAAAATTAAAAATCCAACAAAAATCTAAAATTCGCATGGAAATATAGAAAATATTAAACCATAGGTCATTTAAGCATAGGCCTAAACAGCTAACTTCTGTGACAATTAGGTCTTCAGGCGTCGCTAAAGCTCCCCTCCACCTGCACTATACATTATTCTGACCGAATGCAATTAAATCATCTATCATTCTTTCATTTTCTCGCTGAGCAATTGCCGAGAGATAGTGGACATTGGTATATGACTGAAATGTGACGGTACAGGTGTTTGGCCTACCGCGTGACTGTCGATCAAATAACTGAAATTTTAGGTGTTTTTTTTTTCTTTCTTTCCAGATGTAACATGAATATGTGTTAGAACCCCCTTAAAAGATCCCCCCCTCCGGCGTTCCTTTCTTTAGCATATAAGCCTAGTGTGCATTGCCTTAAAAAATAAAAACATTCATTTTCTCAAAAACGGACAATATGCATTCAATGTGAGGTAAATGTCCAGTCTGACGACTAACTGCATATCATCAGACAATACACGATAAAATAAAAATAGTTTAGTACTGAATTCAACAATATTCCGAAGGACCAATTATTTACTTCGTTTTAATACACCAATGAGACTGACACTCTGCCTACTGCGCTACGGAAGCTTGTACAATATTGAATAAGCAAGCATGCTTAGAGTTTATTTACTTCAAAACAATTAGGCACTTAAAAAACTTGTTTGAAAGAATCCCGTTTGATCTGAAGTCCGATGGCGAAAATGAATTATAAGGGTAGGGTCAGGATTTATTCTACTTTAAATATGCTTTGTGAATTCCTGTGTTTCCTTTTTTCTTTCTTTTACGAAACAACACAATTTTGAAATATTTACTTTGAAAAAAATTTATTTGTCTAAACTTTTATGCATATTACTTTAAGCTTAATTGACTGAATAAAAAAAAAGTTTGAGTTTCCACAAAATTCCTCAAGTAGGCACCTTGTGCCCTCAAGTTCTGGTAAATTTAATAGAAAGAAGGTTTTTTCTTTTGAGGAGGGCCTAATACTTCTGAAATACGTTTTCATCAGTTAATAAATTATCATTTCAGTCTTTCGTTTTCTATTTCCTTTTTCAAGTCTGTGATCAGAATGTTTCTATTTTGCGATAAAATCTGTCTTTAATCTGTCACAGATTTAATAGTTTTCTGTTTAAAATCAAAGAATATAGTCTCAAATGAACCTAAAAACCACGAGTAAAACACGCTATATTTGTTGTCATAGTTGTTATTACGGACAGTGATCAATAAACTTCGCCCTTTCCCTCATTAAAAAACAGCGTTATTTTATTTCGTCAGCAGAAAAAAATATCCTTTTGAAAACCATCCTACACAAAATATTTTGTCCGCTTGTCGCAATTTTTTAAAAGTTTTAGTTTATATTTTTAGATGTTGTTACAGTTTTCGATTTTTGCTTATGTACTGATTCAAGCTTAGAACAAAACTTGTTGCCCTTGTAATAATGCGTAAGAAGGTTTTTAAATCAAGAAAAAATACAGTTTAATTAGTTTCAGTTTCGTTTATTTTTTATTTTTCAGCTTTTCGTTTTCATTATGATTTAAGTTTAATAAAAACTGATTGCAGAATGCGCACTCACTTCAAATTTCAAGTTTCATTTTCTATTTCTAAAGTGATATCTTAGTCTGGAAAAACCAGAATTAATCAACTTGTGCTAAAAGTATGGGCCGTTAAGTCTGTGTTTTGAGAGAGGGAACTGTCCAATTAATCGTTAAACCAGCGTAGAAACATAGTCTTTAATTTTTAAGACTATGTAGTCAAGTAATTTTTAAGATTAATTTTTTAATGATTGTATCATAATATTTTTTTATTTGTGAGTTAAAAACTATTTTAAATTAAAAAAAACACATTTTCCGAAAATAATAAACTTTAAAAGTATGATTGCTTAATTATTAACGTTGCTTTTGTCTAAGGTTAACAAAGCTTAAGGTTAACAAAAATTGAGAAATGTGAAAGAAATATTTTATTTTTCATTTTTCAATAAAAAGTGCTTAAACTTAAGGATGATGTCGTGCAGCAAACCTTTTCTGCTTATAATAATGCTTGTAATATTCTATTTATAACAATGTAATTAATATATGACAAATTATTTGTTAAATTTAATTTTACAGCAGATCATTCCATAAAAGTAATTGCTACACTATTCAATAGGTTCTTTATATATTTATTAGATTATTATTGACATGCAATAATTCTTTTAATGACTACTATTTTCGATATTTTAATTTCTTTCTTCATAAAATGCAAAAACTTATTTTTATTTCATTATAATAATAAATGCAATCAGGTTACTGAATTTTAATTCTATCATGTTTAATTTTGTTCTGCGTCCTGGACTTTTTACCCCCTCCCCTACCCACCCCCACCCCCCAAAAAAGACAAAATATTGACCCTGTTAAAAAAGCATCGGCGGTTCTGAAAATGCGAAGATATATGTGTTTTTACCATGCTCTTCGAGTGCAAACTTTTGAAATAGAAATTGTACTTGAACAACTATATGCATCGTAGAGACAACTCTTGTCTGATTTTGATTTGCACTTAATGAGCAAAGTAAAATTATATAATAATACTAATAATTATAATTATAATACAACAAAGAATAATTTGTTACACCAAAACAATTAAACAATTTGCTTTTCATTTTCGATAATGTATCGGTGGAGAGGGGGGGGGGAATCTCGCTTACAGTTTCTTTCACTTCTTCATACGCACTTGTAAGTTTCTTGTAATTTTTAACTGATATTTTTAAAATGGATTGTATTACTTTTTTAGCACTCAGTATCTTGGAAGATGTCTAAGGACGGCAGCCGGTATCTGGGGAATATTGTACTACACAAGGAACCCCTGCCTGACGGTACAGGACGTCAAAGTATAGGCATGAAGGTTGTTGGTGGCTTATTAGTAGACTCTGAGTTCCGTGCCTTAGTCGAAAAAATTCGAGAAGGCAGTTTGGCTGACAGAGTCGCCCACGTACAGCCTGGTATGCAATCAAATCTTACTGTATTATCAAAATTACTGTAGTATATTTACGTTATACTTGTACACTTATGTAATCATTTAAAATCATAATTCATAAAGCTAAATTGAATAGCTGTGTACTTTTGGACGAATATGGAGAATATGCCATGTTCTGTCAATTTATGGCATAGTAAGTTAAATTGTGCAGTCGATAATCATACAGAGGAGAGGAGGGCATTATGGAATACCATTTGTGTACATTTCTAAATATAACTTATAAGGTTTTTACATAAAATCCTCAAAATCATCACGAGTACACACTATAACTAACTGTAACGAAATGTCACTTTTAAAGAAAAACAATATTTATTTTATTGTTACAGAAAATTTTATTTTAAAAATTTACAAATGGAGGTTAATATTACACAGTCGGGTAATATGAAATAAGTGGTTCAAGCCGTTAAAAAACTAATAATATTCCATAAAACACAGATACTTTTAACTATAAAGCTATATTTTTACGTTTAAGTCATTTTTGCTTCGAGTCTATTTATAAAAGCCAACACAATCTTCTTTCTCTAATCCAGCACAATCTAGGTACCATCATAGTTTACCACAGAGAACAGCTGAAGCATTAAATCCGAATTTATCCTCTTTGATCGGAGAATTTTCCTTTACAGGCGATACATTCAATGTCTTTTTCTTTCCTTTAGTTGATGGCATGAAATTCATTACAATAATACCTAGTATTCCATAATACCTGACACACCATCTATTAAAATGGACCTTTAATCTGACAGGGCAAAACACTGTCAGCTATAAAACAACCACACTACAACAAACTACAATTCTTTAAGTGCACATTATGCTTAACATCAATGTTCAAGTCACGTGTACTCTAGTAGGTTAAAATATTTGAAAACTTATCCGCATGAACTCTTGAAAATCAAGAAACACACTTTGTTCTGTAGCAAGTGGTACGACAACAATAAGCGGTCTACTCTCACTGCATTGTGACATGGGAATCTTTTTTGAGTAGTTCATGGTATTCCCAAGTGACAGCAGACCCTAACAGAGTTGAAAACTCGGTATTCCATATTTCCCGGCTATTTTACACTGTCTATCAATAAGTATTTGGACACCTGTGATAGAAAAGAAAAACTAACTTTATTCAAAATCAATAGTTGGTAGAGCCTCCACGAGAGGCAATTACACCGTGAACCCTCCGGGGCATACTTTCCACAAGTCTTTGTATTACAGCTAGTGGTATTGTCTTCCACTCGGCTTGGAGTAGACATAGAAGTTCCTTCACCGATTTTGGACGGTTAGTGCACCCTTAATTCGGCGATCCAACTCGTCCCGGAGGTTCTCGATAGGGTTCAGGTCTGGGTTCTGGGCAGACCAGTCCATTCGATGAACTCCATTGGCACCATACCAAGCCTTGGTTAACCTCGAAACATGACAACTGGTATTGTCGTCCTGAAAGTAACAGGGGTCCAACCCGTAAAACTGCCACAACGTAGGAAGCACATTGTCATCCAAAATAGTGCAGTAGGCATCGGCGTTGAGCTTACCATGAATGGGGACCAAGGGTCCCAGTCCATACCAGGAGAAACACCCCCAGACCATAATTCCACCTCCACCGAACTTGACTGTTGTCACAATGCATTCTGGCAGGAGACGTTCTCCAGGCAGACGCCAGACCCAGACCCTGCCATCCGAACGATAAAGGGTGAACTTTGATTCGTCGCTCCAAAGAACCCGTTTCCACTGATCTACGGTCCAATTTCGATGTGCTTTGCACCACATTAACCGAACAGCTCGGTTGGACTTTGTGATCAAAGGCTTATGGGCAGCAGCACGACCATGAAAACCAAGCAGATGTGCTTCCTTACGGATGGTATTCATTGAAACAATACTCCCGGATGCCTTTTGAAACTCCTCGCGGATGAGGGCCATCGGTTGGGTGGGGTTCTTCCGAATTTCTCTGGACAGCACTCGTCGGTCTCTATCTCCCAGTTTCGTTGGTCTGCCGACTCGGGGCACATTCCGACAATCACCGCTCACCTTCCACTTCTTAATCACATAGGCCACTGTCGATTTTGGGTACTTCAGATCGCTAGATATTTTCCCTTAAGGATCGGTTACATTTGTGATACCCGATAATTATACCTTTCTCGAAATCAGAGAACTCCGAACTGCGCGGTATCTTGCATGCGACTAATGCCGATGCTGTTTCCTACACGATATATACCGGTGGAGGCCGTGACGTACCTCAGGACCGCAGATATCGTCATTTGCATAGGTGTCCAAATACTTATTGGTAGACAGTGTATAAAACCCTCCTTTCATCTACGTATGCAATCATATGTTCGATCATTTAACTATTTAACTTATACTGTGTTAAATTTAATAGAAAAGTATTCGATAGAACAACGGCCTATAATATATCTTCAAATTATGACTGCTTTGAAAATTTAATAGGTTAGTCACACGACTATTAGTAACATTTCATACCCCTCAAAGCTAGAACTGAATACTGCAATGTTAAGCCGAAGCAGAAGGACTAATAAAATGCATTTGTCAGAAGAGAGGTCAGACCCATAAAGCGAATGATCCAAGTCTTTGTATTAAAAATTGACCCTTTTTTACCTCAACTTTCTTTCAGTACAGTCATTCAATTGTGGATCAAGTCGAGTAACTTTGATCCATATTTTCTGTATTCTCATTTTCCTCTCATGCTTTAATATTATTTTCATACAAAGTGGCATAAAATGGAAGAATAAACTCTAAATTTTAGCTTAATTTGTGTAAATTAATAAATGCTGATAATATAAATGAAAAAAATAGGCAATTTACTTGGTGAAAAGTTATCCAGCCATTCGGGATAACTTTGAACCAATATCAGAAATTAAATATAAAACACTTTGTTTTATTCATTCTATGAGTAAGGACAAATTTGAACTAGTAAAATAAAGTTCCTAAATACTTTAAAAATCATGAGCTGCAGTTCTCAACATCATAAAGTTCAAATAGCATATCTTAAAGAATATATTAGTTACGAACAATGGCGAAAGAAAAGCATGAATGTATTGTAAGAAAAGCCTATTTATTGCTCAGTCAGACATGCAAATACAGAGAAAAAACAACCTTCAGTTCATTCACTGAAAAACAAACTCAGTTTATCAATTAAAAATAGAAAACAGAAAAAAATAACTGATAGACCACCCTTATGTTATCAGCTAAATACATTTCAAGTCACAATGTGGCATACATACATATTTTCTACTCTTAATACTAGAAAAATATGACAAAATAAACACAAACTTCATAACATTTTCCCTCTGATACTCTATATTTTAATAGGTTTGCACCAAATAAGAAATCGTCGATCTTTGTTTGGTGCAAAAGTACTTGACTGCTCCTCGGACATTCCTTGATTACTAGCTGAAGACAATTTTTAAACACACGCGATTTTTCATACCACAGATCATCATTGATATTGGGCCAATTTCATTACACACTAGACTTCTTCATGCATCGCACGAAGAACATGTGTGTAGTGTTGCTCCCCTCTTTCTTTAACCTTCATTTTTTTGTGCTTCTGGCAATGCTTTGTTTTCATAGAATTTTTTTCACTTTCTCAACTTACGTATGTGTGTGATTATGGCAACGCTACGCTTGGGCGATCTGCCAGGTATGGGGGGGTGCCTTGGTAGGAGGACTTTCTAAGGGGTTCTAACGCGTATTCATGTTACATCTGGAGAAAACCTGCCAAAACTCCAGACCGTTAGATCGACAACCGCGCGATGGGACCGAACCCTCGACCTTCACATTTCGGCTGTCTACCATCCTCAGTGACATAACCACTGTGCCATGGTGAGGCACACATAGTTTAGAGCAGTTACCAATTTACTGAAAAATATATGGCATTAATATTTCATTATTTTTAAGAACAAAAACAAATTAGTCATATGCAGTATCTCAGTACCACACTATATATATATATATACATGCATATATAATTATATATTTTAAAGTAGTTACAAATAAAAGGGATATAAACAAAATATGAATTATATGTGCAGGGTAAACAGTACACGCTGTCATAAGTGTAACTTGGAACCGGCTCAAAGTTACACTGCACAGCAAATAAATAACGATTAGTCAGTAACAAATTAATCATTTTGGTATCTCATAAAGCGGTAAATTTATAATTACTTGTGGAATTTAACTGACTTCCATAAACTCCAAATCAGCATTAAAATGGAGCCTGCAAACCGTACTTAAAAAAAAAAAAAAAAAACAGCTGAATGGCCCAATTAACTACGTAGTAATATGTTGCTAATTTATTTTCTAAAATACAGAGCAGAAAACCAGGTGCAGCTGTGGATCATGAGCAGCTCTGTAAAAACAAATATACTGAAAACTAAGAGGTGATGTGGTGCAAAGTTATATCATATGGCTCAAAGTTACTCAGCATGATTACATTGATTTTGGAGCCCTCCTCAACACGTCGACTGGAGCACGTGCTTCCTTTGGATCCCTCTAGTTGCGGCCCTGGGTGTGGATCGTTAGAAATATAATTTTTTTAAAGATTCTGTGTTTCAGTGATTTATGTGATTTCGTGGTTAAATAACCTTTTCTTTTTTGAATGGTATCACAAATTGTTTTTTTTTCCCCTAAAAGATATTTCTTCAAATATTTTTTACAGCACCCGATGCAATTGCTTCCACAACGATATCTACTAGTGTACAGTATTTAATTAGTGAAATCTATACAAAAGTATATTTTTATGACGAAATTATTTGTTTTCGCTTATAAAATAGAGTGTTCTGTTTACAGTACTTGACATAATAAAATATTTTTAAAGGGAAAACATTATATGTAGAATCGTATTTTTTTTCAATGTATGCGTAGAACCGTTTTGAATTGTCTGTTTCCTTAAACATTTTATTGTCAAGTGTAGCCTAAGTTATAGGGTCTTCATTTTATTATTTCAGGGGATGAAGTTTTGGAATGGAATGGAATTTCACTGCGAGGCAAATATAAAGATGAAGTAACAAACATCATTAACCTGTCAAAAAGTGAACCACAAGTGAAATTGGTGGTATCCAGGCCATACGGGTAATACTCACAAAACATTTATATAAACATAATAAAAAAGTTACGTATAGAGTGTTAAACGAATAATGGCTACTCTCAGATTAATGAAAAAGCGATTCTAATATTTAAATCTTGTGCATTTCATGAAACTATTTCTCAGTAAGTTTTCATGTCAATAATATTTTCTGTTAAGTTGATTACAGGCTTGAATTTATTTTAGGAGTGTTCAACCGCCTTTAGATCCAATAGATCTCAGAAAAATGCCCCCACATCACTTAGAAGTCCATCCTGAGGCCCTGCAGAGAGGTCTGCATGTGATCTTTTACTTATTCGTCTCTTTATTATGATGCATTTTAATTCAAGCTCATTGTATTTGAATGCATGGCATTTCCCTGCACTGAGAATTTATTTCATAGATTTATTTTTGTTAAAATAAGTTGCATTTTGATACTTCAGCTTATTTTATTCCACAATCCACCAGTGGGGTATACCCATTTTTTTAAAGAGAAAAGACTCACCTTCATTTTTCGAATATTGTTTTTCGTTGTGGACAAAGTATTTAAATATCCTGAAAATTTTTGAAGCATTTTTGGCATTTTGAGGTTTAATCAATTTCGACCCAGGGCCGGATACAACTGATCACACCTGCACGGGAAATATATGTGAACGGTATACCACTTACATTTTATTCAGAACAAACATACAGGTTGATTCAAAATTAGTGTGACCAATTTCAGAGCACCATAAATTTTCATTAAATTAGGTTATTTTTATGAAATTTTCAATGTGGTTTCCTTTAGCATAGTACACTTTACATAAACGTTTCAGCCAAGCCAAGAAAGCTTTTTCGAACATTTTTGGGGGTATTTTTCCACCTTCCTCTTTGATTGCTTTTTTAAGCCGTTGAAAAGTTTTTGCTTTATATCAAGTATTATATACCCACAAAAATAATCGCAAAGAGCACAGTCGGGGGATGGTGGTAGACATTTCTCGGGAGGAAGAAAATTTATTTTTTTATTTTTCAACCATTTTATAGTTGATTTTGCAGTATGACTTGGTGCAGAATCTTGGAGAAAAACAAAGTTTCCCTGAGGGTAAAGACGTTTACTTCATTTGATCATGCGCTTCAAAACTTTATTCTGATAGTATTTAGCATTAATTTTAGCCTTTGGTTCTACAAAAAGATAGTTACGTTAAGCCTTGAGAATTCCCATCCATATCATAGCACCTGACGGCCAACTTGTCGTTTGCAAAACAGTTGCATTTTTGCGACACTGTTCGCTTGAAATTATAATATTGTATCTTCGTTTTTCCAGTTGTGGATGACAGATGAAACAGTGCTTCATCATGATGAAACAATGCTTACAAAAGATGGATAACGAAGTTATCCATGTTTGGTATTTACCTTAGCATAGCATTAAACACAGAGGCCAAGAACGTTTTCTCCGTTTTTCTTCGGTCGTTGCAGACATTTGAGGACAGACTGGTTTCTTCACTTTTATTATACCCAATTTTCTTTAACTGATGACAAATGGTCGATTGGGATACCTGTAGTTTCTTTGCTAAAGTTCTTTGAGGCAGAGGATTTTCTACTGATTGATAAGACTTTCGGGTTTTTTTTTTCTTTTTCACCAAGGACTTCCTTTAATCCACCTTTTTTTCCCTCTGTAGCTTTTGATTGCCAGCCAAATTTTATTTCTTTTCGAAATTTAGATAGTAATCAATTAGAAAAATGCCTCTTCTGTGTTTCAAATGCTTTATTTTTAGCAGAGTGTGAGCAACCATCCTTCAAAAGCTTTAAAATTTCGTTTCGGGTTTGAGTATCTAATTTCGGGGCCATAATTTACTCCCACTCATAAAAATAGTTCTATCAGTAATTTAAACGTTTTATTTTTAAAATAAAACTGGTGAAAAAGCGATTAAAATTTACTATATAAATATTTATGTGCTTTTAAAAGGCGGTCGCACTAACTTTGAATCAACCTGTACACATTATATTTTACGACATGCATGTGAAAGTGACTGGCCTGCCGGAAAATTTTCCGACTTCCCGGTGGGCGCATCCGGGCCTGTTTCGACCTCATAGCTACCTGTGTAATGAGAGTTTTCGGTACCTTTCATGATTTTTTTGAATGTTTGGAATATATCCAGGGTGTCCCAAAAAGGTAATAGCACGATTTAGTTCTTTATATTCATACCATACATTTTCAGTGGATCCCTTCACATGTTGAGGTTGAAGGTAATGAAAAAGCCAACTCCTTGGCCAGGTCCGCTGCTGAGGAGGGTGTGACTCATTGCGGGAAGCTCACCTTAACCGAGGCTTCTTCCCGGGTGAAAATCGAATTGAACAAGCTTTCGAAAACCCCCTTCCAATCACTGATGTCTAAGGTCTGCGGAGGATTGGATGCCGGCCGAAACGGGTTTATCCCTTTAACGCGCAGTGTGTCCACTCCTGGAACGCCAAACTCTGACGTTTTGACTGTTGCCAGTCACGAAGAATCGATTTGATTTCTATAAAAATAGTTGCGGGTGACATAGCTCCACGAGACTCCTTTACTTTTTAGCACGTCATTTCCGTAAAAAAATGGTCACGATTATTTTTAACAGCACTGACATCTCCCGAAAAATGGAAGAACACGAGAACAGCTGGATAGATTGCCCAATGCTGAAAAAAGGGCAGCCGTTGCCATCGCTCGACTTAACTACTAGCAAGATGGCGGACGATCGAAACGTTCATCGCGTGCCACAGATCTGGAGACCCTTTTTTTCACGCAGCTGGCTGTGCGCGAGCACAGCCAGCTGTCGTCAAAAAGGGGTCTCTAGATCTGTGGCACGCGATGAACGTTTCGATCGTCCGCCATCTTGCTAGTAGTTAAGTCGAGCGATGGCAACGGCTGCCCTTTTTTCAGCATTGGGAAAGGATTGGGCCTCAAAGGGTTACAGCATTGCTTGCCAGTCTCCAACTGTAACGCTACTATCCGGCGAAACCCACGTACAGAGTTTCTCAGAGAAGCTCGGCATTTCTGCGGGTCACAGACCCCTTTTGCTTTCAAAGTACAAAAGGTTTACAAATTTTTGTCAATTTCTCATGGTATTTCGCAAAAAATCCGGGTGGGTCTTTCCAGCTTAGAACCAGATCCTGCCAAACTGTTTTCTCAAGCTTCTTGAGTGGCCATACTACAGTCCTTAGTTTTCAGCAGGGTCAAAAAACTTACCCTGAGTGCCATTGGTGTTCAGCAGACATGACCTCCGCAGCCCATATTTTGGTTTATTTGGGTTTTAACAAAGACGAAGTCCTGTGGGGACCCTCAATTATTTTTAGACGTTTTCGGATTCATGGGGATTGTCTAGCCCTGCTAGATGATTCTGGGATTAGTAACAACAACAACAACAATATATGATGAAAACAAGTAAGCAATGTAAATTGAAAAAATGTTCACCATAACATAGAAAAAAAGCCTACTTTAAGAAAATTTTCGTCTTTCTAATTTTCAAAAAGTTGCATATTTTTAATATTTATACGACCCCGGTTAGAAAAAACTCCCTATTAGAAAAATGTGCCCCATGCACTAATCAGGTGATGTACAAATTTTCAGCCTTCTATCGTGAAACGTTTCAGCGATATCTTTAAAGAAAGGTGGCGGGGACTATGCATTATTTCGAATGTAAATGTTTTTTGCAAAAGCGCAAAGCATTGCCCTCTTTCATAATTTTTGTACAACCCCTGAAACGCGATAATTCGACCTGATTTTTTCCCTACGAGAGCCATGCTTGCCAGCATATATTTAATCTCCATATTTCTGACACTTTTTAGGATATATTTTGTGCGTCGCACCTGATTAGTGTATAGGGCACATTTTACTAATTGGGAATTTTTTGCACGGGAGTCGTATACAAATTTAACAAGGGCAACTTTTGAAAATGAACCAGAGGAATTTTTTCTAAACGTAGTCTTTTTTCTTATCTTATTTTGAACGTTTTTCCATTTTACACTACTCATTTATATCTAATAGATAAAGAATTAAACCGTGTTACCACCTTTTTGGGATACCCTGTATATGTATTTTGATAACTTTTTTTGCTATCTTAAACTTCAAATTGTTCTTATTCATAACGAAGGAATTACTTAAATGTACTAAGAACCAATCTTTAAAAAGAAATTATTGAAAAAAACGTGGTTACAAGTAAAACAAAAAAAGTTCCACATCATAAAATGATTTTAACATAAAATTTTACAGACTTACCCAATAAAAACTCACCTAAATGTTGTACAAATACCTAACAATGGGTTTATTTGTAAATAAATATTAGTAAAATTTGTTTCGGCTACCGAATGTTCAAAAAGTAATTCATAAATTTAGATAGTTCCATATGCTTCATTCTGTTTGGTTCTGCTGTCTATATTTTTAGCAACTACAAGGTAATCAATTCAAAGAGTATCCGAGGGTTTTTCTTAGTACCCTTAAATCTGAGGGAGGGGGCAACTGTTCTAACACTGAAGTATAATTTTTAGGGCCTTGTTTAAGTGGAAGACAAATTCCTTCACTATTAGACAATTACAACTTTATTTGTGAGATAAAACAGAAAAATGGAGACGCACAATATTACTTAATTCTGAGATAATGTTATTTTTGAGAAACATTGTTTAATTTAAATTTTTTACATTATCACTCCTTAATGCAAATTCTAAAAATGTTTGCCACCATTTTGAATGTGGCAAACATTTTCAGATGAAGAATGCGTCCAAAGCGTTAGAAGGTGAAAACCTCTCTCTACTGTGGGTTTGTTTGTTTGTTTGTGGGATTACGACCGATTAGCTCCGAGTGGACTCAGGTCGAAGGGGGGGGGGTGCCCTCCGTGGGGGGTCTTCCGTGTACGCTAATGGGAGCTGTTGTTCGTGGCTAAATTGGACTTCATATATTTTTTATATGTTGGTAGAGAATGCTGGTATGTTGTTGTATTAGGCAATGTACACTATTGATATTTTTTTTAAATGCTCCTTCATATGAGATTTTTATGTATGGAAAGGTTTAAAAAGATGACATAAAATGTGTGCAATAACATGAAAATTATCTCCTTTTTAAAGCATCGGTTTTCTTTGCAGATCGGTATTATCTCAGATACTCCAACCGACGAACAAGTCAGTTGCCACCGAGATCCCCAGACAGAAGTTCAGTCGGAGGACGCATCCAGGTAAATATCAAATTATCAATAGACAAAAATAATAAGACTGCATTTTTAAAAAATATAAAACCACGTCTTAGAATCTGAACTCTGTACTTAATGGAGGTATAATCTGTTTTTTTCTTTACGTAAACAGTTATCCTTTATTGTATAATTGAAAATCGATTAATTTGTTTAGCCACTTAACATACAAATCTAGTACATATTAAAATAATTGAATTTAGGTATCATTAAAATACGGTAAATGTAAATTTATGATACTTTCAACAGTAAAAATTAACTATCGTACATTGAGTTACCACAAAATTTGTTTTTGCCTATCCTTATATCCACTAAAATTTTTAACAAACAAAATTCTAATAAAATTAATTAAGAGTTATTCTTCCGTACTTCTTTTTAAAATTTCCATTGAAAAACTTAGATATGAACGCTCCACTATACTGAGCAAGTGCATATACTCGGTGGAGAAAACTTTGAATTTTTTTTTTTTTTTTTAACATGGAAAATTTATTATATGTTTATGAAAATTTCAGGGTCAAAAAAGAACACCCTTGAAGATGCATGATAAAAAAAATTAAGTTTATATCATTAAAAAATGGTGTGCTCAGACTTGGTCAAAGCTGTACTATCGATTTTACATAGTGCACTTACCCCACCTCACCCTATTTAATTATTTTCTATTTTATGAGATTTATGACTAGCGGTTTTCGGTATCAGAGTACAAAATTATGACATTCACGCTAGTAGTTAAGAAAGTTTTGAGTGAAAATCGAAACACCCTTTAATTTATGATTTGATAAACTTAAGTGTATTTACATTAATTATGTGCAAGTTTAATCCTGTACCAGTTCTGCTAAAATGTATGTCTTTGTAATTTCTAGAACGAAGAAAAATTCGGGATATTCTATCATAAAAGTATTTTTTCTTTTATTGACGAGCTTAAATTCTCACTTGGCCTTTAAAAATTCAGCCCGAACTCATCTCTAGTTTCCCCATCAATCATATGTTTATAAGAAGAAAACTTGTTGTGATTCCGCTCTTCAACGACGGGATGGAACGGGTTAAATTGGAAAATTATTAACGTAAAAAGTGATCTATAAACTAGGACATTTTTTAAAAATTAATCCAATCCTCCTTATTCAAGTCCTTATCTGACATCTTTGTTGACCAAGGCACCACTGAATATCTGGGAACCTCAAGAAAAATAATTAATGGATTAGTTTTTTGGACTTATTTGTGATGTAGATCACATTTTTACTATTTACTGTCATTTGTTTTCAGTTCCGTAAATTTAACCTATTTAAAATCAATCACTTTAACTTTTATTTCTGTTCTCATTTTTTCTTACTTCGGTTTTCAAAATTTGCATTTCGATTTTTTTTGCGTACAGTAGACTTTTTCTGGGTATTTCAGACTGTGCGACGTCTCCTGGGATAAAAATAGTTTTTTCTGTATCGGTTAGCAATAGTAACGTTTTTTTCATTCCCTTCTGTCCTCACATTTTCATGTTATTTTGGCATGCTTTATTTTAGTTATCTTTGATGGCATGCACAGTCTTCCAAAATTATCCAATCGGTGCTTGCTCACTTTAATTTCATTGGTCTAAATTTTATTGTAACTGTTATTGGCGTTAGTTATCGCGGCCAAGCGTTTGTTCTCACCTAGGTCAGGTTCCATTGTGGCATCTGATTTTTCTCGCCCAGTTTACCGCTATTCGAGTGTGAATTAAGACATATTCAAGCATGTCACTACCAGACCGTAATGCTTAATTGTTTATTTTAAACTGTTTCTTAAGTAAATAAAGTTTTAAAACATCGGATGTTTATACGATTTTATGTTTAGCAGATAAGTGTTTCAAATTTGAGTTTTTGCACTGACAATTCTAAATACTTACGATTTTGAAATAATTAACTATATTCTTTAGCACATTATTGTCTCTTTTTGCTCTATAATTTTCAAATTTACATGTTGTCTGTTTGATGACTTTGAAAAAAAATGTAAGAAGTAAGTAGATGATTTCTAAATTTACATCTAAATGTAACTTCATCTAAAAAGTATTCTCTTTAAAAAAATTTACATCGCTTACTGTCTAATTTTGGATAATATGCTACAAAATGTTCAAAGATGTTCAAAGAGAAGTTACATGGGCAAGAAGTACACGAGAAATAAATCACGAGCGAGTTAGTAAGTCACAACCTACCTATATGAACAGTTTTCTGAAAATATTAGAAACTTCGGACTTCCAGTTAACTCTGAATTTTTTATTTTTACATGAAAAAGTATTCCATTAAAATTAAGTACAGGATATGAAACATATTCCATTGCAAAATATTCATTGCTGAAGCAATTATTTTTCTTTTTTATAAGTTAAAATGAAATTATCGAATAAACTATATATCATGTTTGCGTTATTTTTATGGTGTTTACTCTTTATCTATAGGTTCGGTTATGGTACAGCCCTAAAAACCTTCAGCTGACTGTGACTGTAGTATGCGCTAAAGAACTTCCTCCTCGATTGGACCGAACTCCCAGGAATCCATATTTTAAAATACTACTTTTGCCAGACGCTAGGTATGAATGGTCTTATATGCTCAAATGTTTGCCATCTGTAGCAAATTCACAATCTTTTCTTCAAAGCACTAGGCAACACAAACTACGCAGTGGCAGATCTATGAAAAATTCAAGGAAGGACTTCGATAAGTGTGACAGAGTATATAATCAGAGATTGGTCACTCTTTTTTATTTATTTATTTTTAGCACTACAGTGCTATTAAATCAAGTAAGTTTTTTAGCGTCGACATAACTTGTTACGCCGAGGCATTTTACAAATATGTTTACCAGATAACTCGGGGAGGAGAAAAATAAAATGTCGAAAGCCGCACAAGGTTTGCAATTTTTCATAAATGAATGCCAAGTTTGGTGCCAGAAAATAAGTGTTGGAAGTCCTCAAAACCGAACCATGCTTGGCGATATCTTCCAAATGTGGCTAGAAAGTGGCAAACGCGACAGTTTATTGCAAAGAAAAAGTACGATATAGAATAGATATGCCTATAGATATAATATAGAATATACCTAGCGAATATTGTAAAATAGTTTTAGTTGGCGATTTTAATATAGATTTCAATTCCGAAGAAGTGTTTTATGGAACAGGGAAGACAAATACGGCACACTCATAGATCATGATGCCCATTCCAAACAGTATTTATAAAGGGAAAGTATAGTTGTAATATACTTGGCGAAGATTGTAAAACAGTTTTAGTAGGCGATTTTAAGGTTTTCGATTCCAAAGATGTGTTTTACGGAACAAGGAACCAAAATACGACACGCTCATGAATAATGGTACACTCTCTAACTTAAGAAAAATAGGGACGACGCATGGATTATGATAACTTTTAATATACACCACTTTAATGCGTATTCAAAATATGAAAGTGTTTCAGATTTTATTTTTTTTCGTAATTTTTTATCAACTTTTTAATTTTTAATATTGAACCCATGTTTAACCTGTTTGCTCTCATGATTTAAAAAGACGCAACGAAGAAGACTTTCTTTCTTTAGATGATGTTGCCTTCCAGAATGTTTCTTTGAGTGCTGCGCCGGAGATCAGTGGAGGACATGGGTCAAAGACGGAGAGTCTCCTCTGTTGCGCCCCTTCGAATGATGAGAACGAAAACGTTAAAAATGGGCCACAACAGTCAGGGGGTTCCGATGGCCTTATCGCTACCTCCCCCCATTAATCCGCTACTGAACAGAAAACTGCCAAATATACCACAGTGACAATCAAATAACCGGACTAGTCTTAAAAATTAACTTTATTGAAAAAATTATACAAATTTATGTTAATCCTTCATCAACATACTCCCCTTCCTTATCAATACATTGCTGCATACGAATTTTCCACTGCTCAAAGCAGTACTGCAGGTCATTATGAGTCACCTTCCTTAGTAAGTCTTGCCGTTTTTGCCTTCATCTCTTCTACAGACTAAAAGTATGTTACCTTCAATGCATGTTTGAGATTTTCTGTTTCAGACATCTATGAAGAGTACTTTTTAGGTTCTTTAGGCTTACATACAGGAATTTCTACTAAAGTTATCGAATTTAAAATGTTGTATACATATATGTATACTTCTTTTTTTTAATAACAACCTTTGTATTCATTTTAAAAAACACTTTTCTTACCTTTGCACTCTTATTGGTATAAAAAACAAAATTAAACTCTATTTGTGCAATTTTCTAAAATACTATAAGCCATTGTTAAGGGTTAATTTAACCAGAGATGAAAATATTTGTGTGCTAAAAAAAAAAAAAAAAAAAAAAAAAAAAATGTGAAATTTCACGTTATTCTCCACAATTTATTAGCAAATCTTTGTTTTACAAAGCGAAATTTTTTTTTGAGCATTCTTAAAGGAATCGAAAAGAATCTTTGTATTGAACTTGTTTAACTGCTCCGTTTGATTTCCAGTTATTTCTTTTAGGACCAAACACTCGTGAAACATTTACTGACGACGGACGCCACAATTAAAAAAGGGATAGCAGCAGTTTCTCTTATCTATATATAAATGCAAAATTTACTGGAACGTATCTTTAAAGCCAAATTTTTACAAAATTCCAATTTCCAAACTAAACTGTTTTCACTTTTTCAAGCGCTCTTACAGGTCTCTACTACTCCAGCAATTTTCCCCCAAACATTTTAGACCTAGCATGTCCAGTTTGCTATAATAATGCAAGTTCTTTGCTTTAAATTTGCTAATCTTCAAGGGCGGATTTTCATTTGACCAAAGATTACGCATTCTGTAAGAAACCAAAAACTCTTAAAATTATTCTTTTCAATCCATTAAAAGTGTTAAGCGTATAAAAATAAGTTAAGCGTATAAAAATTAAAAATAACTGAAATTGCTCTATTGGGTCATATTTTAATACTTATGCTTACAAATTTATTTCTCGTATAGCCATAAATTGCCTTCCGTCAAAAGTTTAATCGACCCAACTAATCTCCTAATGCACTCAGTGCTTATAAATTTAATATAAGACTATAAATGAGGTTGAGTTTTTGAAAGGCACTTAAAGTGAAAATAGAAAAATAAATATAAAACTAACTCTTGTGAAAATGGAGGGGAAAAAATACGACAGAGTAATGTTAAATAGGATACTACTCATAATTTAAAGTCGTAAATAAATAATGACTGGAACAGTTTTGTTCATTTGTACAGGGTAAAAATATCTTTAAAATATAATGCAACTGAAAATACCTTTAAATGAATATACAGCCGCGTATTACCATGTTCTGGTACAATTCCAATAGAAAAATCAATCGGCCTTGCGTGATGGATTCAATTAACCTGAAGTTTGATTCCAAAACTAGGAAAAATACGAAAAATCATGTTTAGTGTATTTATTAAGTATATCTCTTCACATATATATACAACTACAGTATAAAATGATTCAACAAAACTTTGCTTTTATATTTTACTGAATCAATTCAACATTTAAGGCCTTTAAAATATTTTACTTCTTTTAAATACACTGAAAAAAATTTGTTAGATCAACAAAATTATCCGGTTGAAATAGTGGCGACAAAATTTTTTCTGAATTAACAAAATTATTTTGTTAAAATTATTTGGTTATTTCAACAAAACATTTTGTCAATTTAACTAAACAGTTTGGTTGAAATAACCAAATGTTTTGTTAATTTAACCAAACTATTTGTTTAAATGGTTTATGTGATTAAAATCAACCAAAATATTTGTTTGAATTAGCAAAATTTCTTTGTTAACTGGCGTTGTGCGGCACATTTAACAAAATTTCGTTGATTTTACTGTTATAATTTTTTACCCACAAACAGTTGGTTGACAGTTTTAGAGATAAGAACTAAATAATATATCTATATATCAAAATTCACATTTTTATTTTAGTGTTTTTATAAATCTAAAAATTCAGTGTCAGTTTTTTTTCCTTCATTTAAAAAACTTGGCAATTCGCTTAATATATGATTATGGTAGTAAGAATTTAACCCATTAAGCGCCAAAGCTCCCGTTACGGGAACATCTATTATATATTTTTTTTCTTAAAATATTTTTACGCAATTTACGAAATACACATTTTATATAAACATTTACACTATATAACACACCCTATAGTGTAAATGTTTATATAAAATGTGTATTTCGTAAATTGCGTAAAAATATTTTAAGAAAAAAAATATATAATAGATGTTCCCGTAACGGGCGCTTTGGCGCTTAATGGGTTAAGTGGGGGCGGTAAGTCCGAAAATTAGCGGTAAACACCAAAATAAGAGTCTGCGAGACCACGCTTTTGGCGCTTCAGCCTGCCCCTCCAAAGACATTCCTTACAGGTAACATTTTGCTTCATCGCGCAGTTTATTTTAAAGTCAAATGATCTTTCTTGATAAATTATCCCCTATCCAAAAAATTGCATTGCTTTAGAGCTTTTAAAAATTATTTTGCTTTATTCCACATTTTGCTTGGATCAAATAAGCTTTCCTCAAGAATTAGATACTCCCCATCAAAATAATAATAATAATAATGATCTGGATCCGCGCCACTGTTTATCCAGTCAAGATTTCACTAAGATTCATAATTTAATAGATATGAGCTTTAGCTCCGTAGATCGATGCCCTTCAAAAACTGTTGATTTTAAATATATTAACAGTAAGCTTCGATGTAACAATATCCGATATAATGAATCGTTGCATCATAAAGAGATGTGTGTGTTGGGGGGGGGGGGCGAGGGTGTATTAGTCATACAATTTAGAGGGAGTGGGGACACCTAGTATAAATGTGTGTTGAATTGACTTCCCGTATATATGTGTTTATTTCCTCTTTATAGAAGATGTTTATATTTTTTTAAATATGATGAATATGTTTTTGTTTACTTTCAGCGAAAAGAGTAAAAGACGTTCGAAGACTATTGCTAAAACAAACGATCCTATATGGAGTCAAAGTTTTATTTATAACAATTTTCGACAAAGTGAACTTAGAAAAAGCTCATTAGAAATAACCGTATGGGATTATAACAGACATATACCATTTAATGATTTCCTGGGAGAGGTAAATTCATAATTTCTAGTAAGATTTTAAAACACATGAATTCTTAGTACCTACAATAAAAGCAATGAACTTATTTTTTAAGTAACCCCAACCCCAGCTTTAGCTATACATCTTGAAACAGAGTTTTTGCATAATTCCTGTAAAATGTATTTACTTACTCTGATAAAAAAATTTTATAAATGTATTTAGAATGATTTGAGTCTTTTATTTAATGTATTCTTTATTTAATGCATTTTTTATAAATTTTAAAATACCGATATTACTCGAATTCACTCCAAGTTTTTCACATGAATCATAATGAATGAGGATCGGAAATGACCATTTAAAGATGTTTCAAGAGTATCAGACAGCTAACGTTAATGAAGCAAAAGTTTGCAGATTTCAGTGGTCAGTAATTACTGTAGGTACCCTATTCTTTATTCAATACAAGGATACATGTATCATATGCAGTAGCATCCAGAACTATGTAAACATTAACAGTCATATTTTTAATATTTCACAGAAATACTTTCCGGTCGTTTTGTATACAGGGTGTCCTAAAAAGTTTGACATCAGATTTTAATTATTACATATTAATCATGGAAGTATATAATAAAATACAAAATTACGTACAAAAAGGTGAGGAATTTCATGAAATCGACAAAATTGTACAAGGGATTAAATTTGAGTAAATATAAAATTTTAATGTTTGCTATGCCCACTACAAAAAATTCCCCATTAGTAAAACATGTCCCATACGCTAATCAGATGATGACAAAATTTGAACACTTTTATAAATAAAATTTTCTGAGACATATTTAAAAAAAACTTTTTGAGGATATAAGTTTTAATGTAAACATTAGTAGCAGTTATTGTATTCTTTCGTAATTTATGTATGACAATGAAACGCGGTCTTTCAATGTGACTTCAAGCGCCAACGAAAGGTGATTTATGTCAGCATGTATTTATTTTCATATATATGACACATTTTAGGAATGATCAAATTTTATACATCACCCCATTAGTGTACGAGATACCTTTTACTAACTGGGAACTTTTTTTCTACGGTTGCCGTAGTAAAATTTAAATTTTTTATTTACTTAAACATAATTTATTGAAATTGTTTAAAATTTTAATCGATTTCATGAAATAGTACACCTTTTTTGCACGTAATTTTTATATTTATTTTATATATGTCTATGTTCAATATTTAAGGAGATTAATGTTTTTCAGACACCCTGTGTATAATAAGATTTATTATGCATTTACAGCTTAGAAATGAGAGGAGTTCGTGTCCTATATATGTTATAAAAAAAGAAATAATTAAAGTATTGGATGCACTAACTTAGAAACTTGATGTTTTATACCTGCAATTTTATTCTAAATTCTTTCCTGTCTGTAAATAACTCGACTGTAAAGCAGAATCTGTCTCATCCCGAAATGTTATAGTACGATTAATCCTGGTAGAACGTCTAACTTAGAAATATGGCAAAATACTTCTGCGAAACCATTGCAATCGGTGAAGCGTCATTAGGTAAAGAGCCAGTAAAAGTACTTATGCACATCCTATACAACGTAATACATGCTGTCAGGATTCGTTTTATGTAATCACATCCCTGAAAAATCTGTACATGGATATACCTTGGATATACCAATTATTGGATACCTTGATGTAGAAGTTCGCATAAAATTTTTTCCATGGCGCAGACAGCCCGATCAAGGTTAGTCCCACAGATTCACTATTGGGCTTAAGTCCAGAAAGTTTCCTGGCTAGGGCAGTACGATAAACTTGGTGTTCTTCGAACGAGGCACGCTCGACTATATGACCCAATCTATATGACAACTCACATTGTCCTGCTGGTGGATGCCATCATCCTGAGGAAAAACAATTCGCATGTAGGGGGTGGACGGGGTTCACAAGAACACATGCATACTTGTGTTGATCCTTCGTGTCTTCCACAATGAAGACTGCTCTCAGAGTGAAACCTCAGGGTGTATTCATTATCTAGCGAAACAATCCCCAGATCATGATGCTCCCTCCTCCAGATTGGACCCTGTCTGCAGTTGCTGCAGGGTTTTTGCTTTCATACGTTTCACGCCGTATACTCCAACGTCCATCTGTCCGATGAAGCATAAAACGTAATTCATCGGAAAAGCCACCTGTCGCCACTCACTGGACATCTAGTTGCGGTACTGGCTTACAAATTTCAGCCTTCGTCCCCAATAAACAGCAGTCAGCATAGGTGCATTAAGCAGGCGTCTGCTTCAGAGGCCCACGCAGCAACGTTCGCTGACCCATCTTTGAGGAGACAGTGTTGTTAGCCACTTGGTTCATCTGGGCGGTCGGTTGCTCAACAGTTGCACATTTATTCACCCGAAAGCATCTCTGCAGCTGTTGTTCACCTCTGTCATCTATGGTCCTTGGTTCACCCTATTTGTCCCGTCGCTGATTTTGGATAGTGCCATTTTGCCATGCACGGTATACTTTTATCATTAAGGAGCGCGAACAGTTTACGAAATTAGCCGTTTCGGAAATGCTTCCACCCTAGCCCGAAAGCCAATGATCATGCTCTTTTAGTCGGCGGATAAGTCGTTTCGTCTCTGCATTACACAATCGATTGAAATGTTTTCCGATTCCCTCGGACACCCTTTATGTACGCTCCTCTGCGATGTGCCGTTACATGCCTTCTGTGATTGGTTATTTCAAGTTGACGCTAAAGGTAGGTGTTGATCACATTAATGTGACTGGCTGTATATATATATTTCGGAAAAAGCTTTTAGAAGCAGGAAACATATGAAGTGTGTTGCCGTAACTTACACCAGGCACGCAAAGAGCATATCGACAGGGCTACACAAATTCTAGTTTTTCACTTAAGTTGATTACAATTTAGTACTCATGTTCATGTGCATTTGCATAAAATTTTTAACCAAAAATAGTTTCTAAATAAAATTCTATAAGTTCATTCCCCCCTTTTTTCTTACTCCTAATTAATTAATATTTCTCCCGCGTAACACCCATCATTTCTCTGTGAAAGTGTTCTACAATTACTTACATGTGCTCACCCCATCTTTCAGGTAGTAATCAGGCTGAGTTCGGAGCCTTTGGACGACTCCTCAGAGTGGTATCATCTATCTGGTCACCGCTACGAGGAAAAGTCGACTCATTTCTCCACAGAGATTACGACCCTCTCTCCGAACGGCAGCAGGATATCGGACGAAGAAGAAATGTCGGACTATGACGAGAAATTCTTAGCACACACAGGTACATTCTGAGACGGAATAACACTGAAAAACGGTACAATTGAAAGTTCACGGTGCTGAAAGTCAGAATGGCCTGTTGCTCTCCAGGGACGCGCTTATTATATATATTTTCCACCAGATAGATACACCATAAAGTTCTAAGCTTATATGTCCAGCACTGTTACAGATACACTATTAAATTCAAAGTTTACGTGTCCCTAATTGCTGTCCAAGTTTATGTGCCCTTCATTATTAAACATACACCATAAAGTTCGAAGTTTACATCATTCGTTTTCATAGTCATACCATAAAATTATTTGTCTGAAGGATTTTCAGTTTTGCTTATATTGTATTTTTATAATGGAATCAAAATTTAATTTTAAAGGTTTTGTAATTAATTTAATGTACAGGGTGGTTATAAAATAAACAAGGTGTTTAGAGACCTCTGGCGAATAAATTATTGGACGAAATATAACTAAATTTGATGGGCGTATATAGTGGACCACGGAATTTTGATTTTTAATGAAAAAAATTTGTACCAAAGTCGCCACTAGGGAAAATTTTGGCGCTGTTTACCGAACAAAATCCATTAATTCGAAGAATGGGTTTCTTTTTTGCGATTTTGACTATAAAAGGAAAGGCTGGGAAAATGCTCATCATTCTGAGGCCAGCTGGCTTTCGATGGTTTTACCTGACACTGTCTGTCAATCTCTATTAACAGCCGAACAAGAATGCCTTTGTTGTCCTTTTGGCGATTTGAACTACAGGAATACTAGCTGGGGACGCAAAGCGGTTAGTCTTCAAAAAGTTCATAAGGTTGCTTCTTACCAGTTAGCCTCAGAACGATGAGAATTGTCCAAGCCTGTCCTTTTATACTCGCAATCGCAACAAAGAACGCGGTTATTCATATTAGTGCATTCAGTGCCTGGGTAAATAACATGGCTCGATGGGTGGCTAGAGGATAGAGATAATATTGCTAGAGAGGCGCATGCTCGCACGTGTCGATTTCTGTCTTAATTTTGAGTTTTGAGCTTTAACCCTTTGTGCGGTGTGGTGTCTTCAGGCGCGCAGGTACAGGCAGCTATGTCAAGAATGTTCTTTAGGTTTGTGGCACGCGATGGGCGATTCGATTGGCCACCACATTGCCGGTAGTTAAATCGAGCGCCAGCAACGGCTGTACTTTTTCAGCACTGTGTAGCGGTTTCACTTCAAAGGGTTAATACAGTATGATTCATTTCTCTTCCTTTTTTTTAGAACGCAGGATAATGGCGGTGGACAACAGCCCGCCTTTCTACGAGGAGGACCGTCGCCACCAGCGGAACCTGCCCCCGAGCCTGACCTCCCCCATGCCACCACCCTCGACCATGATGGAGGGGCGATCGCGGTCCCTCGCGGGGACGCCCCCGTCCCCCGTGGCGGGCGACTACACGAGAGGGCAGATGAGGGAGGCAGGATTCGAGAACAGGCGGAGGTCTCGGTCCATGGCCACCGACCACTCTGCCCGAAGGAATCCGGGATACGCCTCCAGGTCACTCTCCCCGTCGGAACTCAGGTAGGACACCACCACCCCCCGAAGAGATTGCTTTCTGATCGGTGTTAACCCTTTGAGGCGCAACCCTTTCCCAATGCTGAAAAAAGGGCAGCCGTTGCCATCGCTCGACTTAACTACCAGCAACATGGCGGACGATCGAAACGTTCATCGCGTGCCACAGGGTCTGTAGATCTGTGGCACGCGATGAACGTTTCGATCGTCCGCCATCTTGCTGATAGTTAAGTCGAGCGATGGCAACGGCTGCCCTTTTTTCAGCATTGGACAATCTATCTAGCTATTCTCGCATTCTTCCATTTTTCAGCAGATGTCAGTGCTGCTAAAAATAATCGTGACATTTTTTTACTGGAAATGACATGCTAAAAAGTAAAGGATTCTCGTGGAGCTATGTCACCCGCAACTATTTTTATAGAAATCAAATCTATTCTTCGTGACTGGCAACAGTCAAAACGTCCGAGTTTGGTGTCCTCACGGCGAAGACACCGCGCGTTAAAGGGTTAGTATGCCTTGCTTACTCCTCAGTCCACTTCCGCTGCAGTGAGCAGCAGAAATGGAAGTAACATGCATGCAAACACCTCACTCGTCCCGCCGTAACCTTTCTTGCTGGCCCCGCTCCCTCCTGGAGGGAATTCTGAAAACCCTCACAGCCTATTTGAAACTAATGCAAAAGTATTTCCTGGAATGAAAGGAGCAGCGAGAAGGGAAGTGGGAATGGCTGTAATTGGAATTGGAGTATAGAAACAGGCCAGTCAAAGACGGTCCTGCTCTGCTCTTTCATTTGCACTTTGCCACATATGTACGACCCGTTCAATTCAGCTCACTTCACTTCCACAGCAATGAGGAGGAGAAATGGAAATAAGAAACATGTAAACACCTCACGCGTCCTGCTCATATCGCGATTTTCCTCGCTGCCCTGCAACGGTGCCTTTTTAGAGGATTTTGCAGACAGAGAGAAGAAAAGTATGGCAGAAGTATAGATGTAAAACTCTCGCTGTTTGGAGCTGCCGCAAAAGTATTTCCTGTTGAAAAGAAAAGCAGCAGGAATGGCTGAATGTTAATGGGGTATACGTTTACGACACGAGTTATTCTTTTTCTTCGTTTTTTCTCGCAGTACTTAAGTTTCTCACGGAATGGTTTCTAAGTACTGTGGGGAGGGGGGGGGGGAAGAGGAGGCGATATCCTCTTTTTTTCCGTTTGTCGCACCTCTTGACCATCCTTTTCCTTTCAGATAGGCTATTAGTTATTTACTTGTCTTCGGCACTAACCAGCAAAATAATGTCGTCAAAGAGCTTTATGTACTATTTCATCCCTGAAGATCTGAATACCGCAAGAGATGTCGACAAATATGTACAACATGTGATACGAAAAACTAAAGTATAATACTGCAGCTGGTCTCTGAATTGGATAGAGGTAATGTCCTGACTAATTCTATTGTTGCTAAAAGTCTTTAAGTAATCAGTTGTGCACTGCAAGTGAAAAAAATTAATAAATGCCTGCTAGGCAAGCAGTTTCAGCAGTAAGTTAACTCCCTGCCTTATGTCCTATCTGCGCTTAGTACCATAAAATTGTTTTAATTTATTTAACCATCTGAAGAAATTTTGCTAATAAACAGATTATGATAGATAACTTCAATTATTTTAAAGATTTTTGTTAAATCCTTTCAAGCCTGTTTTTCTTTTTCTATGTCATGCAATTAGCGCATTTTCTGATACCTATACTGGCGGTTTCAATTTGTTTGATCAGACGGGTATCTTTTGAACAACTGTCAGCAGTTCTGCACTTCTGTTTACAAAAAGTTTTTTAATGACACTATATTATTATGCCGCACATTTTATAAGAGGATGTACATTTAAAAAAAATACAAAAAGTAACTTTTTTAAAACATTCAAATTGTTAAAATGAAATCCTACTTTTAAAAAATCATTCAGAAAACATTACACTTTTTTAACATAATTTTTAATTAGATTGAATAAAGGAATAAAAGATGAACCCCGGCAATTTTTTAAGAGCAAAGTTTGATTAAAATTTACTAATTGAGGGCTTACCCACAAATCGATTTAGATATTTCTTTCACCGGATCAAATTCGAATACCAAATGCGTCAATTAAATAACGTCACAGCTGCTAAATGACACCCTATTGGACGCTCATCTCGCACTGATGCAAAAAGACAAATGATAATGATAGCACATTATTTTCACATTGTACTTAATTTACGTTTTTGCAATTTCAGAATTGCCCCTTTGTCATTGGTGATAGATACTAATAATGTTAACGTAGAATAATTCAATGAATACTACATTTGCACTTGCGCTTTTTTTTTTTTTTGTAAAAGTTTTTGTCGATAGGACTTGATTTTTTTGTTTTTCTTTAGAGTCACCGTAAAAATATTTTTTTTCTATTTTTCTTTTAATCTATGATCTCTTATAAAATGTATGGCTTAAAAAGCAACTGCACGCCATAAGAAAATTTTTCGCTACTGGAAATATTACGCTATTGTCAATAAGTTTAAAAGTTGCTCCTCTGACGAAACAAATCGAAACACTTGTTGTTGTCTGAATATTATTAATTTACTATTGCCATCCCATCTATTGCAGGCCCCGTTTCCAGCCTTCATCACAATATTCCAACGTTCACCATTTGCCCCCTTCCAACATTTCTCCAAAGCGCTGGCTGCCTATGACACCCTCTGGCCGGAATGACCTAGAGGAAAGAATGCTGAAAGCACGGAATCCGGTTACGCCAACTATTCCCACTATTCCCACGAGTACTAGTAAGTCTCATTTTACCTCAGAGGTGAAACACCTTCTGCACCTAATAAGAGTACGTTAAACTTTTGAGAACGGCAAGACG
Organism: Cheiracanthium punctorium; assembly: GCA_038373885.1. NCBI lineage: Eukaryota > Metazoa > Arthropoda > Arachnida > Araneae > Cheiracanthiidae > Cheiracanthium > Cheiracanthium punctorium. The sequence goes on along the minus strand of JAWZYV010003534.1, from coordinate 379,327 downwards.
ATTCCTAAAGTAAGCAAGATACCTTCTAAAAGAACAGGCTCGGTTTGCATGCCGACCAAGTAGTGGATTTCTCCCCTGTTATTGCAACCCGTTTCCCGCATTGAGAAATATAAATAATAACTTGACTAAAGCCCAACTTTGTTGCGAGAAAAGGGGAAAGCAGATGTTGAATTTTGAAGTCTTTCGCACTCTCCGTTACAAAGGCACGTCGGAAGAGATTGCCTTTGCACGAGTGTACTCTTGGGCCACATCGAGCTTTTAAAAAACTCGTACCAGGAAGCAACAGTGTACACAGTAACGGGAATATCTGCCGTGACGTCTGTTTGTGAAGGGAACGGATGCCACTATATTCGTAGTATGTGTGTAAATAAGACTGCGGGCATGGCAATGCCTAAAGAGCAAGTGCCCGCCACAACACCCGGAAGTGTTGTCCTATTTATTTTAGGAGACCCCCAATTGGTGGGCCAAAATCCCCTCCTACGGGGTCTCCAAATTTTGACAATATTCCATCTGAGAGACCTAGCACTTGGATCGGTACAGAGGTACTGCTTCAACAAGAAAGATGTTAGAGCGACGATTAGATTTTGAGAGCACCAGCTCTCTTTAACATACGCGGTTGATTTGAAACATAACTGTATGGAACTATGTTTAGATAGATAAATTATTAATGAAATTAATTTAAGTGAAACCTCCAATTATTGTTCCGATTGACACACACTATTCATGGACGTGGAAGATTTGTTTGATTCGAATTAGTCACTTTGGTAGACAGATGAGTTTGTTTAATTGCAAAGTTAGCCGTTACTGACTATGTAACCCAAGTACACGTAGGAAAAACTAAAGAATTTTTCTAAAAATTAATATTTTCCCATTGATTTTTTAAGCAATGTCTACTCGCAGACCTGGTTGTTACTGTTATTAAATCGTTATTACAAGTTATAACGTTCCGAATTTCCCCAAGTCAAGTCATTGGATCATTTTGTGCACACTCGAGAGAATATTCAGAGACCCAATTGTTTGTTTGTTTGTTTTGTGTCATGGCGAGCCTACACCAGGGGCATCTGCCTAGAATGGGAGGCGACTTGGTTGGAGAACTTTTTAAGGGATTATAACGCACATCCATGTTACATCTGGAAAAAAACGACCAAAACTCCAGATCGTTAGATCGACAGCCACGCGGTAGGCCCGAAAGCAGGGCCTCCATACTTCAGCCGTCTATCATGTTCAGTGCCTTATCCTCTCGGCCATAGTAGTAAGGACGAGACCAGACCCAAGGTGTAGGAGAGTAGTGCGTTAGTTAGTACACCACCTGGGCGGCTGATACATGATTGCGCCAGAATACTCTCAATATACGGCGTGTTCTGTTATATTAAAGTATTATTGTCAGCTATTTATTGCACGCATAGTTTTATGTGAGGTTACTAGATCGTGTCTGTTTTCTCGCTCTCTTTTAAACTAATTTGTTCCGTTCTGTTATTGTTATTTTCTGGACTATGGTTTTCGTGCTTCTGAGAGGTCATGCCCTAAGCAGTTGCTTAATTAGCCCATTTGTTAAAATTCCGCTAAAATAATATCGTACAAAGTAGTAGCCATAAATATTGTATTAAATCAGATCCTTGTTCATAATTTTCTAATTTCACATGAATGAAATTTTTACACCGATTAATCCCGTATCACTAATTTATCTAATTAACTAAAATGCGTGTTGTTTCTCCATTTTCAGGTGGTGGATACGGTGAATACGATCGATTCCGTCGTGGTGGTGGCTCAAGAATGGCTGCCTCTCTTGGCGTTGGTATGTCCAGTCCCGAAAAAAGCGACTCCGAGACTAGTTCCAAGTTTAACGTCGGCAGTGCCTTCCACAGAAACAGTCGCACTCTAGGGTAAGAATTTCGTTGTAATGAGATACTTCTGAAGATACTATACGTACTTCCCGTTCTAAATTAGTCAATATAAAACAAGTCTCAAAAATAAATAAATGGTTTATGAAATATTCAGCTATCTGAAATCAGGGGCGTAGCCAGAAATTTTTCATTGGGGGGGGGGGGTTACGACTACTACAACTCATATATATTCATACGTGGGTGTGACAATGTAGTGAAGAATATACATTTTGTATGGCAAAAAATTCCTCATGGGGGGGTTATGACCCCCCTAACCCCCCCCTTGGCTACGCCCCTGTCTGAAATTCATCCGAGTAACATATTAAAGCCTTGTGTTTTAAAAAAACAGTGAGGAACATTCACAGTACTTTTTATATCAAGAATACACTAAATTATTTTATTTTAGTATCATCTAGTCACTTGTTAGCAATTGAGCCGTTCCCTTTGAAAGTGGTGTAAGCAGATTTTATATTTTATGATCATAGTTAAGAGTTTGTAATTTATATTGACACAATATTGAATACTAGCCGCCTCCGGCGACCAGTTGGCGACCATTTTAATAAATCTTGTTCGGAGAGAATCCTGTTCCTCACCGGCTTCCTTCGCACTGAAATCTCTCAGATTCTAAATGGAATTTAAAATTAAGATGGTTAAAAACAGGGGCGACTCTAGGGTAAGTTTTGCCCCCTGCTAATGTAAAAAAGACGCCAACTTTTATGCTCTACTTACTTTTTGAGTTCGAAATGATGCCCCTTCGAAGAAGGCGTCCAGATGCGATGCTTACTCTGTCGGGCTGCACCGGTTACAAAATTAAGATGGTTAAATGATAAAATCCTGCAAAAATGTATAAATTATTTTCGTCCTATATTAATTCTGAAGAGCTTCTGGATATATTGGCCTTTATCAAAAAACGGAAAGGAAAAGAAAGTGTAAGAAATCTGAAACATTTTCAGATTTTAAATACGCACTAAAGGGCTATTTATTAAAAGTGTATTATAATCCATGGGTCTTCCCTATTTTCTTTTCTTATTCCATTAAGTTGGAAAGTATATCATTATTTACGAGTGTGATTAAACACAATTAAAATTGATATTTCTAACATCCTTTTTCTGGATGTAATAAATTAGAAATAGATGGGAAAAGCTGCGCAGAAAAATGCACAATTTTAACTGAATGAAAATTTCCAAAACTTATTCTCAGGTGTATTCATAACCCAAGTATCAGACGACAAAATTACGATAAATTGCGCCAAGCGTTAGAATCATCTCAAAATCGCACATCAACCATTTTATTTTTCGCCAAAAAGTTGCACATTTTAGTCTCGGAAAATTTCCAAATCCTATTTTTGAGTATAAAACATTTCATTCCTGCTCTGATTTCACATGCACAAGATATTTTAATTAAAAAATAACCTTACAAATAAATTTAATCTAAAAAACTCGTTATTCTTTTATTTTTACTTAAAGAGTCTGAATCATTTAATAAACTTGCCAAATATGGCAACCTAGATATGCTAAATTCTCCCTCTTTCCACTGCAGGGTTGCAATTGCGAAATGGCGAAAGCAAAATTAGCCTTTTGCGATAGGTTTTTTATCGATATCTCCTAAAATAATTCGAATTTCGAAAATATCTGCACTTTTTTTTTTTATTTATATAGATTCTGAAGTTTTTTTTTTTTTTTTTTTAAGAAAACTGTGCATAGATAAATCATGAACTCTTATCCATTTACACCACCGCAAAAATAAACTTACACCACTTTCAAAGAAAACGGCTAAGTTATTCAGCAAGTTTGTTTGATGCTAGTGACATGCATTAAAAACAGGTATAGTCACTTTTAAATAAATTCTATAAGCAGTTGTGATAAATAATTATTTTTAATCATTATATAAAAGCTGAAAGCACTTTAGATAATATAGAATAACACAGACCAAAATCTATGTAAAAAGAATTAATCTATGTCACATCCTAAATCAGTTCTTTAAATAAACATAAGTTGTTGTTGTTGTTGTTTCTCATGCCCCCTGACAACCGCAAACGGCGATTCCAGATCCCCCCGAAGGGAGGCGAGGGCAGAGGGGGTGCGCCTTCCATTTTTAGGGCCCCAGTGGGAGGAGGTACGATTTAGCCCGTGGTCCCCTAATTTTGAACAAATTCCAGGGGAGGGATCAACCCTCTGAAATCGGCACCCCATAGGTATCGTTTAACAATGTTGTAAGTTAGTTCATTTGAAATAAATTATACTAATTATCTTTACGCACGTTTCGTATACTCATTTTACACTCATCAACAACGAATAATTACCATAGAAGGTCGCAGGAAAAAGACCTGTTCATAGTATGACTTGAAATAAAAGGTTCTTATTTTATAAACATCAACCATTTCATTTTGAAAATAATTTTTAGCACTCGGGTGCTATTTCTTTCAAGTACGGGATTTTAGTCTACGCGGCGCGCCGTGGTCACTTTTCCGTTTGATCCATGTTTTCTGCAGAGTGATTTGATATTTCTATGGACTATCCCTTCAGATGATTTTCAAATACCATGATTCACTTTGGTCGAACGGATAGACAGTGGTTTTCAAAATAGAAAGCCATTTAGAGTTATGATTTTTCTAAAGGAAAACTTAATGAAACACTTTACCCGTGCCTACACGAGCCAGATCAATGGTGATCAAATGGTCATTGCGTATATTAAAGTTAAAGTGAGATTTGCAGTCCTCGAATTTCTTATGAAGATAAATTAAACGCTGTATTCCAAACGTTGCTGAAGGAGGATGATTGTAAAACTGTTTTGGTAGGAGATTTTAACATAGAATTAAATTTCGATCAAGTATCCAATTTCGTAACTGAAATGGATACTTTAGATTTTCCAACACGCACTAATCCGCTAGGGGCCAAACAACAATTGATGCAATTTTTATCAACAAAATTATGCGAACAGGTGTCTATATGAGCACTTACAGTTATCATTTCCCTCTATATGGCAGAATTGATTTAATAGATTTAAAAAAAAAAAAAAAAAAAAAAAAAAAACTGAAATTCTTCCAGCCGAGTGCGTAAATAAAGTCTGGAAGAATTTCAGATTTTTTTCCTCTTTTTTTTTAAACTATGAAAACGGATTATATAGTCTCTACGTTTAATTATAAAATTATTACAATATTTCCTGTATTAAAAAAATTCTTAATCCAAGAAAGTTAAATGAAGATTTTTCTTCTTTCTTTTCTTTAAATTCACTGTAAGAGGCGAGGGAATGAAGAGGCTGTTGTATAGCAGATACACGGCTTTTTTCAACAGGATAAAACACAGTTCAATTTATGCATTAGTTATCGGTTGAAACGTACAAGTCGGATGAGCTTTATCATTCACGCACACGGCGACATCCAACATCCAACCCATACCCATCCTTCATCTCTCGAAAGCACTAGGCGCGTTTGGCTTTATATACGGAAGAGCGGCTTATCTGCATTATGCAGTAGTACAGTCAACAGTCGCGCCATGTTCGGAGGATTCAACGGCGGTTGTCAACATTCACCCTAAAACCTACAGAAATAATTTTTTTTCTTCTGTGTAAAGTGTCAGATTAATCATCGTTATCAGTAAATGTGTGAAAGATTCAGATATTTAAATAATCCTTTTTTTTAGAAATTACAAAAAGTATTTGAGATTGTAGCTAAAAATAATACGATAAAGTCTGTTTTTATTGCGCTTTCTGTTAAGCAAAAACTAGTCCTAACGTTTCATTATGATGTTATGAATCTTATGATAAATTACCTCATATCTACAACTGAAGGCTTTAGCAGAAAAACAAGAGGATTTACTGTTATGCCGGACAACTGCCATGCTAAGTAAAACTATTTCCTTTCACTTTTAGTTTAGATAAACTGATTGCAATATTAAAAATATGTCTATATTCTAATCCATGTAAGTATTGCTGGTTACATTCCAGCACATTAATTATACTACCATCTATTTTTGATGCCAACATGGAATAACCAATTTCAGAAGACAGGTGGCAGCGCATTATAATGGAGCGTTTATAAAAAGAGTCCGAGGGAATCAGAAAACATTGCAATCGTTATGCAGAAACGGAGCGATTTATCCGACTCTTAAAGGATATGATCATTGGCTTTCGGGACAAGGGTGGAAGCATTTCCGAAATGGCTAATTTGGTAATCTGTTCGCACACCGCCATGGTTAAAGTATACCGTGCGTGGCAAATGGGGTGCAGCACGGGCCATAGATGAGAGAGGTGATGAACAACGGCTGAAGAGATGCGTTCGGGCTGATAGACGTGCGACCGTTGAGCAACTGATAGCCCAAGTAAACCAAGAGGCTACCAACAGTGTTTCTTCAACGACGGTTCAGCCAACGTTGCAGCGTATGGCCTCTGTAGTAGGCGCCAGGTTAATGCATCTATTCTGACTGCTGTTCATCTGTGACGAAAGGATGAATTTGTATGCCAGTACTGCAACTGGACCTCCACTGAGTGACGACAGGTAGCTTTTTTCAATGAATCTCAATTTATGCTCCTTTGGACATATACCGATGCCCCATTATGCTCCGTACGACGTGAAGACGTATGGCCACCGAGGCCTAATGACTTTCTTCTAGCGCGTATTGTAGCTGTCCGCTGTGAGAAAGATGTTTATTCTGTCTTTTGAAAGGTGGTCACATTAATGTGACTGGACTGTGTACGTAAACGACACAGTTTAATCTTGTGTACCATTTCATCTATATAAAAAAAAAAAGGTTATCCTGATTGTGTCTCATTTAAGACCAAATAAATCATGGTAACTTTCGCCAATAATAAACGACATGCTTACGAATGACATTTTTATTGCTTCTAACACATATTATTTCTTGTTAAAATGTCTTATATTTAATTTTCAGAGAGTTCACAGGTCGCTCTTTGACATATGGGGGACCGGTCCATCCGTCTTCAGGGGAGATAGACGGCAGCCTTTCAGACACAGCAGTCGGATTAGTGACTGACGATAAGCCCATGATTCGACGCAATACTCCGACAGATCACGGGTCCGGCAGCGCCTACTCTAAAAGCAGCCCCTTCCTCACAAAAAAGAGCATCAGCACCTCGCAGCTGAGTGTCACAGGTAAACAGATTAGAAATATTTTACTCTACACTGTATCTGTATCGCGAGTTATTTAACATTGTACCGCTGCTTTCGCTTATTAAATGCTTTCGAAAAGAGAATAATGTTAAAATAATAAATTGAAAAATAAAGAAATATTTTAATCGATTCCTCCGTTAATAAAGATAACTTATCGAAAAATGTAAATAGGCAAGTACACTCATGTCTATAAATTAAGGATAATTCAGAATCACACAGAAATTGATCTCTAAAATAAAAATTTCACCTGTGGAATGATCACACACATCTTGAAGAAGAATATGCAAATTACAGTAAACCACCAGATGGCGTGGATGGTACGTCACAATGACGAGAGTGTAAGAGAGGGGTATATAAGGAATGGTGGCAAAGAAGTAAAATTGTTCACAAGCGCTGTGAAAGCCTTTCAGTGCAAAAACCGCATAGTTGTGGCACAAAGGAGGCATTTGGATGATGTTTTACGTGGCAGAATTATCGGACGACTGGAATGTGGACGTACCCAGCTGGAAGTATCCGAGGAACTTGGAATCGCCCAGAGTGTCATCTCCAGGCTTTGGCAACGATTCCAAGATGATGGCAATGTGAGTAGACGTTACAGCACAGGTCGCCCCCGAGTTACAACGCCGAATGAGGACCGCTATTTGGCAGTTACTGCCAAAAGAAACAGACGGAGTACAGCATCAGACCTGTCTCGTCAGCTCTCTTCAGCTACCGGTACGACAGTTTCAAGGCAGACCGTGTACGGATGCTTAGGGCACATTGGTCTATATGCTCGTAGGCCTGTCAGATGTGTTCCACTTACCGCAACTCACTGTCGCCTGCGATTAACCTGGAGTAGAGAGCATGCATTGTGGACACCGCAACAGTGGTCGTGTGTGATGTTTTCCGACGAGTCCAGGTTTAGTTTGGAGTCTGATTCTTGCCGGACATTCATCTGGAGAGCGCCAGGTACCCGTTACCACCAAGAGAACACCATTGAAAGACACCGTTACGGTGGTGCAGGATGGCTCGTTTGGGGAGGAATTATTCTTGGTTCCAGAACTGACCTGCATGTTCAGAGTGTAACGATGACAGGCCACATCTATCGGGATGTCATTCTGGAACAACATGTACGTTTGTTTCGGGGCGCCATGGGTGCTGAATTTGTGTTTATGGATGACAACGCCCGTCCTCACCGTGCAAACATTGTAGACGAATGCCTTCAATCGGAGGATATCACCCGTATGCATTGGCCAGAATACTCACCGGACTTGAATCCAATAGAGCATGTGTGGGATATGCTTGGCCGACGAATTGCAGCCCGTCAACCCCCTCCCACCTGTCTACCGGAACTTCGGAGTGCATTGCTTGATGAGTGGTGTAATATTCCTCAAGATCAGATTGATCATTTGATACTCAGCATGCCTAGGCGTTGTCAGGCCTGTATTGCATCGTCCGGGAGACATACTCCGTATTAACCATCCTACTAACCATGTTATACTGTTTTTACAAATAAGTCAAATTTGTTTTGCTTCTTTCTCTTTCTTTGCCTGAACTTCATTATCCTTAATTTATGGACATGAGTGTATATCGTAATATAAATATTAATTTTCTTTTCAGTGATGAGAATATATTAAAAAATATCCTTACGAAAATATAATGTTCTTTTAAACTCTAAATATATATGCATAAATGGATGCTGACTAATCATTATCAACAACTAGAAGTTACATTCTTTTAACAATATTTGCTTTAAAATGACATTAACGCAGTGGTCAAAAGAAGGCACTTGATGACCAGTTATGCATTGTGTTTAATCGTTTCTTGTAAATAAATGAGATGATTTTTTTTCAGATAAAGCTAATTACAACCTATTAAATTTCAAAGTTCTTACAATAAAAAGAATGAAAAACATCAATAGTTCAATAAAAGACTGTGGAAGAAGGAAAATGGTGCATTTTTAGTCAGTCGTTAATATTATACATTATTTTCTTTTGCCAACATTGTATCCCTTCAAGGTTTGGTTTTGATATCTACTATAGCCACGTTCTCTCTGCGGTTAATCAGTAGTTCAAGCTTATGAAATCTTGAATTTTGCTTTAGTTGTGATGTTTTTCTCTCGAAAATTACACTTTATTTTTATCCACACAAAATTCTTTCATTTATTTTAATAAAATATCTGGAGTAGTAATACAAACCAATATGAACTTTTAAGTAGTTATAAATTTTTGAAATTCAATTTACAGTAACTGATAGTTTTAAAAAAGAACCAGATACTTAATAAAAAAGAATTGCTAAAGTAATGTTTCTACTCAATTTTGCATATAATTAACTAAATATTGATGTTTTTTAGTTCTTATCTATCTCCTTTTCTTAGCAATTATGAATAATGGACGATAAGTCGTGAAACTTTACTAGCTTTAGTTGAAATTACTATAAATATTCCTACACATAATGTTACAAAGATTTGCCATAAAAGTTGAATCAATTATTTCATGAATATAAATTTTAAATATGATAAAATGTTATACATCAGTTAGTATGTACAAACATGAAGCACGGATTATATACAGCCTTTGATGCCACATTTATTTTTCTAGATGAAATTTTGCTTACATAATTTTATTTTTATGCATGTCTATTACTACTTCCCAACTTTATCCAATGTTTAGAAATGCATGCTGTGTGTTTCTTAGAAATATAACAGGCAGCATGTTGATGCATTTATGTTAATTTCATAGAGTGCAATTATAAATTTCCATGTTTTAAGAGCTTGAATTTGCTATTTAAAAAGCCAGATTTGAGCACATCCCACTTTTGCCCTTGTCACGCTTGTGGATATCGCTGACCACAACTATCTAGATTCACAAACTGCTCATGAAAAAACAGAATTCATACATTAATGCAAAATACAGCATTGCTCCCACGGTTTTGAGAGCAGTAAAATGTAAGTAAGAAGTCCATATCCAAGATAAATATTCATACAACACGCGTTCTCAGAAGCTAATAACCTCTGTGAAAATTGTGATATTATCAAAACTTAACCTATAAAAATTTATTCGTATATCATGCAGTTAAAAAATAATGACGAAAAGCGTAAATGCTCCGATACTATTTTCCTGCTGTTCTTAAGCACATGTTTCATGTAACTTGAATGTACCTAGATTTAACCAATTGGAATTCAGGTAACTTGAAAAACTGATATTTACGCAATAGTTAAAAATATATGTTATATAAACATAGTTGAAGTGTGCGTACGAATACACACAGATATACACAACTGAAAAAAAATTGCATAAAAGAGTATACATAATTTATTAAAAATACACTGCGCATTTAAAAAATGGTCTCATCCCACACTGATATAGATAAAATATATATTACAGCAAATGATTCTGCATAATAAAATAAAATGTCATCAGAATTAATAAATAAATTATCACCATAATTAAGAAATTATGCAGAAAGTAGTCCCTAGTCTTGATTGCCACACTCGTATAGCATTTAACAAGCTATTAGTTGCGTTTTTGATACTTAAACTGTAGTTATATTGCAGAGTCGCTCATTTGAGGCTCATAGGATATAATAATTTAGATTGTTGAATTAAAACTTCAGTCATTTTCTCTCTTGTTTTTATATTTGTGTAAATAATGCATTTTTGTATCATTTGAATGTGATCGCAAAGAGTTTTTTTTTTTTTTTTTTTTTTACATAAATTTAATTTTTTTATTTAGAGCTTAACGTTTTGTTTATTTTACAGTAAATTAGTTTTAAACATAGTTAAAGCTAAAAATGCTGATTTTTCTCTTCTTTTTTTTTTCGTTCTAAAAATTTACCGTTTACTTTCGAAGACTTACTTTCGATTTCAGGGACTAATTTCCAAAATACCATGAACTTTTATTTTTATTTTTCAACGGATGACAAGACACAATTCAATGTATGCATGTTAGGAGAATTTTTTTTTTGTCAGCTTGATTTAACAATGTGGGTATAAAGACCTTATTCTAAGGATTATTTATGCCACACACATAATATTACATGAACACAAATTTCATAAAAATGAAACATACAACGATTTCTCGTCAGATCAAAATCATATCATATAAGCATAAAAAGAACTTTACTAAGCTTTTTCAAACCGATTTATGTAACTGAAATGAAATTAAACTTTAAATATACCAATTATTAATATACACTGACGACTTTTCACTATCTAGAGGCAAAGTTTTTCAAGGTATAGTAGTTTTAATTAGTTATTCAGATAATTAAATTCGCAATTTATTATCTGTGATTTCTTATTATTATCAATCATTACAAGCCATCAGCGTTGCCATTTCATCATAATTTTCATTTTACAGTGTGACATGTGTGACATATATACTCTGTAGAAAGAAATTACAAACACTCGTTAAAATAATGCACGGCTTTTGTAAATTCTGTTTACTGCTTTTAAATCTAAAATGAATAATTATAGCTCATATTTTACTTTTCATTTAAATATTTCTTTCGACTATTTCGTCTCGAAATTATACTCGACTATCAAGTTAAACTATATACAAGGTGCCGAGTAAAGATTTTTATCACCCCATAACTTTTTCTTACTTACACAGTCAAAAAAAAAAAATTAAATTGTGTAATAAAATTTCTGTCACAGATAATCTATGGAATGATGAGGCTTTACGATGAGGTCACTTACTGACTCCACAGTGAACAAGTCGGGAGCTAGTGCGTCAGTCTCTCGGAAACTATAAGAGATATTCAAAAACAGTCAATTATAAAGCAACTTCAGTTTAGTATGACAGACACTCAATGAATTCTGAGTCTAAAATGTCTGCAGTCTGACAGGTTGCAATATTTAATACTGTTGCGTATTATTATCAGTGAAAAAGAATATTACCTTTCAGGGTTAGCTTTATGATAGGATAATACTCCGATCCTCGTCAGGTACTATAGCATGCTACCATTGGTCAAGCTCCAACTAACCTACACAATATTCGTTTAGAGTGCAATCCCACACAAATAAAAAACGTAAATATTGCTAATTTTCGTAAATATGTATATAAATACAAGAAAAGTTGAATGGTTATATTGTGAACGTTGTTCTGCGTGATCAGATTCAATTTGCATCAGTGCAGCTAAACAATTCGAGACGTTGCTGGTCATCAGACAGCGAACGTAGCGCGAGAAATGTAACCAGAAAATAACACTGGCGTTTTTCCTCGTTATGCAAGAGCAATTAGTACGACTGTGGTCTCTAGAAAAGAGCCCATAGCAAAATCTGTAGAGATCAAGTACGTATTTGTACCATCCAGATCTGTTGTAGGCATAACTACCAGGAAATGCTCGTCAACCTTTTGATTAGTGTTACATCGATATGAACAGTCGCGGTCAACGTTCCATGTTGATATTGTATTGACAGGAGGGGAACATGACAGATGGCGTTTTTAAATGAGGACATGGTTCATCTACAACGGTGCTTAGGGTTGGCAGAATAGTCATACTGTAGCTAGAAAATTCTAAACATACAATGCATGTAGAAAAGGGTCGGACACTTTGGAGCGGAGCCTCTTTGAAAATCGATAGGCATCACAGAACTTTTGAACGGCTTTAAAAATAAACCAGTGATGTTAAACACTCGAAAAAATTAATAATGCTTTTTCACCCGAGGCACTGAAGATTGATTTTAGTACACAATTTGTTTTTCTCGTGCAACTTTCAGAAAAAATTCATAAGCACAAAAATTGCCTCAAAAGGGGGGACAAAATGTTACCCGTTTTCGGAAACATTATGAAATCCCGAACGTTAAGCATTTTTCTTTGAGTGTTTTGTAAATCCTGTAGATTCATTTTTTCTAATAGTTAACAATACGTAAAGAGACATTCAAAATTTTTCGAGTCTCTAGCGCAATTGAATTTTTTAAAAAGCTGTTCAAAGGTCGCATAATTTCTTTAAAGAACAGCCTTAAGCTTAACAATCGTAAAGAGGCAATTCTGTAGATCTGTAGATAAGAGACATCCAGACAACAAATTATTGACTGTTGTGGCTGCGTATAGTAGCTTAATGCGCAACCGACTTTGACATTAAATTATGGATGTCGCTCTATTCTGTTTGGAAGTTGACCAATATTTTCTTGTAGTTTTCGATATCGACACGCTAACTCCTGACTTTGCAGTTAGGAAAAGCCTTTGTCGCCATGAGCGCCCATAAGGGGGGGGGCAAGGTAGGGCACTTGCCCTCCCCCTAGAGTTTTAGGTTAATGTCTCATGATGTAAACAAATGGCAAAACAAGAACTAAATTTGTTAAAAGTTTAAAATTTGCCCCCCTCTAGAAAATTTTTTTGAAGTTTGCCCCCCTCCCTAGAAAAATTCCTATGGGCGCCCATGTTTGTCGCCAACTTTTGTTATACTGGGTGTCCCAAAAAGGTGGTAACGAGCTTTGATTCTTTATCTATTGGAGATAAGTGGGCAGTGCAAATTGAAAAAATGTTCAAAATAAGATCGAAAATTAGACTCCGTTAAGAAAAAATCCCTCTTTTTAATTTTCAAAAAGTTACACTTTTTAAATTATTATACGACCCCGTACAAAACAATTCCCCAATTAGTAAAATGTGCCCCATGCACTAATGAGATGACATACAAAGTTTGAGAATCATACCTTATTAAGGTGTCAGAGATATGAAGATAAATATATCGCTGACTTAAATCACTTTTCAAAGGCTCTCGAAGGCAGTGGCGGATACAGAAATTTTTTTTGGGAGGGGCTAAAATTTTTAAAAAGCTTATTTCACCCAATTAAAATGTACTATAAATCAAAGTTTTAGTCTAAACCAATGTATTAGGCTTTTGGGAGGGGCTAAGGAATAAAATATGATCATTTTAGCTATTTAAAGTGTAGAATAAAGCAGAATGTTACCCTTGAGCAATCTCTTTTGGGGGGGCTGAAGCCCCCTAGCCCGTCCCCTCAGGGTGCGAACTGAACATTTTCTCCAGGGGAGGACATTTGAAAGTGAAGATTCTCCAGGGGGGACACTTGAAAAGTAGAAGGAGGGAAGGTGCAAATGCTTCCCTCACATGATATTAATTGACAAATGCAGTCGCCGACACGTGTGGGAATTGGCTTATATTCAAACAAAAGTCATAGATTGTTTGTTCTATGGAATCACAGATACACAAGCTACGTACAATGTACCTGTATTAGAAGCCACCCTTGAGGGTTTTTAGCTTAGAAAAGAGACGAAATTTTAAGGCAGTCGCCTTAGAGTATAGTAACAAACGATAACATACCACCTTCATTTTGACTCCTTGACTTCCCTTATCTGCATCCCAAAATCTTCACTCGCCAGTTTAATATTTCGTCAGCAGGGGATAAATAGTATCCCTGGCAGGGATCAATTAATATTTCTCTAGCCAGGGATATTACATTCTTCAGCCGGGGACGACCCCCGGCATCCCCCACGTCAATTCGCACCCTGCCTCCCCTGGATCCGCTACTGCTCGAAGGGGGAAAAAATCACGTCGAAGGATCGCATTTTAGGTGTCGTACAGAAATTACGAAAGAAAATATCTTTTTCCCGCTCTAGCAATAAACGTTTATATGTGCATTCATGTACAGTCCCCGATCACCTTCATTTAAAGATATCTCTGCGACTTTGTGTGATGAAAGGCTCAAATTTAGTACATCACCTTATTAGTGTATGGGCAGAGGCGCAGAGAGCCCAGTCGGGGCCCCGGGGATAAAATCTTCGGTATCCCTTTGCTATCCAGAAACCCTTTCGATCAGGCCCTTATTTTCAACTACGCCCATTAGGCCCGGGCCTAGGGCCCCAGAATATTGGATTCCCCAAAGACAAAATCTCAGTTCAATGTTTCTAAATTTATCTTTTTTAATTGCAGATTTTTATATAACCTTTCTATCCTTTCAACATGTTTTCAAACAATATTTTAAACAAGTTGCCAATCTGCTCGATGATTTGATGACATTTATAGCCAGGGGTTGAAAAAAGTTGTAAATTCTTAGGCATTTTATATACAGATTGAATTTGCTTGTTAAATTCATCATGCAAGATAATAGACGGCTGCTATTTCGGGAAAAAAGAAGCCCAGACTTTCGACAGCAGGGCACAGCCTGACAATCGTTTACCCTTAGAAATTTCACACTGCCTATATTAATGTCAGGGAAGTCCCCCATCCAGAGTTGTGCCTATAGTCAAGAATTTTTTATTGCTTTTGGTGTCGTATTACATCAGTCTTTTATTCCTTATTAAAATTATTAATCATTTAAAGAAACTTTAAATTTATTGTAATTGGAAAATAATTAATAGAATTAAAATTGTTAATTTAAAAGTACAGGGTGGCCATAATTAAACTGCAAGTGTTCAAGGGGTGCTGGAGAGAAAACTACCGAGAATATTCTAGTGAAATTTGGTATCTACACGTTTCAGAACATGCGCAAGTCAAATATGCAAAAATAAAAAATCGTCATTTTCATCCGATAGATGGCACTGTACCGTATTCAAAGGTCACCGGTGGCATATACAACTTCCAAAACCGATAGACAGAGCATAGTGACATTCTAAGAGGCATATAAACACTATAAAACATCATTTATAGTTTATCAAAATTTTATACAATTGGCTTCAGTAATTAAATTTTTATAGTAACATATAGTAATAAAAAATTAACGTAAATTAAGATCACAAATTAAACAATTCATAAAGACTCTTTGGAAAACAATTAAACTATTATTTATTCTCATAGACACTCATTGGACCTCTAAATCGTTTCATACGCCGGTATTCTTTCAGAGTAGCCGAATAATTGCTACCACTCTGATAGAATATCTTCACTAACAATGCTCGTTCCGACTTATTCAGAGTCATGATTGACCATTACTCAATGTGGTCTTGTTTTTACACTGTTCGATAGGCTTAAAATTTGCATATATGACTTCCATAAGCATTGAAACACGATATAGCGCCATCTATCGGGTGAAAATGGTGATTTTTTTATTGCATATTTGACTTGCGCATGTTCTGAAACGTGTAGATACCACGTTTCGCTGGAATATTCCTGGTAGTTTTCTCGCCAGCACCCCTTGAACACTTGCAGTTTAATTATGGCCACCTTGTATTATAATTTAATAAACATCCGTGCTCTAAAAAATACCAACATTTTATTTTGAAGGTTTCGTCACTTTCACAAAGAAACTGTATTTGGAACGTTAACAACATTTTTGCATGGCATGTTTTCTCAGTATTAAAAAAATTAATATTTTTATTCATAGTACTTCCATTCAAGCAGGCAGCCATAAATTTCAGAAGTAAAAAAAAAACTGGAAAGTTCAAATTTCTCATAGAAAGTCTTTAACATTTTGTTAAGGAAAAATCAAAATTTATTTGACTGGGTGGGTCCATAGTCTCACCTCGCTATGCCCTTTCTTCCACTATTTAACAGTGTGTCTCAAAAAAAAAAAAAAAAAACTTTTCTTGAAAAAGAAGACTAAATCACTAACACTCCTCGTTTTTGTGAAGTTGGTGGATTATGCTCTAGCTGGTTTTTGTAATTTTGTTTAAAAATTAATTGGAAACTTCTGGGGACATATTCTGTATTTGGACATTTTTTTTTCCCAAAATTGACAACACACAATTAAGTATTATATAGAAGCAGCAACAGTCGGGCCCCTTCCCAAGGTGAGGCTCTGGGGATATTTCCCCTACTCCGCCGCCCTCTCTGCGCCATTAAGTATGGGGCACATTTTACTAACTGGGAATGTGTTTTTACGGGGGTCGTAAGCAAATTTAAAAAGTGTAACTCTTTGTAAATTAACGAGAGGAATATTTTCTTAACGGTGTCTAATTTCCGACTTTATTTTGAACATTTTTTCAATTTACACTGCCCACTTATCGCTGATAGATAAAAAGATTTAAAGCCCGTTACCACCTTTTTAGGATACTCTGCATAAACTGTTTCGTTTCGGAAAATTTACTCGCAAGCATGCATTTGAATAACTCCCGAATACCACACGTTATTTCTCAAAAATTTGGAACCATTTAGATCTGAGATCATTTAAATTCCTCCAACAAAATAATAATTTATCCATTTTGTCTATTTTAATTTAGGCCTAAAAGTCCATTTTTGTAACTTTTAATGGGAGCATTAAAAACACGAATTTTAAAGCTTTAACAGACGTAAGTTCTAAATTTCAAAGAATCGAGAAAAATGATCCAGTGGCTCAGTGGCATGAGAAAAAGAAAGAACTGAAGCAGAGGTGGAGGATAAACAGTAAAGTGCTTGAAAGAACATTTATCAATCTTCAAGGCTTGTTAAATATAAGAAATTTATGCATGCGCATAAAAAATTAACTTATTAATAACATCACATAATTGGTGTAAAATATCAGCTTCTGTCTTTCAAGTTAAGTAAGGAGACTATTTCAATACGTGCACCCGCTCTATGTTGAGCATTACACGATTGGTAGCCCCCTAGGGAAGTACCAATGGTCCGCCGCATTGACAGCAACCTTCTCGAGGAGTCTCAAAGAGGCCCTCATCAGGTTGCGCGGGGCTTGGCCTAGCGGGTGGTAAACGGTAACCCTTGCCTGCCTCCCCACTTTAGGGGAGGCAGTGCTGGAACCCAGACCAGCGGGGCAGGACGAGCCCGGCCCACTGTCCACCCGTCATCACTACAACAACCGTCGCACCGTTGGAAGAACTCAGGACACCAGAGAGCACGAAACTCGTGCAGCATAGACACCATAGGTTTCCTTTGTCTGTTGACAGGAAGGAGGTCACAACCACGGTCGGAGGGATTCGCCTTCCATTCTACGTGGTTCACCTGTTAGTTCTTTGCTCCATGCTTGTGCATGGCTTGCAAGAACCCTTTGAGGGGTGGAACACCGCGAGAACCGCGGTTTTCCTGAAATACATGCACCACCAGTATTTCGAACTTTATGCACCACCATTGGGGGGCCCGTGGGTCCTTCCCTGAAATACATGCACCACCAGTATTTCAAAATATGCACCACCAGTAATAGATGCCTACCTACGGCCGGCTGGCCGAGCATCTTGGGAGATACATGCACCACCAGTATTCCCAAGCAATTTCGAAAAGCAAAATACATGCACCACCAGCATTTGACTTTGTTCGATACATGCACCACCAAGTATCTATCCCCCACCAGCTGTCTCTGGTTTGGGGGAGCGCTCGCTCTTTTCTCTAAGTTGCCCGTTAACTTAGTGAGTCTCCTAGCGCGTCGAGGAAGCGGGACAGGGCCTCGCGCCCTTTTTCGCTCCGCACGTAGTTATTGAATGTCGAGGCATCCAATTTCGGGCAGAACCGATTTCTCAGTTCCTGTAACCCAGGACAGTGGGCCACGATGTGCAGACTGTCGGCGGGACTTGTCAGGGGGCAGAAGTTGCAATTCCTTGTCTCCTTTACGGAGAACCTTCGAAAATAGGCCGGGAAGGGACCATGGTCCGTCACGACCCAGTTCACCTTCCTACTTTTCCAAGTTCTCTTTTCGCTCACCGTTGGAAAGATCGAACGCGTGAAACGTCCGACTTCAGCTTCTTCCCACCTTTTCTGCCACAGTTTCCTGGCTTCAATCCTCATGGAGTACTTCACACTCCTTATCGAACTCTTTACTCTTTCGTCTACTGATGGTCTCTGTGTTCCACTCTTTGCCAGAGCGTCGGCTTCCTCGTTCCCCCAGGTTCCGACATGTGCCTTCACCCAGTGGAAGCGGATCTGCCTATCTCCGATTTCGGAGTGGATTGCTGCAACCATTGCATTTCTGCAATTCAGCCTTGAGAGAGCTTGGAGTGAGGATTGGCTGTCTGTATAGACGTCCAAGGTTTCTGTGCTTCGACAGAGTGGGTCCTGCAGACCTTTCAGGATTGTGACGAGTTCGGCCTGGAATACACTTCCATTGTCCGACAACCTGTAGCGGCCGTCAGAGATTCTCTTCTGACCGCTGTACAGGACGTATCCTGATCCCACTTTGCCATTGAGCCTAGACCCATCCGTGAAGAGCTCTAGTCCCTTCCTCCGTGGGCCCAGGGTGTCCCAGCTGATAAACGGACTCCTACTCGGGTGTGTGCCCCATCGTGGAAGTTCGCCCTCTACTTCGGAGGGTTCTATTCTCGTATCTCCGAACTGGATCGATTGACCCTGCTTTCGGAGTCTCGAGATGAGCACTTCTTTCTCCACCTGCAGGTCTAGTGGTAGGAGGCCAGCAAGGACACAGAGCGCGGCACTGCTTGTTGTGCAGTAACACTTTGTTATCGCCAGCAGTATAATCCTTTGCACCTGTATTAGGCGCGTCCGCAATCGCTCTGTTCCTCCGTCCCACCAGGCTCCGCAGGCATAAAGAGCTACGCGCTCCATTCCACGTTTATAGAGGCTCTTCAACACAGTCCCGCTAAGTCCGTTGCCGGGCCTCGTAAGGCTGTGGAGTCTCACTACGTATCTCGCCAGCAGTTGCTTGAGATATGCGATGTGTGCCATGGAATTCATCTTTTGATTAAGCACTACTCCCAGAACCTTCAGCTCTGACTGAAACTTTACTACGCTACCCCCGAAGCGGATTACTGGGGCAGTGCGGGGAGGCCGCACTCGCCCCATTCGACGCAGGGGTCGTACGTGAAGCCCGACCGTTTTGGCTGGGCTGAACTCCAGTTTGTGGAGTTCGCTCCATTTCTGAAGGATAGTGAGGGCTTGCGGCTGCACTGATGCGCGTTGGGAGCATCAATTACCACAACGAAGTCGTCCGCATATGCCTGCAGATAGACTCCAACAGGAAGCTTGAGCTTAAGAGCCGAGTTAGCTACGATGTTCCATAGCAGGGGGCCAGAGTTGGATCCCTGCGGACATCCTCTGTTGTAGCTATGGACAACCTCCGATCCCCCTGAACGGTAGACTACCTCCCTCATTGTTAGGAAACTACTCACCATCCTGTACAGATTTTTCGGGCACCCTGTCTGACCCAACAAGTATAGTATGGAAGGCCACCATACATTATTAAAGGCACTTTTAACGTCTAAGGAAATTAGACAAGTGTCGTTCCCCAGAGCCGCGTTGACCTCGACTGACTTATAAATGGCAGATATGGCTTCCTCCGCACCCGTCCCCGGCGTGAACCCGTATTGGGTTTTCGCCAGGTGACCACCTTTATGGAGGTGGTGCTGGAGGCGTTCCACCACAAGCCTGTGTAGTACTTTGCTCCATGCCGACAGGAGACAAATCGGTCGATAGCTCGGTGGGTCCGAACTGTCTTTTCCTTCCTTGTTAAAAAGAACCAGATAGCCCTTTTCCATACAGGAGGGAATGTGCCTAGTTCGAGGCACTTATTAAAGATTTCCAAGAATAGTTCCTTGTTGGTCTCGATGGCCAACTGAACAATTTCTAGAGGTATTCCGTCCAGTCCCGGAGCTTTGCCCTTGTTGAGGGCGCTCAGAGCTGCTTCGAGTTCCTTCATGGTGAACGGTGGATCGTCGTCTCCGAGATTCGGCTTTGACGCTCTTATTTCCCTCTGTTCCGGGGTGTCGTCCTCCGGCACGTCCTGCGGGAAGTGGTGTTTGAGAAGCTTACCCTATGACTTCTGCGTGTGTGTTCGCGGTACCATCCCCTGTGATGGCACCTAGGAGGAAAGGAGAATTTCGCTTCCCCTTTATCCAACCGTAGTGGGCTCCGAAAGGTTGCCTAGGATCGACTGCGTCGAGATACTGTTTCCAGTAGTCCCATTTTGCTCGTCTTACTGCTCTATTGAATAGAGCTTTTTCCTTCCTATAGGCTACTTCCAGAACCTTCCTACAGTCGGGGTCGTCGGTGCAGCGCTGGAACCTCCTGCTTTTCGCTGTCACCTTCCTCCGGTGAATCGCTAGTTCGAGCGTCCACCACGAATTCACACGCCTGGGCCGGTGGTCTCCGCTGCCATTGGGCCGGCTCCTCAGAGCACAACTCGCCCACATGGCCTCTGTCACCTTTTCCACGCAGTAGTCGACTCTGTTCTCTCGAACGCAGTCAACAGAATATTCAGAGAGCTTGCGGTTAAGCAGCTGTCTTACTTTGGGAATGTAGACCTTATTGAGCCTTATTCTCTTAGACTGCTCCAACCTTTCTTCACCGATGTGAAGGGTTGTGACAATTCTGAGATGGTCTGTACCTGACTCGAGGTCGACCAATTCCCATTTTTCTACCTGAATTTCACCCTGTAGGCGGGCTACTGACAGGTCTATCCAACTGGAGCCTCGTACGCTCTGGAACGTCGGGTCCGATTCTGGATCGTTCAGCAAGGTCAAGTCATTCGCCAGAAGGAACTCAAAGATGGTGTCACCTCGGGTGTCCTCTGTGTTACATGGGTTCCCCCATGCTGTATGTTTCGCATTGAAGTCGCCCAGTAGGATCAGTGAAGGGTTAGCATTGACCAAAGCTTGCAGACAATCCATCTGCTCGGTGACATCCTCGTTGGGAGACAGATAGCATGTTGCTACCGTTAATGAGCCGCTGTCCGTGTCCAGTCCTATTGCTACTATGTCCTTGATTAGCAGCTTTACGATAAATTGCAATCTGGGGTTGCTTACGATTATCGCTGCTCGTCCATTTGGACTATGAACCACCGGACGTGAGTTAGGCATTCCGCCCACTCTTCCCCCATCTTTCAGGAGGTAGGGTTCTTGGACACAGACTAGATCGTATTGATCTAGGTCTCCTTGGAGGATGGCAGAAGCCGCGAGACTCCTCCCGACATTCTGTTGCGCAATGGTGAGACTACCCATAGTTAGGCTTCTTTTTAAGCATCGACACTTCATAGATCCTTGTTGGGCAATTCTCTGCTTTTGCAGAGTGGTCTACACTCACTACGTTTCTCCCGGCATTCCGCCTGTTCCGAGCTTCGCAGATGTGGCACCTAGAACAGGCTATACAATCCTTGCTCATGTGCCCTTTACCTCCGCAGTTCAGACAGCGTTTCCGGGCTTTACAGGTAGTGCTTAAGTGACCGTACTCTCCACAACGGAAACACTGAGTAGCCCTTAGGTTTTCCACCACCTTTACCTTACACCAGTCCATGGTGTTATGCGCTCTTGACTTAGTATTGCATGGAAGACTTTAGGGGGTACTTCCACTATAACGTGGCGTGTATCCCTCTTTTTGATGGAGTACCTGATGGTAATCTCCTCACTTGCCAAGCCCTCCTCTTGGTCCCGGATGGCATCAACGACGGCTCGGTCGTCGAGTTCCCATGGAACATCTACCAAGCAAAGTTGGGGGTTTCTGCGGACCGGTTTCCTTACTGTAACCTTATCTTTCAGCTTTTCGCTGGCCGAGATCTGCCTGATTAGGATATCTAGGTCTTCCTCGGTCTCAGTCCGTATTTTCATGCCCCCATTCTTCGCCTTACGGGTCCACAGGACTTTGGCGCCCAGTCTCGCTGGGTTCACCTCCCTGCATACTAAGTCCCTTACGCACACTCCATCTTTGGCTGCGTCGACGAACATGACGTGTTCGGGCGCGGTGCTCTTCCTAGGCGGGGTCGCTACTGTGACATGTGATGTACAACCACTGGCGCCTGTCACCTGCGCCTCTGTGGAGGGTTGAGTTGGGGCGTCTGAGATTGTCCCATCCACGTCCGCCTCAGACGTTTGGATGGGGGGGGATTCTGTAGCATTTTGACTACACCCACTAGCGCTTGCCACTTGCGCGTCTGTGGGTGGTGAGGAGATGGCAACTGAATTGGGCGGCCCCACAACGCTTGCCACCTGTGCGTACGTGGGTTTCTCAGCACGGAGAGCCGCAATCTGATCCCGCAGTTTCGCCTGTGTAAGGCTATTCCTAACGAACAGCTCATACATGTCCATGACCCGCCTCATAACGGCTTTTCGATCAACGGACTTCAGGGGTCCCTGCAGGTCTATTGCTACAAGTAGCAATAACTCTCTAGCCCTTAGCCTCTCAATCTCCTCCTTTACATACCGCGCGGGCATGCCGGGGAGATTGTCGCAGAAGTTTTCCACTTCCGCTACGGCGCTACCAAGAGACATTTTCACCAATCAAAAGCAATGTGAGCGCAAATAGTGCACACTACAGTCGGTACACTAGCGTCGTATCTACCAGGTCTCAATACCCTTTGTTAGAATCGCTCTGCTTAGCCACCGCTCGGGTACCCGACCGGAACTACGAGGACGTGAGAGCAGTCAGAAATTGGTAATGTGACGGATAGACTCTGGGCCGTTGTCCGTCACAAAAAACAAGCAAATATCGCACTTGTACGAGCCAATCTCTATGACCTCCCGGTCTCAAGTTAAGTAAAGTTAATCTAGCTAAAAATTTTATGTTTTAATGTCATTCATAAAAGAGTTATCATAGTTACAATAATTATAATAAGATACGACATTTTTTAATTCTACGTATAACTCTTTATTTTATTTTATTTTCATTGTAGACAATAGCATCGGCAATATTAAGCATAGTTGATAAATATTGTTTACACTTCAAAAAGGTATAAAAACTCTTCACATTTATGTAATTCAGAACTACCTAATGAAAAAAACAATTGAACAATGAACAAAATCTATTATTTAAAGCTTCGAGCCTTCGTAAAAATACAATTTTAAAAACAATATCCAAACAGCATAAAAACGTACTATCCGCGAGTGCAAAAGTTTCCCAAGAGAAAACCCATCACCACATAATCAGCATTTATAGGTACATAACATAACATTAATCCATCTATATTACATATTTTTTTTTTTAAATTACACATCTACAAATCTTAAAACTTAAAGTGTAAGTTCTAAAAAGTACTATCTCAGACGGGATGGGACTATTTGTCGCGGCCGGTTCGGTGCGACCGTTTCGGCGCGAAACCCATTTCGGCGGGGCCATTTTGGCGCGAAACTCATTTTGACGCGGCCTTCTCAGTGAAAATCTATATTTCTCATGCATGAACAAAAAAATTGTGATGAATAGAAATTTGTATAATTTAAAGTGCTTCAACTTCTCTCGCAAAGGGGTGAGCGTTAGCATATTTTCGAGGGGGGCTCCCTGAAGCGATGGCGGGACAACTGATGTTTTTTTTGGTCTCGCAAAGGGGCCAGCGTTAGCGTATTTTCGAGGGGGGTCCCCTGAAGCGATGGCCAGACCCACTGGTGTTTTTTTTTTTTTTTTGGTCTCGCAAAGCGGCCAGCGTTAGCATATTTTCGAGGGGGCCCTCTGCAGCCCTGGCCGGACCCACTGATGTTTTTTTGGGTCTCGCAAAGGGCCAGGGTTAGCATATTTACGAGAGGGCCTCCTGAAGCGATGGCCGGACCCACTGATGTTTTTTGGGTCTCGCAAAGGGGCCAGCGTTAGCATATTTTCGAGGGGTCCCCCTGAAGCGATGGCCGGACCCACTGATTTTTTTTTTGGGGGGGGGGTCTCGCAAAGGGGCCAGCACTGATTATATTGTATTATACGGAATTAAAATAGTTTAAAAAAAAACTTTATAATAAAGAAAATCTTTATTTTTGTACATTATTTAAAGTAAAAATGAGTTTCGCGCCGAAACGGGCTTCGCGCCGAATAGTACCAAATCGATCTCAGAAAGCCCCCTTTTATATATGAATATGTAACAATGAAACAGAAGTGAATGAAATCTGACGTACTGCCCATCTCGGGATGACGTCGAGTACCTGCAGACCTGAGTATGAGTGTATCCTAATGAACAGAAGCATTGTGTTTTACCGCGTTACTGGAGCCCCCCTTTTTTTCGCAAAGGGCACAAGAAGCGGCTTCTCTTTCGACGCCGGAATGGCTCCTCGTCTTCGTTCGTGGTGCAGCGGAGTGAAGAGATTCTGCCGGACCTGCGGGCCGGAAGTAGCGTCTCGTCCGAAGGCAGCGTCAGCGGAGACAGCCTAACGTAAGTGCCCCCGAGACACCCGTCCTCTCTACAACCTCTCCTTCTGTTGAACCTCGGTGGAAGAACTCATAAAAAAACGCTGTGAGGACACAGCTCTGACATTTCAGGTGGTTTTGATTCACGAAATTTTATTTCAGTCAAATACTCCAGGAGGACGTCTAGATAGACTGCCCGATGTCGAAAAAGTGCGGCCGTTGCCATCGCATAATTTAACTACCAGCAAGATGGCGGTCGATCGAATCGGCCGGCCGCACAGCCAGCTGCGTCAAAAATGTTCTGGAGCTCTCTGGCACGCACTGGGCGATTCGATCGACGGTCATCTTGCTGGTAGTTCAATTATGCGAGGGCAACGGCCGCACTCTTTCGACATTAGGAAATCGTTGCGGTTCAAAGGGTCATTCATCTCTCTCTGTCCTGCAGATGGGACGTAGTGCTTATGGGTTTTTCCTTTGTTTTTTTTTCCCGTTCAGTTTCATATGAGTAAAATGGCGTTGTTTTTATCAGTAGGAAAATTACTTATTAGAATCATGCGCGCATGTGACATCAAAATGATTTCAGATATTTATCATTTTCTAGAGTCTCGATAATCCAAAATGCATTGTGGAAAACTCTCGATACGCGACTTACACAACAAAATAAATCTATACACAAAGCAAACCACTCGATTTTGTTTATTTTATTGTTGCTCATCTGGTTTTTCTTTTTCTCTTGTATGTCATTTATTTTTTCTCCTTGAATTTTATTTGAAGCTTCTGAAATGCGACTTTTACTTTTTCTGAAACAAGTATGAAAACTTTGTACAAACTAAACTATTAAAACCTTTAAACAGCACTTTAAAAGGCTCTTTGACGTGTATTCCGATAACACTTTCACATTCTTTCAGCTAAACTGTTCTGTAAAAATTTACTAATTATTTTTTGCACTAAAAATTATTCGTTGTTGATGTACTTAGTTTGCCCCTCCCTCCCAATTATTATTATTTATTTTATTTTTTCGTTTTGAACAATCATGTGCATCATCACACACAGTTTAATCTTAAAAATCAACATATGGCAAACAAATAAATGAGAAATATTTTACGATTCTCTTGCACAACATTCGTGCCATTGGCGTCACCACATACTGTGGTTCAGGGATGCGTCCCCTCCAATATTTATTGAATCTATGGACAAGGATTAAAAATTAGTGATTTTGCTCGCTTTTCATCTTCGGAAAAACACGCTGGCAGAAATTCCTATTTTGTATACATCGCTGCTCTTGCGCAACCGCTGGAGTCTACAGGTCACTACCAAGACCCATGTCGGTAAGCGATGATCACTAGCGAATCCAAAAAGCATCGGAGGAGGGACGATAAGTATGGCGGAGAATTTTATCAGAGATGGGCCACTCTTTTCTTTTCTTTTTTCCTTGTTTGTTATTATTGTTGCTCATTTTAAGTGACAACAGATTAAAACAGATTAAAATGAACAAGTCAGCTATTCATTAAGCATATGCCCACGTAAGATTATGCTGGAAAGTATTTTACAATCTTTGTGTCACGTGTGATTCTTCTCGCTTCTTTCAGTTTTAGTTATCTTAACAAAGACATGGAAAAGATAACGCATTCTTAATTTTCTCACCCCTAATAAGCATTTGGTGGCGCCTATGATTCGTGTGATTACTAGTTCTTCTCCACTGTAAAGGCACAGAACTCTAAAACTTTATTTTATTAAGTTCCTTTATATTTTAATGAAGCTTTAGAGGTTTTTATAAGTGAATAATAAATCACAACGAGTATCATTTAGATAATTTATTCTACTCTTTCATTAATGGGAATTCTTTTTTTAAATTTTAAATTGTTGCACTATCAGTTACAAAAAATGAGCTATTTTAAAATTCCATTCTTCTTTTGAGGAGAATTTTATTAAACAGCAAATGCAATGACACCTACGAACTACTAAAGTAATTCAGGAAACACTAGACCCAATAAATGGTATTTTGATAAATTTTATTTAAAAAACTAAAATGGCTAAAAAAAAGTTAAATAAACTTTTGTATAGGAATTTTAGTCATACGAAAAGAGTCTTAGTAGATCTTACTATCCTCTGCCTATCCTATACCTCATGAAATTTAAATTATTAGTATCCATAGTACTGAATTTTGTTGCCATAAAATCCTTACAATAGTTACTTTTCCGATTTTAAATCAAATTACACAGGACAGATATAAATCTACAAACGTTTTACTATGACAAATTTCAAATTGTATGTTTTAAATCTCACCGAATAAGTAGACAGAAATAACAGTAAAATATCATTACATGTACAAAATGCGCCACAAGTCCGTGAAATTTTTACAAAAGCATCGAAAAAGGACAAATAACAATTTTAAAATATTCAGTTTACATGAATAGGATTAACCCTTTAACACGCAGTGTTCCCGCTCTCGGAACACCAAACTTTGACGTTTTGACTGTTGCCAGTCACGAAGAATAGATTTGATTTCTATAAAAATAGTTGCGGGTGACATAGCTCCAGGGGAATCCTTTACTTTTTAGCACGTCATTTCCCGTAAAAAAATTGTCACGATTTTTTTTAACAGCAATCTGACATCTGCTGAAAAATGGAAGAATGCGAGAACAGTTGGATAGATTGCCCTATGCTGAAAAAAGGGCAGCCGTTGCCATCGCTTGACTTAACTATCAGCAAGATGGCGGACGATCGAAACGTTCATCGCGTGCCACAGATCTAGAGACCCTGTGGCACGCGATGAACGTTTCGATCGTCCGCCATGTTGCTGGTAGTTAAGTCGAGCGATGGCAACGGCTGCCCTTTTTTCAGCATTGGGAAAGGGTTGCGCCTCAAAGGGTTAAAGAGAGATTGTCGGTTGTTTTCTTTTTTTTAAGCTCTCTTTACATTATGTATGTCAGAAGCAATTAGATTTTTTAATATATAAAAAAAATCCAATCTTTTAATCCTATTCGCCATTATTTGTTCTTTTTTAATGAATTTTTAAAGTTTGTACGAACTTTTGACATACTCGATATATATATACAGGGTATTCCAAAAAGGTGGTAACGGGCTTTAACTCTTCATACGTTAGAGATAAGGGGACAATGTGCATTCAAAAAATGTTCTAATGAAGATAGGAAATAAGATTCCGCTGAGAAAAAATTCCTCTCGTTAATTTTCAAAAAGTTACACTTTTTTAATTTGTATACGACCCCCGTACGAAAAAATTCCCAGTCAGTAAAATGTGCCCCATACGCTAAGGATATGTTGTACGAAATTTCAGCCTTTCATCATAAACCGTGTCAAAGATATATTTAAACGAAGATGATCGGGGCTATGCACGAATTTGAGTGTAAACGTTTTTTGCTAGAGTGAAAAAAAAAGGAATAGTTTTATTTTATAATTTCTGTATGACCTCTGAAACGCGATCATCGGACGTTCTCTTCGTTCTGTTTTTCCCTTCGAGAGACATTGAAAAGCAGTTTAAGTTAGCATATATTTTTCTTCATACCTCCGACAGTTTTTAAGAAATAATTCTCGAATTTGATAAATCACCTCATTAGTGTGTGGGTGCATTTTACTAATTGAGAATTTTTTTGTACGGGGGTTGTAGAAAAATTTTAAAAACGTAACTTTTTGTAAATGAGCGAGAGAAATTTTTGTTAGCAAAGTCGTATTTCCAACCTTATTTTGAACATTCTTTCAATTTACACTGTCTACTTATCTCGAACAGATAAAGAATGACTACATAACATGACACATAACTGACGAGAAATAGTCCAAATAATGTAGCACAAACGTACAATCGAATAGAAAAATTATCATGAGAACAAAAATATAATACACTTGAATTTATGGAACATATATTTCAGATACTCAAGATACTTGGTGAATAACCTCGAATTTGGATAACTTAAATGGTTAAATCACAGTTAGTTTCTACAGGAAATAACTTCAGGTGTTCTAATTACTATAGCATATTGTTATCTGCATGGTTTAAGCTCTAATAAAATAATTACTTGTTGTGTATTGAATACATATAATTTTGAAACGTACTGTATATCCTATTAAGGTATGAAACTTAGAAAGCAAACCCATAATTCACTTTTCCCTCACTGTTTGCCTATGTTGTAAAAATTTAACAATGTAAGCATAGCGAGATTATTGATCAGTGCATCGAAAAGAATTAGGATGTGTTGTTTTAGGATGTCTTACTTTTGTGTTAGTGTAATCTTGTTCACATTCTTCACGTACAAACACTGTAATGAATAGATAAATTTTTACCTTCCGTTTCATGTTTAGCTTGCACAGCATCATATTTAGAAATATGTCAGTAGAATAGAACAATATTTTTGTATTACTTTAATTTGTTGTGATCTGTAAGCTTACTAGTATGAAGAACTTCTGTGATGTGAAGCAATTGAGCTGAACACAATGTCGTTTACTATTAGTCTAAGAGCCAGCGACCGCCAGACCTTCGTCATAGTATAAAAGCTGAAACTTTCTCTGCGCATACCCCACAACAGAGGTAGGAACAATCTGGGACTATAAAGTTTGGATGATCGTGGCTTTGGCAGCTAACAGGTGGCAAAGATGTATAAAATTGCAGACTATTTTCGTCATTTCATAAAGCGTGATTATTTTATATGTTCTTCAGCGCAGTACTAGAAATCCCTTTATCCCTTGCCAGACACATTTGCATCGTGGCAAACCCCCGCCAGATAATCTCAAAGTCATGGAAAACGGGATTCTATTTTCGTCATTTCATATAAAGCTTGATTTTTTTATATGTTCTTCGGCGCAGTACTAGAAGTCACTTTATCCCTTGCCAGACACTTTTGCATCGGGGCAAACCCCCACCAGACAACCTCAAAGTCATGGAGTTAGATTTATCGGATAATTTCTTTAAATAGAATTATTTATGTGTTAAAAAAATCAAAAATTATTCGCTATAATTTCCATCTTAATACATTAATCAGAAATCTGAAGGGGACACCACATGACTTTCTTGTACGTCTGTTATATCATAAATATTTTCGGTGCATTTCATCTAAACTTATTTTGTTTGTAAGAGATAAAATTCTGCAGTAATAATAAGGTTTATCGATTTTTAGCCAAATATTTCCGATATCTCCATCCTGGATTCAATTTGAAATATTTGTTTTTGACGCTTCATTGGTTGATACTACCACCAAAAGCCGAAGACTTGAGATAGTTAACGACATTCTTGGTCTTAGCCGAAATGGTGATTCATCACGATGAATTACTATTTCGGCTATGACTAGTGTCGTCAATCTCATTATAATGAACTTGAAGTGTCCATAGACCTCAATGTCTTTAATGTCTTGGGTAACCCTGTAAAGAAATTACTCGGTTGATTGCAATCAAAAAAAGAGATGCGCAGTTAGCTATATTATAGTTATAAATACAAAATTTCAACATTCTACGGTAAACAATTTTAGAGCTCTGCGAAATACGTAGTTATTTTTGGCGTTAAATTTGGCGATATTTCTGCAAAACACGTCAAGGTCGATGACAAATGGTAAGATTTTGGGCAAACATTGAATGACTACAGACATTATA
The DNA here is from genome assembly GCA_038373885.1 of Cheiracanthium punctorium. Taxonomy (NCBI): domain Eukaryota; kingdom Metazoa; phylum Arthropoda; class Arachnida; order Araneae; family Cheiracanthiidae; genus Cheiracanthium; species Cheiracanthium punctorium. The sequence continues at coordinate 348,871 of JAWZYV010003534.1, read as the reverse complement.
CTGTAAAACCTCGCGTTGCGGTCGCGTTACGTCCAGCACCGGCAAGGGCACTGCAAAAAGTAACTGAATCGTACCAAAAGTGGTCGCCCGAGAAGCACCTTGCCAGAAGCCCGGGAAGGCAATGGCACTGTGCTGGCGCTACTGCATGTGCCGGCCATCATTTACAATAAAGGCACTGGACCATTAAGTTTAAAATGCCTAAAATGAAACGGCGGGGTGCCGATGATTATTAAAAATAAAGGCACTGGCCTGGTATCTTAACAGTGACTGTGATATAATGGCATTGTGCCTATTTACAGCAATGCTGCCGTAATTAAAATACGAGCCAGTATCGTATCCAGGGGAGGGGTTAGGGGTATTATTCATCAACCCCCTCCCCCCCCAAAAAAAAAGACATTGCTTAAGGGTAGCATTTGGATTTACTGTACGTTTCGTTTAGGTAAAATAAGCTTTTGTTAGTCTTTATCCAATCAATTTATATTCAAGCTATTTTTTTAATCAGACCCCATCTCTTGAAAAAAAAAAAATGTTACATTAATCCATAGTTGCACTTCAGCTTTCAAAACAGTCCCACTTTCTCAAATCGTAGACGATTTTTCTTCACAGTTCAGTATTATCGTCGTGATCTGTAAGAATTTCATTTCTTCATTTGATAAAATCAACCGCTATGATTTTTCAACCGCGGTGCTCTACACAAGTTTCTGTGCGTCATCAACATAATAAATTAAGATAGTCCCGGTTAAGCCGCAACCAGAAAATCCGATCTCGGTTAATCGAGAAACTACTGTACTTATATGGCGCACATGGGAATAACTCTGGATCAGAGCGATTAAAACTACACAATAAATAAAACAAAAATCAGCAGCAAAATCCGTTAGTCCATCGTTTGCAAATTATGCTCACCCACGATTTGTGAAATCTGTACAGTTTTCATAAACTGCGCAATTTTCTTACAAATACTTACAATATACTTTTCTTACACTATACATACGTACATATATATTAATCAAATTCTTACAGGAAGTAATAATAAAAAAAGTTGTACTATGGTTACACACACACACACATAACTTTAGGGTAACATTTTGGTATTTATTGTACAGGTTGTTTAGATCAAATGATTTTTCTTATTTTAGCTATTCTAAATAGAAATTTCTACATCTATACCTGTTGTATAACTACATAACTCAAATTTTATGGAAGAAAGTACCTTTATAAACTAAAATACGCTATGAGATTATGTATATTAAAATCATTGAAAGTAAAAATTTACCTGTAATAGTATCCAAGTAATTTGTAGAATCTAACAATGTTGTATCATACACCAACAGGGTTTCATCATTGAAGCAATGTTATTCTTATATTGCTCCAAACGACGAAACCAAATTAGTTGTCTTGAACAGCTTAACGTTAACCAAAGCAATTAAACTTTTCGAAAATTGTACAACAATGAGAAACCGGAAAAAATGTGTATCCTAAAAAGTGTACTTGATTCGTAATTCATCAATTATAACTCTCTCGTTGCTCAACGTACGCAATGTATGCGACCGAAATTAAAGACAAAAAAAAAAAGAATTGTTGCTAACTGAATGCGCTCGAAAATGCGCCAAACTCGCCAATTTTCAAAGCATCTAACTGGATCGGTCCTCTCCCCTCCCCCCTCGCACCATATTAACTTCGTGTTTCATATTTTATGTGCATTATACATATATATATACATATATATTGTAATTATTCAGCTTAAAATTTGCTGTAATAGTTGTTATATTAAATTTTATTACATTAAAATAGTTTTCCTAAAGCTGTGAAGCTGTGATTTTCGTTTTTCTCAATTGTTCTGGAAAATGAAGTGCTTCTTATTTTATGTGTGTAAGGAATTTGAATATAATTACGCACTATTCATTTAGCCCGAACGTAGCTTATAAAAATTTACAGGGCCCGATTATGAACAACAGGAGCCCGGGAATTGAATAATTTGGGGGGTCCCATCTATAAAATTTGTTTTCTTTTTCATAAAATTTTGACATATAAGAGAATGATATATGAATTTGACATTCAGAACAACATTTGAAACTGGGGGCCCTGGGCAAAGTCCTGATTTGCCCTTGGGATAATAAGGATCTGAAAATTTATCAAATCTATGTAAATAAAAGAGTCTGAATATTGGATAATGAATAATGAAGTGTGAAGATCCCGGTTTCGGGTCAATTCGCGGAGCTGTCGATCTAATTGTCTGGAGTTTTGGTCGGTTTTCTCAAGATGTAACGTAAATACCCATTAGAACCCCTTAAAAAGTCCTCCGACTAAGGTCCCAGGATAGTATTCTCAGCTGCATCTTTTCAATAATGAGAGCGAAAAGGTTAAGCATGGAAACGCCGTTAAATGCCTATATGCATGTAGAATATTATTATAAACTCACTTAAACAAAAATCATATAAACAGTATGCGCGTTTCGGATGGTACAAAAGGTCGACCCTCCTTCACCATGCTCCTGAAAAGGAGGGTGGACCCTTTGTACCACCCGAAATGTGCGTACTATTCTTCCGTGAATCTTGGATAATGCGAATTTTTTCTCGATTCCTAGAATTTTTTTATTTATCACTTTTTTCTGCGAGAATATATATTTTTCGGAATTTTTAGGTATTTCGAATTTTTTCTCTGCTCCTTTCTCTGTATTATTATACTATACCATATTATCTATTTTTCCACTGAAAGGAGGGCTACTCACAACTTAAAAGTTTATTAGATCTATTTTATGTCCCTTGGAGTACGAGGAAGCCGCAATTTTGTAAAATTTCCCAGGAGCGACCCTAAGGTACGTGGCGCCACCCTGCAAACGTAAAAAAGTCTCCCCTTTTATACATTTTCCACGTTTCGAGCTCGATATTGCGCCCCTTCGAAGACTGCGATGCTTACTTTACCGGGTCGGGCCGCCCCTGAAATTTCCAATAAACTATTAAAAGATTCTTTGAAAAGAAACAGATATAATGCAAGTATAATTTTTTTCTCGCTCATACCGACACCGATTTTTTTCACTCCAGTTTCAATGAATACAGGTAAAAGGCTGTCTTGTACACCTCTCATTAAAATAGACAAGCAGTTTTTTATTTTCTGTCTTGAAACGCATAAAAAAAATTCATCTGTACTGCGTATAAATAATGTGAATTAATATAGACAAATCCGCGATAACAGTTCGAAGCTTATAACCACGACTCGTGAGAAGTTAGATGACGAAACAAAAATTTCTTGGCTAGCCATCTGGTCTACTGGGTATATAGTTTTACATGTGAGGCCCCGCGGTAAATCAAACATTTAATTCAAGAGCAACGAAACAGCGTAAAGAAAATAAAATTCCTATGTGAACCCATTAAGTACTTTCTATTTTTGACTATTACATGACGGTAGATTTTAAAAGGGGCTTAACATAGAAAAAAGTTTTCAAATATGTTTTCAGGAAAATTTTAGCAAAATTGAGAGAAAATTAATATAAATTATAAAAATTTTAAGAATAGAAAATTCATATTCTGTACATAGGCACTCATATCCAAGGTGGGGGTTTCACTGTGGCTGAATCGAACATTTTTATAGCAATTTTAACGGGGTTTGTCACGATGCAAAAGTGTCTGGCAAGGGACAAAGTGACTTCTAGTACTGCTCCGAAGAACATATAAAAAATTTCGCTTTATGAAATGACGAAAATACAATCACGTTTTTCATGACTTTGAGATTATCTGGCGGGGGTTTGCCCCGACGCAAAAGTGTCTGGCAAGGGACAAAGTGACTTCTAGTACTGCGCCGAAGAACATATAAAAAATTTCGCTTTATGAAATGACGAAAATACAATCACGTTTTTCATGACTTTGAGATTGTCTGGCGGGGGTTTGCCCCGATGCAAAAGTGTCTGGCAAGGGATAAAGTGACTTCTAGTACTGCGCCGAAGAACATATAAAAAAATCACGTTTTATGAAATGACGAAAATAGTCTGCAATTTTATACATCTTTGCCACCTGTTAGCTGCCAAAACCACGATCAACCAAACTTGATAGTCCCCCATTGTTCCTACCTCTGTTGGGGCGTATGTGCAGAGAAAGTTTCAGCTTTTATACTATGACGAAGGTCTGGCGGTCGCTGGCTCTTGCTCTATATAGTTGACATTCATCAAATTATCTTCACAATATTATATGCAGACCTTTATGTGAATTATGTTTGCTTAATGTGAAAGAAAACATTTGTATTAAAATATTTAAAGCTTATGAAAGACGACAGAACCAAGCATAAATTTTATCTTATTTATAAGGCCGACTTTTATTAATTACTTTTTGTTTTAATTTTTCCTAATTAGACTATGAAACTGAACAAACTAAATTACAAGTACTGCGAGGAAAAGCATTTTTCTAGTAAATATTTTTTGTTTTCATTATAATGTGCTTTTGCAATTTGACTTAGCTAAAAAGAGCTTTACCACCATTCAGATGAAACTTTAAAAAATTTGTATAAAACGTTTAAAGAAGCAAAATTTAGAGAGGAAAAGTGAGACTTTTATCATTACAGAAATTATGTAGTTACTTGAATCATTGATAATATTTTGCATAGTTAAAAGTTTGTAGCACCTAGGTTCAACGAAGGAGACATCAGTCAGTCTCTGCCTTGCCTACAGCAGAAATAAGACAATTAAAATGGTATGTTTAAAATAATGAAATCTAATAAATGAAAAATAGTACAATGTATTGCTTTTATTCCGTAACTAAAGCGTAATCCAACTAAAATAAATATTATGAAAATGGAAAATTCTACTCTGCTATTAAATATCTATATTACTCATCTAAAATATATTGTTAGCATTTTTAATTGATATACGTGTATATATTATACATGCGAATAGTACTATACTAATTGCACATATCACAAAATATATTCCATAAGACTACCTAGAATCAAAAATTATCTTCAGTTTATAAATATTGTGGAATCTAATTTTACCACCATGACCGTTCAAGAGTTATTCTGAGCACTGTAAAAATAAAAATAAAAAATGAACCTGGTATACAATTTTCCACCGGCCGTCGGAGTTGGCGCTTGTCTATCCATTTCTGCTGCGCAAGGCTTCGGCTGCTCAACATGGGGGCGGATTCGGCCCGGGGCTGAGTGGCGAACGGTGAAGGGGGGTTTGTTGTCAAGGCTGACCCAGCCTCTTTGCTCTCTTGCAGGCGGCGAGGAGGTCTCCGGATCGACACCCTCTTCGACGGGCACGGCCAGGAGCAATGGGAGATCGTAAGTACATCATGGCACGACCAGCTTCCACGCAAACGTGATGCAACACAAGCACGCCTCTATATTAACACCTCCTGTGTCTCTGGGCATAAACTTGATGCAACAAACAAAATGAGAAACTCCGTTTTTCGAAACAGTGCGCCTGTATGTACCTGCATGCATGAGCGTCACTACCTAACAGGAATTGGAGAAATTACCTTCCACCTTCCAATATATTTTCTAAATCTATAAACAAAGATTTTGAAGATTTTAAATATATATATCTGCATATATTTAAAATATATTTGTACTTCTTATTTGCTTTGACCACTTCGTTTCCCTTCGTCGCAAAGATGCTGCAGCAAAGATTCCCTTTCTGTATCCACTTTTACTTCCCAGAATGAGTCTTTGAACGCTCCCTTCAATTGCGACAGCGGGAATTCAAAGATCAGCGGTGGGCACAAAGTGTAAATCACAAAATGTCGTGTCTTTGCGACAAAGGGAATAATATTCCTTAGGTATGTCCACAAACTGGATTTTGTTGGAAATAGCTTTATAATCGATCCTTTCGGCATGACTTATTTTTCTTAGCTCTTATTAACTCTTAATGTATGTCGCTAAAGGGCAACATACATTTTTTTTTTTTTTTCATCTTGACTCTCCACTCAATAACCAGCAGGTACCGGTACCTGTCCTTTTAGGTTTCACATAATTTATATTTGCATTTCGTATTACTATTTTTGCAACGAATTTTCTCCTGTCTATGAAAATTTTCGGTACTGGGTTCTCCTAAACATTTCTTATGCAAAACTTTGCTATTAATATAAACTCAACGTAGATGTCCCGAAAGTGAATAATCTAATGAGAAGAGCTGGAAACAAACTTTTTTATTTTATTTTGTTTTGTTTTTGTTCCTATGAACAGTAACAAGCAATTCTCAGCTACTCGCATAATTTTCCATATTTGAAAATTTCGAGTTATTAATTAATTAATGGGATTTACTCTCGAGTAATTCTTTTCTATTTGTGAAGTAAATAAGAAGCAAGAAATTTGTTGATTATTCCCGTTATTTCTCCTCATCGAAAGGAATATAAACAAAATATATAGGAAAATTATCTTCTAAATAATTTATCCTTTAATTAAAATGTCTTTAAAAAATAGTAATTATGTTACACACCGCTTTAAAAAGTTTTTGAATAGAAAATTTAGTTAAAATATTTGATGCACCTTGCAAACAAAGTGAAAAGGAAACAAAGGGGAAAAGAAGAAAAATTTGGAACTACCTAAAAGTTGAAGCCATTTACAAAACTTTTTGTAGAAGTATTTATTTTTTAGAAAAGAGTCGGGCATAAGTAAGACAGGTTCAGAATCAAAATGTTCGATATCAGACATTCGATATTTCATTTAGAAGCGTGAAATTTTAAAAGGCAAAATGAACTTTAAGATTTCTGAGGGGGGGAAAAATCGTAGCAAGCGTGAACTACCTCGTTTTGTGTTTAATACATTATAACTCATGCTAAATGAATTAGCTCTGTCCTTTCCGTGTTATTTTTGAACTTGCATCTCCTTATTTATTTAAAAACCTGGAGATAATTTTTAACAATCAAGTTAAATTATGCTATTAAAAATTGGTTGCAGAAACACTTTAAAAACTAGTTTGAAATAGCACACACACTTTTAATTCTTTTAAAGAATACAAAATTTTGTTTTTAAGAGAAAGCCTTATCCAATCCATCCAAACAAACAAAATAATTGTGTATGGTTTTCTTTCATTTGTTTATTCATTCGTTTACCTTTAAAAAGAGATAGAGATCCAGTTCGTTAGGAAATTGTTCTAGAGCTTGCATCCAGTGATCAGCAGCCCTTTTACTTATGCTCTCAATGAATCGAGCTCGTTAATGAATGCTTTAAAGTATCTCCCACGTGAATTTAAATCTATGCACATTTCCTCATTTTGTTTTTGCTCAAAGTATATTCTCAGTATGAAACATCCCGCTGACGTCGTCCTGCTTTCGTGATGGCGCGATATTAAATTTCGAATGTTCTTTTGTGTCTCCTTGCACGTGCCTTGGGTGTGCGGAGCCTTCCTCCTTCTCTGTTTTTCTTTTCTCAAGCATGCCACCCCCTTTTCGTTCCGACTGCCTCGATGTGTCGAACCGCCACTGAGTGAAACCTATTTCTTTTGGTGAATACTGTTTTCCTGTTCTATTTTCTTCCGTATTTTATTTGTCTTTCCCCTCCTCAATGCCTTTTCGAGTACATTCAATGACTGTATAAGGAGGACATAGTTACACGAGAATCCTTTTCTTTTTAGCACACAATTTCCCGTAAAAGCTGTTGGTTATGTGTAAAATGGATGTCAGAATTATTTTTAACCCTTTAACGCGCAGTGTTCCCGCTCTGGGAACACCAAACTCTGACGTTTTGTCTGTTGTCAGTCACGAAGAATAGAATGGATTTCTATGAAAATAGTTGCGGGTGACATAGCTCCACGAGAATCCTTCACTTTTTAGCACGTCATTTCCCGTAAAAAAATGGTCACGATTATTTTTAACAGCACTGACATCTGCTGAAAAATGGAAGAATGCGAGAACAGCTGTATAGATACCCCAATGCTGAAAAAAGGGCAGCCGTTGCCATCGCTCGACTTAACTACCAGCAAGATGGCGATCGTCCGCCATCTTGCTGCCATCAAAAAGTGTCTCTAGATCTGTGGCACGCGATGAGCGTTTCGATCGTCCACCATCTTGCTGGTAGTTAAATCGAGCGATGACAACGGCTGGCCTCTTTACAACATTGGTAAATGGTGGTTGAGCTTTAAAGAGTTAAACTATATTTTTGAGCTCCTTCGCATCCAGTCTATGAAATAGAATCCAAATACAGTTAGTGCTAAGCAAACAGTTGGAATATTGCAGTTAAATGAAATTAAGAAAATAAAATTTCTCTGAAATATTCGTCAGTCTCACTTATCAATTTACGATTGGGGAGGGGGGGGGGAGAAAAAAAAGTGTCGGCATATTTCTTTCTTTGCACCGTAATAAAGTGCTTGACACTGTTACGTGTTCCCTATCCTGTTTATTTTTTACGTGATATAGTTTTGGTTTGTAATGGGTTACTGCATGATACTTATCAAAGAACTCCCCAACTTTTCTAATAACGCGCCTTATAACAAAACACCAGTAAACTCTTTTTAGGGATTATTGATTAAGAAATATTGTAGGATCACATTGCAATTTTTTTTGCTGTGTTAAATATGCACAGTCCAATGTCTATATGTGACATTAAATCTGTATTGTACACACGTTAAATTCCCAACACATATCAAATTTCATTTTTTAAAATAATGGTGTTATTTTAAAGTTTCTAATTTAGCATTTATATAAAAAAAACAATATTAAAATAACTTAGAGCTAGTGCATTTATTTAAATTATGACAGTTAAACAAATATGTACAGTTATTTGCTTTGAGTAAACGAACGTTATATGTTAATGTAAATTGGCTGTGGGTTGGATTTTAAAGTCAAGCTTCACACAAATGGAAAGCCGGAGGTTATAATATTTCATGTACTAAAATATAAGATTGGGTTCCCAGGCAATTCAAATTCATTATTTTATTTAATAATGCTGTTGTCTCTGATGACTTTAGAAAAAAAGTAAAAAAGGGATTTCATTTTTTTTTTCTATTAGTTTTATTTACCTAGGAAAATTTATTTTTTTAGAAATTAATATTTAAATGGAATAAAAATTGATCGCTTTCTCTAAATTGCCTGACATCGGGGAGCAAAAAATTGCATTTGTTTTCTTTTTCATAAGTAAACATACTGGCCAAATGACTTGTCACTTCATTTAGTATTTGGTGCTTAAACCTTTTGCTTTGTATACAGTATATACTCTTTGTTTCTGAGTTCAAATTGAATTTTTTCGTAAATTGTAGAGTTGTCAATCGTCTTCTTCCTCTATTTTTCTTGACGATCCACCGAATTTTTTTTTTTCATCACGCTTGGTCATTTTCTTGGGTTTTCTTTGTCGTTCTGCTACCTTGAAGTTGAAGCTTTTGTGCTACCTTCAGTTAAAAATGCTTTATACATCCTTATTACGTGTCTATTTTATAATTTAAGTTCATTTGAAATGTCAGATACTTTAATGCCGTTTTATCGCACAGGCACAATCTGCCCTCTTTTAAATTCACTAATAGCTTCCTTTGATGGCATCTGAAAACAAAAGCAATCGGTTTTACAAAATTCAAACAATCTTAAATTTCAGTACTAGAGACGTTTACTTCTACATTTAATTTTTGAGGGATATTACTGAGTGTTTTCTGTAATTACAGTACCCCTTTAACGCGCGACCCTTTAACCCTTATAACCCTTTATAACCCTTATAACCCTTTAACGCGCGATGTCCTCGCCGCGCCCCTCCTTTTTTTGACGCAGCTGGTTGTGCTCACGCACAGCCAGCTGCGTCAAAAAAAGGGTCTCTAAAAAAGGGTCTCTGTGGCACGCGATGAACATTTCGATCGTCCGCCATCTTGCTGGTAGTTAAGTCGAGCGATGGCAACGGCTGCCCTTTTTTCAGCATTGGAAAGGGTTGCGCCTGAAAGGGTTAAGAGTAAAAAAAAGAATCGTAAAAAGTGGTCGGTGACAAGTCGTTTGGCCACATGTGTTTACCAAAAGCAGAAGTAGTCGTAAAGCTATGATGGTTTGCTTCTCGTGTTCGTCATTGACTGACTCTCTGAAAAGGCATCCCAATATCGGATATAATTGAACACCGTTCCTGACTTTTTCTTGATGTCCATTTCTCTCGCACAGATGGAGTCGACTTCCCCCGGAGGTCGACGAAGCTCCGAGTTTCGTGGAAGGCCTAGGTCCTGGGCAGCTGGTCGGGCGCCAAGCGCTAGCGTCCCCTGCCCTGGGAGAGGTACAACTAAACATAAGGGAACGAAAGAGCAACCTCGTAGTTGAAGTGATCAGGGCCAGGGGGCTTCAGCTCAAGCCCAATGCTAAGATACTGCCAGGTAAGTGAATCTTCATTAGAAACGGAAGCCAGTGGCGGATCCAAGGGGGGGGGGACGATGTTGGGATAGCCCCCACCCCACCCCCCTGAGCACTGTTAAACCCACTTTTGAGCCCATAACGTGTTCTCTCTCATCTTTTAACCCTTTAAGGAGCAGTGATCCCGCTCTGGGAACACCCAACTCTGACGTTTTCACTGTTGCCAGTCACGAAGAATAGATTGGATTTCTATAAAAATAGTTGCGGGTGACATAGCTCCACGAGAATCCTTTACTTTTAGAACATCATTTACCGTAAAAAAAAAAATGGTCACGATTATTTTTAACAGCACTGACATCTGCTGAAAAGTGGAAGAATGCGTGAACGTCTGCAGAGATTGCCCAATGCTGAAAAAAGGGCATCCGTTGCCAGGCACAGCCAGCTGTCGTCAAAAAAAGGGTCTCTAGATCTGTGGCACACGATGAACGTTTTGATCGTCCGCCATCTTGCTGGTAGTTAAGTCGAGCGATGGCAACGGATGCCCTTTTTTCAGCATTGGGGAAGGGTTGCGCCTCAAAGGGTTAAAAAGACACAGTAGAAAAAGACTCTCCTTCCTTGAACGATGTTGGAAATAACATCGGTCAAAGAAGGAAAATCTCCACTGTTGCACCTTTTTAATTATGAGAGAGAACAGCTTAATCATGGGTCCAATATTTCAAATAAACCACCAAAATAAAACGGGTGACTCATTTCTGATGAGATGCTCCGTCATACTTATCTATCGTTCTTCCTTTGAAACTTTCCTGGATCAGCCACTGACAGAAACGAAGTTGATCACTCGATCATGGTAATGAAATTTCGTACACCAAGTATATTCTTATTTTTTTTTTAAATAATAATTTTGGAAGTTTAAAAGATATAATTTATACATTTCTCAACAAATTTTTTTGTGATTTAAAAAATTATCAAGTCAATACATTCAACTCCGGCTATAGTGAACCTGATATAGTGAACTTTCGGCTATAGTGAACCCATTTCATTAGTCCTGATTCACATACTTTAGAAATGTTCATAGACTTTTTCGGTTTTAGTGAACCATGACTTAGGTTATAGTGAGCTTTTAAAAAATTGACGGCAGAGGTGATGCTGTTCGATTTCTAAGAAGGGTGTTTCTTTTGTGTTCGAGTAGAGAGAAAGAGATTATATCAAGCACATGTTCCAAAATACAGGCGAATTTCCAGTGTCTAGGCTAACATACTTATACTAAACTAAAATCACATACTTTAAAAATTTATAACTATATTTGTATCGGGATATGTACCCCACCCTCACCGAGATTGCGGATTAGTTACTAGAACCTTTAGGTCGTGCAGAAATTGCGTTTATTTCCCTCCCCCGGACCGAAAATTTTCCATGTTTACGCTCGGGGCCATAGGCTAAAGTTTGCTGAACACAAATCCGGCCCTGTTGATTCGAGGTCTTTCTTTTTAGCACTGTACGACAAAGAACACAGTTCCCTGCCCTCTATCTACCCCCCCCCCCAAAAAAAAAAAAAATGTGGTAGAGTTTTTTTTTTAAATAAAAATCTCATAATTTAATATTTTTTGCATATTTCCAGAACCCTATGTTAAACTTTACCTCCTGGATGGCAGGAAGTGTAAAGAAAAGAGAAAGACAGACTCTGCCCGGCACACATTGGACCCCTTGTATCAGAGCGAACTCGAATTTAGCGCGGACTTCCGAAACTGCTTTCTTCAGGTAAAAACTTTCTTTGGATAGTAATAAATTTTCATCCGTGCATTATTTTTTAAAGCTTTCTTATTTAAAATAAATATAAAAAAGGTTCTCTAAGGCTTTGTATTTATTTTTAGAATTACTTTTAAACATTTTATATTTCATGAGTACAATCTAGTTCCTTAAAAGTTGTCTACACTCTTAAAAATTGGGAGCAACATTTAGTCAAAATAGGGTACCGAAAAGTTGGCTCCATAAGAAGGTGAAGCCTTGTTCGAACATTTGGTGCTTCACCAAATACGATTAAACCCTGAGCACCAAACAGGGCCGGATACAACTGATCACACCGGCCCGGGAAATATGTATAAACGGTGATCCATTTACATTCTATTCTGAGCAAACATGCACATTATACATACGACATATATGTGAAAGTGGCCGGCCCATTGGGAAATTTCCCGGCAGGCGAATCCGGGCCTGGCACCAAATGTTGGAACAAGTTTTCGCCATCTTATGGAGCCAACTATTCTAGTACCATGTTTTGGTTAAATGTTCCACAACATTTTTAAGAGTGTAAAAATGTTTATCCAAATAAAAGGTGCCATTTTGATACCACTTAAATGCAGGGAAAGCGGTGTGTTCTTTTGAAGATTTTAACCCTAGCATACTCCAAATTCGCATTCATTTTCTAGTAAATTGCTAATGTTATTCTTTTAAAAAATAAGTCTAAAATTTGTCATTGGCGAAGGTCACTGCGGTATCACCTTTTAAATGCATTTAAAAAATAATTTTTTTATTCACCAGTTGTTTCTGTTCTTTGTTATTTAAATATCAAGTTTTTCATTGCTGAGATGAAAATTCTTGAATTTTCACTGTATTATCTTCCTTTTACACCCTTTTAGATAAAAAGACTCCTAAGACAGTAATTGAAATTTAAATATGTTTAAAAAACTTTGTCTTTCTGCAAATAATAAAACAATATAGTACGTTAAAATCATTGTTAATTTAAGTAACTATAACACAATGTACAGGTAAGAGTAATGCAATTTTTTGTTAAAGTATACAAGTTTTTACTACCTTGTGCGAAGTAAAGGAAGTATTGTAATCACAAAAAAATTTTGGTTTTCAGATTTTGACAGAAAAGTCGATTTTAACCGTCTCTAATTTACATAAGTAATTTGGGGTAGGCTAAGATCTTCTAATTCATAGTTAATTCTGGTATATTGGTAATTTTGAAATTAGGATTACTATTTATAGATAATTCTAAGAAATTATGTTACAGTTTCTTACATAAAATAGCATAGTTATTACTAGATATATCTACATATGTTATAATAATCTAGCAAATGTTTTATTTCAATTCTTCAATTTATTTTTTCAGTATAACTGAAAGAACTATTTAATATGCAAATCAGTAAGTATATTGTATTTCCATTCGCTAAAGAATGCAGTGGGTGTATTATACTTAATAGAAGAATTGCATTATATAAATCTACATCATACACAAATGTAAGCCATTTTGTCACCAATTTTGTATTTTATGTTAACCTATGTTTTGTACCTTTTTTTCATGAAAGTTTCACTATGCAAAAATGTTATTAAACATCAAATCATAGATTCATAATTAAAAGTTAATAATCCTCTTTATAACACGCAAATACCTGGTTTTTAGTTTTTCCACCTGATTAGCCCTCTGTATTTGCTGTTAATGGCTTTTTAATTCGTTTTCCTGTAGGGGTATGTCATTTTTGCAGTATTTTCACTGTGTTTTGATTATTCTATATACGGGGTGTTCATTAAATAAGCGACCCATTTTGAAAGTAAATAAGAACAGAACGGTTTAAGATAAAGATTAGGGATGGACGCGAGACGCGAGAATTCTCGCATTGTCTCGCGTTCTCGCATTGTCTCGCGAGACGAGATGCGAGACGAGACAGGCATTTTTTTTGCGAGACGAGACGCGAGACGAGAAAAAAAATATTTTGCGGGACGAGACGCGAGACGAGACAGAGTCTTGTCTCGCGCGAGATTTCTCGCGAGAATTCTCGCATTTTTTTCCGTCTCGCATAAATACGATCTGAAAAGCGACAATTTGCCTGAAGCCTCTACCGTTTAACTTGCGTCTCCTTGTTTTCGGTCCTGGTATACTATCAGCACTCTACAATAAGCACAAACACGTAACATTAGAACAGACGAGAGATTTAAAATTAGAACAGACGAGAGATATACAAAACACACAAAGGAGAGGATAAAGAAAGAGGCGGGAAAAAAAGAAAACAGAGAAGAGTTGAAAGAAAAATAATAAGTAAATAGGAAAGGCGGTACGGTATGTTCAAATCTGACCACTTTTAGACGGGGGCCCGGGGCATTAAGTTTGGGGCCCCCCTTACTATCCCCTTTTTTACGCATTAAGCCCCTTTACTGAGCCCCCTTTTTTTAAGCATTTTAACCCAGTTTTGACCGCTGTTGTACTCGAAAATTGCATTTCAGTTAACTGTAGATTTTGTACTTTAATCAAATCGTATTTATCACCCCCAAAAAATATCTCTAACTTGATCTAGTGATAGACAATTAGGTACTACCTATATTATAGAGGAAATTCAGTTTTTTCCCCACAATTACTATTTCAGTACATATGAATTTATAATTTAGATAATCGGGATATATATGGGCCCCCTTTTTCTTCAGGGGCACCGGACTACCGCCCCCCCCCTGGCCCCTGTGATAATCGGGTTTCGGGTATATCAGAGAGAGATTAGAAGAAAAGCAACTTGCATTCGCATTGATGCTTAGTCTGAGTAGGTTCAACCAAGGATACTTGGTTGAAATATCCTTGTACCGATATTATTCTCAAACTTTTCCGCACGTTGCGGCGTGCGTAGGGGGGGGGGGACGCCCACCCTGGTGACAAATTTCTAGGGGCGGTTAAATCCCTATCGTTGGCCTATTTTAAAGAGATTAAAATGACATTTTTATTCTTATATATTAATATCGGACGGAAAGAAATGCAAGCATTTTTTTTTTTAACTATTTCTCTTTTCGTTTATATTAGCATGTTTTCCCTTCCTTCGGCTTGCAAAACTTTTATAAATTTTTTTCCTCCCCATCATTTTATCTTGCAGTTGGGTTCCTATTCTAAAATTACCTTCGCCTGTTAGATGTCTTTTCATTTTTTAAAAGAATCCACACTGGATATACATTAGGGGAATTATGGTTTAATTTTTCTGTAAACAGGGCGACCATAACGACTGTAGTACTCTCGCTAAAAATTATTATGGAAAAGTACAAACGGATAGTCGTCAACAAATTAACTGTTCAGTAATTTAAAATATAAACAAAAAATAAGACGTCTATTAACCAACTGAGATACTATAATGAAATCTAAAAATGCACACACGGTAATGTTATTGGAAATATTAGGCAAATAATTATAATTATCGTTAATATAATCTTGTTTTCATTAATATAAAAATTACACATATTTTAGAGACTTGAAATTGGCGTTAAAGTAAATAGTAGAGATTTAATAAAGACGTACTATATCCGCTTTATTCGTAATATTGCTATTAGGTGTACCGGAAAATAATGTCATTTACACTAAATTCAAACAAATAAGTTTTTAATTACCAAAAAGCTCTGTCTAAACATAGGATTTGTATTTTTTATATTTTAACGCAAGATACAGATATTTTTTTTTTTCTTTGAGAGGGCGGCCATCGATCCTTTTTAGAGAACTAATTTCAGAATGTCCATAAATTGATTTTTAGGTATTCGCGGGGACTGTATTTTACATCAAGAATGATATATATATATATATATATATATTTTCTTAGAGATTGAGAGATATGCGAAAAGAACATTTAGGTCGCCTATCCCCCCCCCCCTTCCGTTCCACAAGTTACGAATATTAATTATAAGAATAAATGTTTTAGTCTATTCTATAACTAACTTATTTTGGTCAATGACCTTTTACCTTATACCTAAATTTCAAAAATTGAAAAGAATTAAGTATCAGTACATTTTGCGCACTGCAGTACACAGTTGTTTAAATCTGAGATTTGCAAAACAAGGGTTTGCAGCTTTTACTCTTAGTAAAGGCGAAGCGTGGGAAAGCTGATTTATAGGATCTGAAAAAAAAAAGGGGGGGGGAAGGAAGATGTAGCAAAGTGCATGACAAATTTTGTTTACAAGTCTGGGAACAGACTCAAATTCAAACAAAAATCAGATTGTTTGTTCTATTCAATAATAGATACACGATCTACGTACAATGCCATTCCCTTTAAAGGAAACGGGCGCTCATCTTCACTCTTTCACAGTAGGAGGGGAGAAAAAAATTTCAGTAAAAGAAAGCCTCGCCTATTTTGTTTGGACAACAGTCATTATCTGGACAACAGTCAACATCAGGACAACAGTCATTATATCGAATTCTGGGAAAACTCGTGTGTGTGAGGGGATCTGCCGAAAATCTCCTCTCTTGGTAATTCCAAGACCTCATGCCCGGGGGCGCTTTGGCACCTCTAGCGACATTTTACACGGGAGCCATATCACCACCCCTTCTGCTAATGTTCGAAAGAAAGACTGATGGGCTTTGCAGTAATGCACATTGTATAGTCGTTCATTTTTTAAAGGATTAAACTTGCTAGAGCAAGTTTCCCGTACATTCTGAACACATTGAATTAATTTTAGGTAACTGAACACACACACACACCAAAAAAAAAAAAAAAAAAAACGAGAATTTGGTCATCTTATGGTATGGAAACTAAATTCGATCGTTTTCACTCACAGTGGTACTACAGATAAATGCTTTGGCCACACAGTGGTTGTGATCAGTGGTTTTTAACCTTGTATTTGATCCTGTGCTTTGCAGTTGCAGTGCAATTTTGCTTTTAACGTTACAAACGCAAAACAACTATAAAGGTGTGTTTGTCCTAGCCTCTGTACGAGGTTATTAACATCTGCGCACGTTTTATATACATCGACTCACGATAGAACGACCTCCACGGGACCTCGGCAAGTTGGACGTTAAATCAAAAGCTTAGAAAAGGTATTGGAAAACGGTCAGGACTTCATCAGAGGGTCGTTAAATCGGGAAGTGTCGCAAAATCGCGAGTTGACTGTATTTTAAAGGATTTTTCAGCGGTAAGATGAATTTTGTATGACCACGGTTTTTCATACATAAATATAAACTTTGTCAATTTAACATGTCATCTACTTTTGAAGAATCTACTTTTGCTTTACTTCATGAGTGGATGCGGAAAGAAGCACATATTTCAATTAAAAAGTTTTGTTTAAATTGTTCTGTACCATTAAAAAAAAGCATTTTAAGATTAAAAATTTATGTTACTAATAATCACTTCAGTTTTCAAAATTATTTATTTGTAAACCACTATCTTAAAGCAAGCAAACAGACCAGAACGATAGGCCTCACAGATTTTGTGTGCATATTCAAGTTTAGAAAAGCTCTGTTTTTTCAACCTATCGATAGAGTTTGTAAACGGGGGAGCGGATTTTCAAATCGCAATGAAATCTCCTTCTGTGGCGCAAAATGCTTTAAGATATGGAAGACTTCCCGTTCTGTAAATACCTAAAAATTACGCCACACGCGACGATCTTAATGCAATTTATTCCACCGCTCATTTTTAACACAAGCAGAAGACATTTTGATTAAAACTTGCGATAGAAATATAGGGGAAAATTCACGGTTATTATTATAAATGGTATTTTAATTCGTTGCTTAGATTTAAAAATGGAAATACTTTAACGCGGCTGAAAATGTTGTTCATTTTAAAAGTTACAAAATTCGTTTTAAAAAGCGCGATATATTAAATATGCTTCCTAACATATGCATGTTGCGAGTATAGTTTTATTTTAACGTTGGATTACGTTCCTCCATAGTGGTCCTGTACAAAGCGAAAAACATTTTTCAACGTCGTTGTAAGATTCAATATTATGCCGTTTGAAAACTACTGTGCAACTGTTTGAAAACTGCCTCAACTATCCGGGATAACTTTTGCGTTAAACTGTGACGTCATAAATAAAAAAATGCGTGAAATTTGTATACTCTGCAACACTGATGTCCTATTCCCAATTAGAGCTATTCCAAACATCTCCTCAAGATTACACAGCTTGATGTTTTTCACAAAACAGAACCATTGAGGATTTATAGTATCGCTATATTGGATACATGGATATTTAAATTGGTACAGATTGGATATTTTCCGCCACGGCGACATGAAATGTTTCGCAATGCTAAATACGTCAATCTGAAAGAATTATGCATAAATTAAATATATATGGAGAGCTTCCTTAATGGCAACCGTATTGCTAATGGGTAAATGGCAAAGAATCACCATAGAATAAAAAGGTTCCATTGGTGCAAAATATCTAAGCTGTTTCTTTAAATTCAGCAACAAAGAGGGAGGAGTGAAAATACATAGTATTAATATTATAAGTAATAGGTAGTATTAATATATTTGTAAGGAAAATATGAATAAATTCCAATGTATCACGTTATTAAATATTCCATGAAATTAAAAGTGTTCTATTCATGCTTTTTCAACAATTGTCTTACAACTAACTAAACGATAAGTAATTCTTCTTTGCGTTAGTATATCCCGCAATAGTTTGAACAGAAAAGATTGCCTAACTTTTTTTTTTCTTTTTGAGATTCTGTTTTGTCACATGTAGTTATGATCATATTTTAGTAAAATATTTGCTTCCTCAAGTATGAAAAGCGGGTGAGCAGCTATTTTGAAATAAATCGCTTCTCCACATCATGCATAGAGTCTGAGCTATTAATGCTATAAATTAAACCTAAAAAACAGTGTGTAGAAATAAGACATTTTGAAAGTGAGGAGTTTTCGCTGCAAACCGGCTAGCTTTTCATCTTTCGATCGCGAATGACACTGACATACTTTTCATGTCATCATATTGCAATGATTAGTACCAATGACGCAAATTGTACGTCAAGAGTAAAATAATTTTGCTGTTTTATAGATTCCACATCACTGGAATTAATTCGAATTACACATGAAAGAAAAATTTTCATTTCTTACCGTGCGAAGAACGGGCACGCAGCTGGTAAAAATAAAAAATAAATATTTTTTCGGTGTCATGTCACATTAAATATACGGATTAAATCTTAATTTTTATCACTTCAAATGCACATATGAGTTAATATGGTAACTAACATATGTACTAGTATAGTAATATGTATAACTAATTGTTATTATTAATATTAATTTTCAATAAAATAGCATTAATGTTACTAAAAATATGGTAACAAAATCGCAGTCCTTAAAATGCGAGACGTCTCGCGTCTCGCGCGAGACGAGACAGCAATTTCTCCGCGAGACGCGAGACGAGACAAAGTGTTTGCGAGACGAGACGAGACAGAGGTTTACCACTGCGAGACGAGACGAGACAGACCTGTTTCTCGTCTCGCGCGTCTCGCGTCCATCCCTAATAAAGATGCGTCGTTTGCAGCATTTTTATTAGAGCCAATTAATTTGGAAAAATACATTTTGTTCAAATACTTCCAAATATCATCACCAGGTGGCACTAATAGCCGTTGGCTTGATGCATGTTAGTCAATCATTCGTGTCGTGAGTCAGTTCATGTGAATGCTTGCTATCAGGGTTTCCACCGTCAGAAGGTAAAAGCAGTATCATTAGTAGCCTCGCTGACATAATAAAGTCACCAGTGTAGTGGCCATTTTCTTAATTTTAATTGCCAAAATAGTAGCATTTTTGCATGATCTTGCAGTTAAGAAATAAATATACTTAATTTAGCTTCCTTTAAAAGTAATGAATAAAATTATAAATTAAAGAACTTCATGCGTTATACAGGGTGTCCGAAAAGTCCTTGATACATTTAAAAAATTCATAGAAAAGCAGCAAATTGTATGAATATGCGGTTTGCTTATTATACTTCTCAGGTTCTCGAATTTCTTTTTGACATTGCAATAAAAATTACTTCCAACTTACGTTCATAGGCGGCGCTGTACCGTCATAGTAAGAAAAGCAAATGCAATGTGAGGTGTATAATAATTGTTATTAAGTAGAAAGCAATAACTTTCGTTAACAGAGTTCAATGTGTGCACCTTTTGTTGTTCAAACCACATCTAAACGGTACTCAAGTCATCCATGTCCATGTCTTGTACAGTCTCATCTGATCTTCGTGGCCGACCACTTCTTTCCCTATCTAAAACGCTTCTAGTCTCTAAAAACTTTTCATGCGAGGTCAAAATGCTGTTGCGACTCGAGGCCAAAATGCTGTTGCAAATTGTCAATTTTTATTAAGCATGCTACGAAACTTCCTCTGAACTGTAGTTGTGGATTTTGATTCGAAATACCAACCTACGCAGTGCGCTTTCTTAGTCGTAGTCAGCATAGCTAGAATGAATATTCCCTCATCGTCAATGCTGTTTGAAACTCACGAAAAATCCCTATTGGCTCTCATTGCTGAAAACTGGAGATGCAACGCCATCTATGAACACATTTTGGAAGTTATTCGTTTTATGAGGGAAAATAAATTCTTGATTCTGTGAAGCATTATTGTGCGAACCCCATATTTATACAACAATTTGTTGCTTTTCTGTGAATGTTTGAAATGTGTCAAGGACTTTTCGGACACCCCGTATAACAGAGTATATCACTCAGAGCACTACACTTGTTTATATATAAAACGATTATAAAAAAGATTAGAATGTTTGACGAACGACCAGTCGTAACTTTGAAAAGAAAGAGGAGTAGAGAAAAACCGAAATCTGATTTTCAAATTAGTCGCCTGGAGTAAGTTACAAGTAGCCAAAAGCTTGAAAATAGTATAAAAAAGGCGTTTTTTATTCATAAAAGTAGCCCAATTCGCCTTATTTTTAAATTAGTAATAAAGTCGCCTTTTTAGTCGCCGGTGGCCGGTGGACACCCTGTGCTATGCAAAAATGGCGTATTCCTTGGAACAACGAATATTTCTTTTGTTAGAATTTCACCATCTGAATCATTGTGTTGTGGAAACCAGACGAAGTTACCAACGGAAATTCATCGAGACTGTTGGACCGACTAAGAACAACTTAAAAAGATTGTTTGCAAAAATTGAGAGGACAGGAACCATGAACGACAATCGTGCCGGAAACGTAGGGCCACCGCATGCAGCAGTCACCGACGAAAATGTCCGGGTAGTCCAACAGACGATCAAAACGCAGTCCGGGTCGTCTGCCAGAAAAGTAGCAGCTGAGTGGGAACTTTGAAAATCCTCGACGCATAAAATCATGAAATTAATTTTGCATCTGTTTCTAAACAAGATTCAGACTTGTCAACCTCTCAATGCCTGCGCCGCCAATCAAAGAGAGATATTACAGAATGACTTGCTTCAAAAGATCGATTGTTGCGAAATGGATGTAGACTCTCTTTGGTTTACCAACGTAGTTCATTTTTATCTCAACGGCTTTCTAAATAAGCAAAATTGGCGTTTGGAAGGAAGGGAAAATCCTCATATTTCTGTTCAATCATAATTGCATTCGCCAAAAGTCACGGTATGGGCCGCCATGTCTAGAGCCTGATCATAGGTGGTCGGGGCCCAGGGGCAAAAGATTATTTTGGGGCCCCTATACTATCACAAGCATTTTAACTTATTTTTGTTGGCTGTTGCATTTTCCCGACATAAAAATAAAACATTTTTAAAGAATACTAAAATTGAATTAAAAATGACCTATTTATTTATACTTATTTAGAACAAGACTATGTACTTAAAAGTGATTTTAATATTTTTTTAGTCCGTTTGTTTTATTAGCGCATGGGTGCGCTAATTCAAGGAATGGCAATTACAAGGCGCGGGAGCATTCTCACTCCAGAAAATTTTTTTGATACACCAAAAAGTTCGAAATTTTCTTTCTATTCATCATGAAATAAAAAATGTTAACGAATGGATATTTTGTGATAAGCATATATACGGCCATACCATACGTTTCCAAAAACTCTTAACTTCTTGTTTATTCATCCATGAGTCTTCATTGAATTAGAAGAACAGAAAATAAATCTAACTAAGTCCATCTATTATTAAAAATTATGCTATAGATATTACAAAGGAAATTTAGTTGAGAGATTTGCGGGGCCCTTATTTTTCCGGGGCCCCGGGCTATTGCCCCGTATGCCCGTGTGATAATCAGGCTCTGGCCATGTCCGCAAAATGAATCAGGGCCGTTTTTTCTACACCAGACAGTAACTGCCGCACGATATCTTGACATGCTGAAGGACTTTGGCCATACACTCTACTTAGTGAATTCACGTGATTCATGATGGTTTATGCATAAGATAGCGCCAAACCTCATCATACGGCTAGCAATATTTGAATTCCTGCTGGAACATTTTGATGATCGTGTCATTACTCTAGACTTCATGAACCATACAGGAACAGAATAGACTGCCACTGCGCCCCCCCCCCCCTATTCGCCGGGTTTGAATCCGTGTGATTACTTTCTGGGGGGACAATTAAAAGAGCAGGTGTATCAGCAAAATCCACAAACTCTTCCAGACGTGGAACATTACGTCTGTTTTGGAGGCCTTTAGACTGAGACATTGTCACGCGTATTTGCAAATTTTCTTCTGCCACTACACCATATTATTGCTGTAAAGGGCGGCTATATTCAGAGTATTGTTATTTAGTTTTTCAGTTGATAGCGCCATCTAGTGGTGATATATGGAACTATTTTAGCAAAATGTATTTTTCTACACGTATTGGGTTGCTAATAAAAACGCTGCAAACGGCGCATTTTTATCTCAAACCGGGTTCTTATTTACGTTTAAAACGGGTCACTCATTTAATGGATACCTTGTACATAGATATATACACCATTTCTTTTTTTTTTTTTTTTTTTTAAGTTTATGTGGCAATTTAACTAAGAAAAAAACAATATTTTATAATTCAAATTGAAAAAATAATAATATAGAAGGACAAAGTTTCAAGCATCTATTACTGTTGCAATGTGTTAGCCATATATTACATAACCATAGAAGTTCCATTTTCTCTGTTAGATTCCCCAAGTATTGTTGCAGAAAACTGCTTAGTTTCCGGATTCGTAGCTTAAAAGTCCAGTGTATATGGAAAGTTCTTTAAACAGTCCAGTTGACAGGACGATGCACAAATTTTACTGGCCCCAGAAATTTGAAAAAAATAGTCAGTACATAGTTCACAGAAATTAGTGGGCAATAACCCGTTTTATAATAGCAAACTTACCACAGGAGCTATCTCAAACGCTATATTTCGATGCAATAAAATCCTTCCACACTCCAAAACTCAGCGCAATTTCTAGAGAACTGTCAACTGCTTCCAACCATACAACAACGAAGATTTCACAAACAACATTTAAAAAAAATGGCTTCTCAAAACAAGCGAAACATCGTGTATAAAAGCACACAGTACAAAGAATAGCTCTCCAGTGAACTGCGTGACCATTCCCTCAAAACTGAAACGAAAACTCTGGAGCGCCTCACTTTTTAATAGCTTTCGGTTAAATTTCTAGTACTTTCGTGGTAAATCTGATTTCGGGAACATTTCTATTGGTCGCGTCAATAGATGACTAAAAATTTTTTGGTTAATATGGTTGGTGGGTCACTTTGGTTAATAGTAATATGTTACTGTGTAATACAAGTGCAAGAAAACAAGCATTACAAGCCCATAAATAAAATCACCCAAGCTTATGTCGCCAAGCTTAGCAACTTTTTGACGCTAAATTGCTTGACGCAAAAAATGTCACCAAAGCGATATCGCCAATATTTCGTGAGAAATAGTAACACCGTATGGGGGCACCTAAAACTACCTATCGCGCGTTCTAGTTAACCGATTTGCATTCAACAAAATGCGAATTTTAATTATTTGGAACGTAGAATACTAATTTTAGATTAAATTTAACCCTTGAATAGCAGATCACACTAACAATTCGTAACATTATTTAGGGAGTACTGCGTTCATTATCAGTCATTGCAAAAGCATACTTTGAAGATGTTTCCTAAACTTTCCTTGACTTTAAAACTCTTTTTTCGGAAGATTTGTGTAATCAATATTTTTCTCTGCCGAATGATTTTCTTTTTTTTTTTTTATCTCTCAAAAACAAAGATTTTGCTCTTCTAATTACTTTTAAACTTTGGTTCAGACTAGGGATCGACCGATAGTATCGGCGCCGATACCTCCTATTTTTGCAGGTATCGGTATTGGTTCTTTCATATTCCAAATGTATCGGGAAAGTATCGGTTCCCGATACATTCATCCATTTTTACCGATACTTAGCTTTTCAGAAGAAAAACCACGCAGACGCAATACCACTCAAGAATCTATTCTGGTGATGAGATTCGAGGCGTCGTTTCATTGGTATATTTGTTTGCGCGACTGATTTCGAACTGTGTTTTTGTTTTTCTTTTGTTTTTGTTTTTTCTAACCATCACTAAATATGGATGTACCATCATCAAGTGTAGAAAAAAGTATGGATGAGGAAACGTTAGATGACAGTGGAACAGGGCAGTCGTCTATTCTGTTAAAATATTTCGATTTGGAGCCTAACAGTAAATATGCGATCTAGGACGAATTTAAAAAGTAGATGTGGAGAGGTAGGCTATACTTCAGCTTTATATACGTTTATTTTCTCTCTCTCTAGATTTAAAAAATCTGATGTGTCCAACACATGACTTCCTTGCACGTCCATTAGATCAAAAATATTTTCGACGCACTTCCTCTAAACTTATTTGTTTGAAAGAGATAAAATATCAATAATAGTAAGGTTTAGCGATTTCTAGACAAATATTTCGATATCGCCAAGCTGAGTTCAATTTGAAATATTTCCTTCTGACACTTTATTTGGCGATATTTCACCAAAAGCCGACAAACTTGAGATAGTCTGCGAGATTTTGGGGATAGCCAAAGTAGTCATTGACCACAGACTTTCAATGAATTGAATGTATCTATACACCTCAATGTATTCAAAGTCATTTGGCTCACCATGTAAATAAATTCTCAGTCGATTGCTATCAAAAAAGATATGGAAAACAGTTAGATATTACAATATTTCTAAATACAAAAGTTCAAAAATCTACGGGTTAAAGTTTTAGTGTTATACAAAATATGAAATAATTTTTGGCGCCAAATTTGGCGATATTTCGGCGAAACTCGTCAATGTCGACGAAATTTGGCGAGATTTTAAGCATGAACCAAACAATGACAGATTATCGCCAAATTTGGCGATATTTCGCCAAAACTCGCCAAGAACGATGACAAATGGCGATACTTTGGGCATGGACCAAATGACTGACTATCGCCAAATTTGGCGATATTTCGCCAAAACTCGCCAAGGTCGAGGACAGACGGCGAGTTTTTGGGCATGTACCAAACAATGACTGTCTACAGTTGTATTATATTGAAGATGTCCACAGACATTAAAGTACTAAAATTCTTTTCGGTGGTCCTGTATATAAACTCTCCAGTAGATTGGAACCAAAAATCGAGATACACAACTAGATGTTACAACATTCTTATATATGAAATTTCATAATAGTTTTTGAGATTTGAGAGTAAAATATGCATACACGTACACCAAAAGTCGCCAAGCTTGGCGACTTTTGGCATAGTTCTTGAGGGAGGCACGTGACCGTGGTCGGACCATTACCTAACTTATGTGGTAGGACGGTATTGTCCTTGAAATGGATGAATGCCCCTAAAATTGCCATTGACCGTAATGTATTGGAAATCTTTTGAGTGTTCCTGTAGCAGAACTACAAATGATAAAGACACTTTTTTTAATGGAGAAATTCATTTTCTAACTCTTTACAGCATACATCACTTCTGAGTCGTTTGAAATAGCCCAATACCTCTAAAAAACGCTTTGATGAATTTCGGCCCATAGAGCGTAATGTATTTCGAATCTTTTGGGCGGTTCCGTAGACAAACTATCCAGTCGAATGGAATCGAAAGGAAAGGTGCACAACTAGATGTTACAGCAATCCTAAATATAAAGTTTCAACATTCTACGCCTAATAGTTTTTGAGATATGCGAGTTTAATGAGTTTCGGCCCATTGAGCGTAATGTATTTCGAATGTTTTGGGCAGTCCTGTAGATAAACTATCCAGTCGAATGGAACCAAAAGGGGAGGTGCACAACTAGATGTTACAACTATCCAAAATATGAAGTTTCGACATTCTACGCCTAATAGCTTTTGAGTTAGGCGAGTTTAATGAATTTCGGCCCATAGAGCGTAATGTATTTCGAATCTTTTGGGCGGTCCTGTACATAAACTATCCATTCGATTGCCACCAAAAGGGGAGGTGCACAACTAGATCATAGAACAATCCTAAATATCAAATCTCAACATTCTACGACCAATAGTTTTTGAGATATGCGAGTTACATACATACGTACGTACGTACAGACGGCATGGAAAAACTGGCCACAGCAAACTCGCCGCTGGTCAAAATGAGTTTCAGACGCGTTAATATGATCGTGCATGCTAGCCTACGATAGGATGCATCGAAAAAAATTTTTAAATTAAATTTAGAGGTAGTCAAAATCGGTTTTTTTGTCGAAATTTGGCCCCCAAAATTTTTCGGGATCACATTACTTCCTTATACTACGTACAAGGAAGTAAAAAGGGGTCATATATATATATATACATAAATTTTATGGGGGGGAGGTGTATGGCTTTTGAATTATCTTTAAATTTTTGTTTAAAACTGGATTAAAATTTTTATTTAAAAAATTGACGCAAGGACATCTGATTCGGCTTGGGTATAATATGGATATCAAAACTGATGGGGGAGACTGTCCTTGACATGGTTTGATATTTCAGGGGATGACGGCCTTTAAAATTACGGAAAAATCGATATTTATATTTATGAGTGACCTCTAACTTAAACAATTTATTTTAAATAGGCCCTACAAAATTTTCATATTGTGATTTTGTGTCAGAAATTAAACCGAAACTAGCCTTAAGACTCACTTACACCCTTTTGAAAAAATATTCGAGTGTAAGTCCCGTGCCCATTTCATATTTAAAATTTTGTTCCCTATATAAACGAATCATGTCACACAACAATAAATTTCTATAATTTCTTTTAAAATTGTATTTTTTACAAAAACTAATTAGTTATTGATAAAGTGAAAGTAGGAAGTAGGAGTATTAACTCAAATACTTTTTTGAGTGGTTGCACGGTCTGATGGTAAAGGCTTTTCAAAAGTTCTCCGCCCAAGGCACCCCCATCGTGTAGACTTTCCATAACGCAAAACGCTCATTGTAAATACTGAATAACTTACAGAGAAAAAGAATATAGTAATTTGGATAAAAGCAGTCGTAGCCAAAAGGCGAAACTGTAATTAATATTAATCAAGTAATGAACTATAAAAAACTAATGATTTTATTAATTTATTGTTTTAGGAATAATTTCATTGAACTAACTACCTTGTTAGGTGTCCTATATATTTTTCCCTTAAGACTACATCACTGTTTTCCCGCATTATCCTGAAAACGTACACATTGCGATTTTGGCAGAGGCGCGATGTTTCCACGGACATTGGCATAACGGTAGGATGGCAGGACGGGCAAAATATCACAGATTCCCGGCAGTAGCCGCACTCTCTTTGCAAAAACTGCCCACAGATGTAGATTTAAATGGCATTAAATCCTGTAAGTATCGGTATCGGCCGATACCATAACTGTAAAGTATCGGTATCGGCTATTTCTAAAAATGAATTTATAGATAAAGTATCGGTATCGGTTATCGGCGAAAATGTGGTACCGGTCGATCCCTAGTTCAGACGTAAAATTTATAGCTATTAACTTTTAGCCTCATTTAATAACAATATTATTATTTTAAACGATCATTAAACTTAAAAAGATTACCCTTATATCATTTTCAGATACTTCATTGAACTTTTCTTGCCTCTAAACCTATTTTTCACCATATGCAGTGAAATGTAACTAAATAGTGACTAATAGATGACTGCGATAGACTAGTGTTTTTACTTCCTTGTACGGAGTTTAAGGAAGTAATTTGATTGCGAAAAGTTTCAGGATACAGATTTTGACGAAAAAACTGATTTTGATTACCTCTAAATTTACTTTTAAGAAATCTTTCCATGTATCTCATCGTACGCATGCATGCACATTCATATAAAGGCATGTACAACCCATTTTGACCGACCGCTAGTCTATATGTTGATCAGTTTTTCCATGCCGTCTATACGTGCGTACGTAACTCGCATATCTCAAAAACTATTGGTCGTAGAATGTTGAAACTTTATATTTAGGATTGTTGTAACATCTAGTTGTACGCCTTCCTTTTTTGATCCCAAGCGCCTGGATAGTTTATCTACAGGACCGTCCTAAAGATTCTAAATACATTACGCTCTATGGGCAGAAATTCATTAAAGTGTATTTTAGAGTTATTAGGCTATTTTAAACGTCTCAGAAGTGATATATGTTGCTAAGGGTTACAAAATAAATTTCTTCATCGAAAATAGTGTTTTTATAATTTATAGTTCTGCTACAGGAACACTCAAAGGATTTCCAACACATTAGTGTCAATGGCAATTTTAGATACATTCACCCATTTCAAGTACCGTTCATGTCAAGTACAATACCGTCCTACAATATAGTTAGGTAATGGACCGACCACGGTCAGGTGCCTCCCTCAAAAATTACGTCAAAGTCACCCAGCTGCGACTTTTGGTGTACGTGTGTATGTATTTAACTCTCATATCGGAAAAATTATTAGTCATAAAGCTGAAATTTCGTACATAAGACATCTAGTTGTGCATCTCGATTTTTGGTTCCAATCTACTGGAGAGCTTATTTACAGTACCTCTCAAAAGAATTTCAATACATTCGTGTATACGGACATCTTCAATATATTACGTCTGCAGTCAGTCATTACTACCACACCATGCCCGAAATCTCGCTATTTGACATCGACCTTGACAAGTTTTGCCGAAATATCGCCAAATTTGGTGCCAAAAATGATTTCGTATTTCGCATAACTCTGAAACTTTTAACGGTAGAATGTTTAAATTTTGCATTTAGAACTATTGTAATATTTAACTGTGCATCCCTTTTTTGATTGCAATCGGCTGGGCAATTTATTTACAGGGTCACCCAAATGACTTTAAATACAATAAGGTGTATGGATACATTCAATTCATTGAAAGTATGTGGTCAATTGCTACTTTGGCAATTGACCACATACAAACCCAAAATCTCGCAAACTATCCATAGCTTGTCGGCTTTTGTCGAAATATCGCCTAATTAAGTTTCAAAAACAAATCTTTCAGATTGAACCCAGCTTGGCGATAGCGGAAATATTTGGCTAGAAATCTCTAAAACTTAGTATTACTGCAGTATTTTATCTCTTTCAAACAAAATAAGTTTAGATGAAGTGCGCCGAAAATATTTTTGATTTAATAGACGTGGAAGAAAGTCATGTGCTGTCCACATCTAGGGAATGCAATCCCGTTTTCTCGAGAAGACTATATCATGACTCTAATTTTCATATTTATGTATGGTACTGTATAAATTATGAAATAAGATAAAGTATTAAACTTGATAGTGGTTGCAATCTTTCTTTTTCCTACTTTTCTCTATTAAAACAAATTTTTATTTAAATGGAATGTCAATCCTGCGAGATTAACAAAACGCAATCCCGAATTCCGGCGAAACGAAAAACAGTGCGGGATTGCATTCCCTAGATGTGGTAGACATACATCTACTGCATCTAAATTCTATTCATGGAAAATATTTTATTTGTGGGGAGAGCGGACGGAACAACAAACGTAATCCCGCGAAACGAAAAAAGGGCGCACGCGGGATTGCATTCCCTATCCACATCAGATCTTTTTAACCCTTTAACGCGCAGTGTTCCCGCTCTGGGAACACCAAACTCTGACGTTTTAACTGTTGCCAGTTACGAAGAATAGATTTGATTTCTATAAAAATAGTTGCGGGTGACATAGCTAAACGAGAATCCTTTACATTTAGAAAGTCATTTCCCGTAAAAAAATGGTCACGATTATTTTTAACAGCACTGACATCTGCTGAAAAATGGAAGAATCCGAGAACAGCTGGATAGATTGCCCAATGCTGAAAAAAAGGCAGACGTTGCCATCGCTCGACTTAACTACCAACAAGATGGCGGACGATCGAAACGTTCATCGCGTGCCACAGATATAGAGACCCTTTTTTGACGCAGCTGGCCGCACAGCCAGCTTGACATTCTGGTTAGCCTCATTCAGTTAGAAAACGCTTCAGCATGAACGACCTTTCATTGCCTGTAAAACTACTTTTTCTGTCTTGCAGCTCTCAAGTCTAAGTTCGTCTTTATAAAAGAGTGGTCGCTGTCGAAAACAGTGTACGGTGGCTCTTTTGCAGAGCCGTCATTGAGTTAGAGTTTAAGGGCAGTCACTAAAATAAATACTTTTAGTGTTTTATTGTCTTCAGCCTGTTTAACCCTTTGAGGCGCAACCCTTTCCCCGCACAGCCAGCTGTCGTCAAAAAAGGGTCTCTAGATCTGTGGCAGGCGATGAACGTTTCGATCGTCCGCCATCTTGCTGGTAGTTAAGTCGAGCGAGGGCAACGGCTGCCTTTTTTTCAGCATAGGGCAATCTATCCATCTGTTCTCGCATTCTTCCATTTTTCAGCAGATGTCAGTGCTGTTAAAAAGAATCGTGACAATTTTTTTACCGAAAACACCCGCAACTATTTTTATAGAAATCAAATCTATTCTTCGTGACTGGCAACAATCAAAACGTCAGAGTTTGGTGTTCCCAGAACGGGAACGCTGCGGTTTCGGGGGATAAAGGGTTAATCGCAAGGTTTCGAAGGCATGGGTAACAGAAGCAATTCAACTTTCGTTGTCATCGTTGCTGTCTGTCAATGGATCTTGGTAATCTGCGCTAGCATGTAAAATGCTGGACCACAGCGGAGCATTCAAAGCCTCATATCGGGAAGCAACGATGGACACAGAAGGGTAATCGTTGCCGTCACATTTTTGCAGCGATGGGAGAGAGGCTGTAGCTTCAACACGACCGATAGGAGCATGCACAGATAAGATTATTTTGTAAAGTGTTCATAATCGCTTTACACTATACAATCACAAGGCATGATGATTGAAGGATTGATCATTTTTGTTTAAAATACAAATAATTCAGCACTAGAAAAAAAAAAAAGAGAGAGACCTTTAATTGCCCAGTTATAATAAATAATGTTTCAGAAAACAGTAGCCAATGAATTTTGATGACTAAGAAGTAATACTCGGACAGTATTCATAGCAAACTATAATGTTGTGTTTAGGGACCCAACAGATTAACCCTTTAACGCGCAGTGATCCCGCTCTGGGAACACCAAACTCTGACGTTTTGACTGTTGCCAGTCACGAAGAATAGATTTGATTTCTATAAAAATAGTTGCGGGTGACATAGCTCCACGAGAATCCTTTACTTTTGAGCACGTCATTTTCCGTAAAAAAAATTGTCACGATTATTTTTAACAGCACTGACATCTGCTGAAAAATGGAAGAACGCGAGAACAGCTGGATAGATTGCCCAATGCTGAAAAAAGGGCAGCCGTTGCCATCGCTCGACTTAACTACCGGCAAGATGACGGGCGATCGAAACGTTCATCGATAATAGCTGACAGCTGGCTGTGCCGGGCACAGCCAGCTGTCGTCAAAAAAGGGTCTCTAGATCTGTGGCACGCGATGAACGTTTCGATCGTCCGTCATCTTGCTGGTAGTTAAGTCGATCGATGGCAACGGCTGCCCTTTTTTCAGCATTGGGAAAGGGTTGCGCCCCAAATGGTTAACAGTACGTGTAGAATGATGTTCTAGCAGTAGTACATGTGCAGGTAAGATTGTTTTTGGAGAGTGTTTGGCATGAAGTATCTTTCTTTTTTTCAGGTCACAGTGTGGGGCATTTACAGTCTCTTGGAGAATAAAGTGTTCATGGGCGTCGCTCAGATAGTGCTGGATGACATCGACCTGGTAAAGGGAGTCATCGCATGGTACAAGCTGTTCCACCATTCCTCTCTGGTCACCAGTCTGGCCTCCAACCATCGCAACAGCTCTTTCCTCTCGCTGGACAGTGTTGGGTGAGGAAAGGATACCGGCTCACTCTCTGGTTTCCGATTCAAAAGATATATACATATATCTATTTATATATATATATAAACGGACAAAGCCGAACAACAACACTGGGCGAAGGACAGATCACGGATGACCCAAAACCCGCCCTTGTTGCCTTTCTTTCCGGACGGACGTCGTCGTCGAGAAAAAATAAAAAAAAATCTTCGTATTTTTCGCTTTCCGAAAGAAGAACTCTTCCTTCTCATTTCTTGCACTCGGTCGAGGTCCTGCTGCCTCGACGTCTACTTCGGTCTAATCTCCTCTCCGAACTGTCAAGTTTTTTTCGACTTTCGTATTTTTCAATAAAAACAAATCATCCAAAAGCGAGGCGTCTGTTTGTTATTATTGCGGGGTGTCCAAGAAAGGACTCTGTGATTTTGAAATCGAACACCTGGAAAAGAAAGCTCGATAGAAGAATGAAATGAAATGTATTTTTATTTTGAAAGCTGTGGAAATCAAATATACAGAAATTTCATAATGAGTCACAAAGGTTGCCTGTTGCCAGCTCTAGACCCACTACAGAGTACCTAAAAACTGAATTGTAAGGACCACTCTCAACTACAGACAGTTAAATTGATTTGCTAATTTTCTTTAATCTTTCAGCAATGAAGCTGTTTGAACTTTCTCCAGGATACTTTTTATTATGGTTCGAACGGTAAATTTTTTGGTTCCAGTTTTCGTTCCGGTTCAACTAAATATATATATCGGTTCAGTTCCGATGTTTGTTCCTCCAAAAATAAAGATTTTCGGTTCAGACGATTCTACCTGGGAAAAGGGTGATAGGCTGAGATGGATACTTTTTGAAGCTTTATTTTGGCTCGCTGTCTTTTTATGACGTTTTCTAATTTGTTTTATTTCAATTCAGAATTTCGGAAACTATTCTACTTATTGCAACTTTAAGTGAAAACAGAGTTTTAAACTTAAGAGAGCGTAGCTAAACTTCAGCTCCCACCTATTTAAATGAAATCGAATTAGACCTGACGCATGCGTAAATGGGAGAAAGGCTCTGAGAAACGGAAACATACTGTACATGTAATTATAATTAAATGGTTGACATTAAATTAGAAAATATTGATAAGTTGATTACAATAACAAAATGTCTGAAGATATATCAAACCGAAACTAACCAATTTTTTTTTTTTTCCCGGTTCGGTTCCGGTTTTCGTGCCAACCAAAATAACGGGTTTTTTTCCTGTTTTTTGTTCAGTTCCTGTTCGAAGCCCTGCTTTTTATTAAGAGTGGTACCACAGTCCTATTGGCAACGTTTGTAACTATTTTCAAAACTTCTATTTCATATTTTTGCAGCTTTCAAAATAGGCTTACTTTTGGTTTCATTCTTCTATCGATCTTTGTTTTCGAGTTATATAACATTAAAGTCCGAGAGACCTTCTCTGGACTCTCGTGTTTCCTTCATTCAAAAGTGTTGGCAGACCTCGAAACAAATCAGGTCGTTTCATTTTAAATGGGTACATTTTCATTCGTTCCTATCAGGATTGTATGACGTGGATTTCTTAAGATATACACATGTATCTCCCAGGTGCGAATTACTGATTCAGCCAATCATACTGAAGAGCAGAAAACCATGGAGTTTTTTTTTTTAATGGTGCAAATAAAAGGTAATTATTTTTCAATGTTACTCAGAATAAAGGTTATTTTAAACCATATTTGCATACTTTTCTGGAAAATTCACTGCTTTTAATATATTTAAGCACTATGAAAAAATATTTTGGTAAAGTTTTACTCTTCGAAAAAGTGTATATAACTCTAGATGAATTACGATAAATTTTTTCTACAGAAAATGGTGCTTATCAACTCTATAATTGAATGTTTTTCAAGACTTTTTCTTCCATAAAACCAAGCTAGGAAATTTAATATATCCTACAACTTTTGAAAGAGGATCATAACAGACACTAGAACAATATTTTTTAAAAGAAACTGTAATTCTGATGAGTTTTTTCAAATAAATATTTCTACTATTTTTCTAAAAAGAAAAAGTTTAAAAATTAATTCTTTTTTAATACGACGACGGTGAAAAACTGAAAAATAGGTTGTATTATTTTACTACTATGAACATTTCCTTTTTGCCCCAAAAATTGTAACTTTTTTACAATACACATATTTTAGCACGTAGTATAGACGTTGTGTGATGTGTCAAAAATGCTAGAGGAATTGTTTTTAAAAAATCAACCATATTTAAAATATTTTTTGATTTCTTATTGGAGTCTATCACAGAACACCGTATGACTGCTAAGTGAAGGCAATAAAGCGCTAAGCTGGTACAAGTAAAATTGAAATTCTACTTTTCAACAATACTAATAACAAGCTGCAATAGTGAGGTGCAACTTGGATAATTTGAAGTTGAAGGGACCATTATAAAAATTAGAATTATCCAAAACTTTGATTTAAAAAAGTTATAAATTTTTAAATATTAGATCCACTGCATGCGTTAAAATCAGGCCCGTAGCTAGTGGGCCTTCGAGGGCCGTGCCCACCCTGCTAAATTCTGTGCCCACCCTGCTTCTGGGCTATACAAGCCGTATCATGGTCTCTATCTGAATCAGAACATAAATTGAATACAGCTTTAGTTGTTCAAAATCAAGTTTGTCTCAAAATACGTTACGATAACTTCCTCAGGTTTATTTAGGCAGTTTTTTGAATATACAATTAGAAAGGACAACAAACTAGCTGATATTATAACCAGAATACCAAAGAATGCTACATACAAATCTCCGGGAATGCAGAATGAAATTATTTCTATATTGACGAAAATGATTCAAGAAGAAATTGCGAGGAGAGTTCCGGGAGCAGATGTTCCATTCTTCACTATCAAAGTGGATTGAACGACTTATCTAAATGGGACTGAAAATGTATCTATCGTCATCCGTGCAGTAAAATAAGGAATTCCATTTGAACATTTAGTTAGCATTGCTACTACAGTTTATCTGGATGCAGATGCGGTCTGTACAAGAATTCTGGATGAGCTTAATAAACTGGGACTGGACCCAAAGAACATCATCTCTCAATGCTACGATGGTGCTGCCGTCATGGCTGGAGCATACGGTGGCATGCAGGCTAAACTCAAGTGCTAACTCAAGAAAGAAATTCCTTACATTCATTGCTACAACCATAAATTGCACTTAGTGGTTATAAGTGCTATTTCAGGGGACAAAGATTTGTGCAGTTTCCTCGATATCTCCTCTGGACTCTATAAATTCAGTAGAAAGCATCACGTTGCAAATGTGTATATGGGGCAAGCACTGAATCGTCTATTGCCTCAACCTTAGTCTGGGCATTACCGCTGTACAGTAGCGATATTAAATAATTACTCAGAACTTATCAAGGTTTTTCAGAAGTGTGCTGATAGTCCAGTCATTTGGTCGAAAACAGGGGGGTTACCTGGAAAGTTTTCCGGGAGTTTTGAAAATGGGCAATTTTATAGATTTCGATGTGCTCTTTCCGAATTTCAACGTTGTCCCCTCGTATATTTGCCGCTCGTGCCGCCACGTTCGAAAAATGGCGCCCAAAAGCAGTTTTTTGGCAATATCACCTTTCCTACTCATTTCACGAAAAAAACAATTACAAAAAAGGAAACTAGAGAAAATTTCCTACAATTTATGTAATTACCTTTTTGTTTCGTAAAATCAATAGTTTTGGCGTACGAGCGCCGCAAAGTGAAGTGGTGTGAAAATGCGTTTTGGCCAAAAAACGCATTTTCACACCACCTCGTAAGGTAGAGTAAGCGGTGTTTTTTTTTTTTCTTTTATCCGTGGTGTCCCCAGTAGGCCTAATCCACGTGCATTTAACTCAGGGATGGGCAAACTACGGCGCGCGGGCCGATTCCGGCCCGCCGGAAGGTTTTATCTGGCCCGCAGATAGAATTTTGCAGGATGTGTTTTTGAGCGAGTTTGGCAGCTGAAAGACGACATTGTGTCTTTCTTCCATGAGAGACAGTGTTCTGCGGAGTGCGAAATGTAAGAAGATACAGAATGGCTTTCGGACTATGCATTTTTCACAGATCTTCTTTGTCATGTGAGCAACTTGAATGTCAAGATGCAAGGGAAAAATCAATTTATCGACGATATCTGGGCCCATCTCAAAGCTTTAAAACTAAAATCTAATCTGTTTGCTGGGTAGCTAGCTAAAAACGACTTGTCTCATTCCTCATGGTTAAATTCAATACTCTCAATAAATGAATAGAAGCTTAAGAATTATGAAGATGGCTTGAAAGAACTGCATTTTGAGTTCGAACTCAGATTTCAAGATTTCAGTGCCATTCAAACAGAATTGGATATTTTTACCATGCCATTCAACGTAAATTGTGAAACAGTGAGGTCAGATTTGCAGCTTGAATTAATTGAGTTGCAATCTAGCGATCATCTCAAGCAGCTAAATATGCCAGAGTTTTACAAATCATTGTCGTTTCCCAAATTTAATATCTCACGCTCAGAAAATCAGTGCTATGTTTGCTTCATCTTATGTATGTGAACAAGTGTTTTCAACTATGAACCTTAGAAAGAATTCTTTCAGAAGTAGACTGACAGATGAGCATTTAGCCTCATTCCTTGGAATGAGTACATCTCACTTCGAACCTCAATATAAGGAACTTTTAAAAATGAAATAGCAATTTCATTTATCTCATTAACATATTTAAATTGTAATACTTGTACATTGTTTTTAAAATTTTAGAAAAATTTATCTTGGCCCGCCAAACTTTTTTTTTTTCGATTTTTGGACCGCGACCGAAAAAGTTTGCCCAACCCTGATTTAACTAATCCAAAATTTAGCGCATTCTCCTTCGCTTCGCTGTTCTTGATGGACCAGGAGTTGCAAGTTCATTGTCTCTAGTAACTATCGAAATGTCACAGCCCGAAATTTCTTCCACATCAACCGCGATGGGATTATCAGTTTCATCGCAATCTTCTCCGTTCTCGATTTCATCATACATTTGCTCGAAAATAGTCTCCGATTCTTCCTCTTCATCACTATCTTGTAATGGAACTTGCGAATTATCACAGGTACCATTGCAATTCGTGCATATAACCAACATCTCCTAGATATAAAAAGCCTAACAACTGGTACGTCCCCAAGCTTTCACGTCATCAGTAGGCCTTCAAGAATGACGTCATCACAATTTAACTCTCATAAAGTAAAACTACAGTGGAACCCCGATCTATCGTTCCCGCATTCATCGTTTTCCCGTATTGATCGTTTTATTTCTATGGTCCTTGCACAAACTGTATTCAAATAACGTTAACAAAACCCGCATGTATCGTTCGTCAAAAATTCGCTTTCCCGCATTCATCGTTGTAAAATGTTTCTTCTGATCGAAATGAAATTGAAGATGAAGTGGATCAGTATGGCTTACAAATCGAATTACTTCCTGGTATGATATCTTAGGTTGATGATGGTATAGGTGAAGAGTTCTTACATCTAGCAGGGATGAGTATGGTGTGAATTGTAGTGATTATATATCCATTGATTTAGAAGTAGCAACGTGCGGTATCCTAAGAATGGAAGTAATGTGACGTAAAAAATGAAAATAATCACGAAGAAGCTGAGAATAATATTCATGCTGATGAGACAGAGCCAACACCAGTGCCTAGTTTATCCTACGCAATAACGGTTATTTGAAATTGTATGACTTTTATATACAAACATGAAAACACAAAAAAAGACACTCACACACACACAAAAAAAAAAAAAAAAAAAAAAAAAAAAAACATTGTAAATCTTGAAAATTTTGTTTAATTAAAAGATTAATGAAAAATCCAGTGTAAAATTACTGATTTTGTAAAAATAAGTATCACTTAATTTCTACACAATTTCAATTTGTTTCTTTTATAGTGTGGTAGCAAGTTTAGTATTTTTGGTATACTGGAGGAATCGGTGTTTTCTTCTTATTTTGACTTTAACCCGCATTCGTCGTTTTCCCGCATGCATCGTTTTTTACTACACACCCCTTGAAAAACGATAGATCGAGGTTCTACTGTATTTAAAATTTCTGCTGAATTTACTCACGCACAACAGCATTTTACTGATTTGAGATAGAAAATTTTAATTTTACGGCAAAAAGCAAGTTTTTAACTGTAACTAATTATGTAGTGTAAGAAGGAAATAGATCATAATGAATTGTTTTGTATCACAAAGGTATTTTATTTTTTATCTTTAACTTAAGTTATTTTCTAATATTTGTAGCATTCAGCAGAAAATTTAAATAGTTTTACTTTATGAAAGTAAACATCCTGCAAAATTCTATCTGCGGGCCGGATTTGGCCGGCGGGCCGTAGTTTGCCCCTCACTGAGTTAAATGCACGTGGATTAGGCCTACTGGGGATACCACGGGGAGAAAAAAAAAAAGACACCGCTTACTCTACCTCACAAGGTGGTGTGGAAATACGTTTTTTGGCCAAAACGCATTCGGAACTTCACTTTGCGGCGCTCGTGCGCAAAAACTATTGATTTTACGAAAAAAGGTAATTACATAAATTGTAGGAAATTTTCTCTAGTTTCCTTTTTTGTAATTGTTTTTTTTTTCGTAAAATGAGTCGGAAAGGAGATATTGCCAAAAAACTGCTTTTGGGCGCCATTTTTCGAACGTGGTGGCACGAGCGGCAAAGATACGAGGGGGCAAAGTTGAAATTCGGAAAGAGCACATCGAAATCTATAAAATTGCCCATTTTCAAAACTCCCGGAAAACTTTCCAGGTAAAACTGCCAAATGACTGGACTATGACTGTAGTGATATTTCAATGGAAGCAACTGCGCTGATTTCACAAATTAAAACTCCTCGGTTTGTATTTCTTGGAACTCTTTAGCATTCCCTACTATCCCTGTTAGCAGGCGCGTAGCCAGGAAAATTTTTCGGGGGGGGGGGGGGATATGAACTTATATGTGTATAAATAGATGGAATTTCATCACTAATCCAAAAATTTCGGGGGGGGATATATCCCGATATCCCCCCCCTGGCTACGCCCCTGCCTGTTAGATCCAGCCAATAATGCACAGCAGTCTAAAGCTATGGACCTGCTACAAGCGAGTGAAATTGTTGCCAGAGTTGTAGAAGAAATTAAAAAACATCGAAATGTTGAACATTTTGACACCTTATACAAATCGGCTATGACAATGCTATCTTCTGGCACGCAGAAGGGATTCCAGCTCCAAAACTTAGATGCGTGTTTCCAATCCATTTCACAGATTTCATCATGACTGAATCTGTAGGAAGACGCTTATGTTACTAGCATTGAAAGGAAATGTTGCAACAAGAACTACTATGAATGCACCGTGATGCCTTTGATCAAACAATAGCAGAGCTGAATTTACACTTCTGCCCAGAGAGCATATAATTGTAAGAGAGTATGAACGCTCTCACTTTCATGACCAGCAATTCGTCAGACATGCAGCACCTCAAGTGTCTGGCAAATTCATGCAATATCGGTTTGGATGGCACAACTGCTGAAATAGCAACGTCACGAACTTTCTTGCAAAAGAAAATATCAGAGTCGAAACTCTCAGCCACATTGCAGAAAATGACAGCATTTATGTTCAATTACAGAGATGCATTTCCTTCTATTTATTGCCTTCTTCCTTCTGCCTTGTCAATAGGAGCATCTACAGCAACCTGCGAGGCGTCATTTAGCACTCTTTCAAGAATCTTAACTCCATTTCGTTCATCCATGCTGCACGAGAGAAAATCTAATCTAATTCTTCTTGCATTTGAACATAAACTCATGAACAGCATTCCAGTGGAGCTTGTTTTAAAATGGTTCCATGGTGCAAAGAATCGACGTCTATATAGCTTTATTGAGATGCTGATAGAGTGTATTGAAGAAAAAACTATCAAAAATGCTAGGATAAAATCAATAAATAAACTTTGTTATTACTCACAGGACCTTTAAAAAAGGTATACGCGTTTCGAAAGCAGCAAAAGAGTGATTTCTTCATTAGTACCTAAATGTGTACCATACAACGGATAGCAAAGCATGAAAATGCAAAATATATTAAACGCTAAAAAAATTATTTTGTGTTTTTATGCTTTGCTGTTTGCTGGAGGGTGCATATTAGGTACTGATGAAGAAAGATCCCCTTTGGTTTCTACCAAAATGCTTATACATTTTTAAAAGTTCCTGTGAGTAATTTTGTGAGTAAACCCAAAGTTTATTGTTTATTTTCAAGACACTATTCTTAATTCTCGCATTTAATCTGTTCCGTGTTCTTTTTTCCTTCTAATATTTGCTGTTTATTTTCCTTACAGCGTATTTCCTTAGGCTGCCTTGATAATTAAATATAAAAATTTTTTGCAAGGAAGTACTGTTTTAGCCGTTAAATAGTTTTGTTTTGTTTTAGTTTGCAGATTCAAAAATCGTGCCCATCCTGGGAATTTTCGGGCCCACCCATTGATTTAACCCTAGCTACGGGCCTGGTTAAAAATGTATTCTGTCAACAGTTAAATATTTACTAGCTGCGTGCCCGTTCTCCGCACGGTAGGGAACGAAACTTTTTCTTACATGTTCGAATTGATTCCAGAGATTTGAATCTAAAAATAAGCAAAATGATTTGACTCTTCGTGTAAAGTTACTCATTACTTATTCGTAAAGTTAGTATAAGTACTGACCTGTGACCATTGTTGTAACGATCAGAAACGATCATTGTGTAACGATTCATTGTTTAACGATCAGAAAAGAAAAGCGTGTCGGTTTTCAGTGAAAATTCCTAATTTTCAAAATGTCTCATTTCTACATCATACTCTTTTTTTGATTTAAGCTATGCCATTAATACCTTAGATACTACATGAAGTGGAGAACCGTTTTATTTTATAATTAAATAGTTGTGTACCCGCTCTTTGCATGGCAAGAGAAGAACATTTTCCTAAAATGTGATCATAACTACTTGTGACAAAACAGAATCTCCAAGAAAAAAGAAAGTTCTGTTACAGTCTTTTCTGTTGAAACTACCGCGTGATATATTAACGCGACGTAGAATTACTTAATGTTTTGTTACCTGTGATGCAGAGGCGTAGCCAAGGGGGGGGGTTAGGGGGGTCATAACCCCCCCCCCCATGAGGAATTTTTTGCCATACAAAATGTATATTCTTCACTACATTATCACACACACGTATACATATATATGAGTTGCAGTAGTCATAACCCCCCCCATGAAAAATTTCTGGCTACGCCCCTGCTGTGATGTAATACGGCTGTTAAAAAATGAATAGAAGACTTAGTTTCACAAAATATTTATTAATGCGGTTTATTGTGGTTTGATCAATATTGCCTTATCATATCTACTTACTATTAATTATACTATCTTTTACTGATACCAATACAATATACTGTCGTTTTGCAACCGTTAATGCTTCATTTAAAGAAACGGTTTAGATATTTGCCACGAATGTAGGCTTTTACTCTTTGGTAATTCTTTGCAATTTACGCATTAGCATAAACGATAATCATTTCAGTTTACGGTTGCCACTAAGTCAGCTCTCGATAAATTTTTACGCATAGTTCTTGTCAGATTGGTGTATTTAGCCCCAGGGCCCTGTTATCGCATGGGGAAATCGGGACTTTGCCCAGGGGCCTCCGGCTCGAAATGGCCCCCAATTTCAAATGTTGTTCTTTTTTTACAAAAAAAAAATTATGAAAAATAAAACAAATTTCATACATGCGGGGGCCCCCAAATTCAATGCCGGGGCCCCCTGTTGGTCATAATCAGGCCCTCTTTAACACCGCAATATATTTCCTGCTATTCGAAAACGTGACCCGTTTAAAATCTCAATCGGAAATAATGCTGGATAATTAATTCACTGGTGAAAAAACAGCATCCAATTATTTATCTGGCAACTTAAAGTAAAATATAGAATTATTTCATGCGTGGCGTATGTTTTGCTTGTGAGTCCGTTATTCTGATTGAGTTTCGAAAGAGGTTTTAAACGTATGACATCAAAATCACGCACTTTTCACATGCGAAACCTCAGTTATTTTAAAGTAATTTTTTCTTTTTCAACTGACAATTTTAATCATTGTTACTGTCTCCAAGACAACCAAAACGCAAGATATCGTACCGAAAATTTTAAGCTGCTGCGATTGAAATGAAAATCCTTCTTCACTTAAAAATTCGTAAAAAATCTCCTAATTTATATTTTCCTCTGTTTTTTCTTTTAAAAGAGGGCGAAATGTATGCTCCGTCATTTGACAAAATATAAAAGAGTTATGACGGATAGAATTTAAGATGCAGCAGTTTTAAAAATATTTTACGAAAGTCAGCGTCATATTTAATTTTATTTGAAAAATTCCCAAATATCTGAAAATTATGTTACACAGTCCGAACAAACAATTTTTAAAACAAAACTTTCTCCTCTATCCGATGATGTAAATTTCGTTTTCTTGCGAGTGTAATTATCGGCATTATTACGTATTAAGCGAGAAAAATCGCTAAAAATCGGACAAAACATAAAATAAAACATTTTCTAATTCGAATTTCGAAAAAATCGCTCTGAGGCGTGTTAGGATCTGTCCTAGTGAAGCCGTATGCAAAATTCGGTAGGTCTGCGACCAACCGAATCTCTCGGCGCAATGCGATCCAGAGGCGTGCGCAAAAAGATCGGTGGTCACAAACTTACCTACCTACATAGCTACATACAATGTTTACTCTCGGATTTTATTATATAAGATTGAGAAAGATAATGCTATGACTTAAATAATATATGCATCGAAACGAAATATGGTACCTTTATCGAAAATTATAGTTTACAAAAAATTCTGCAATTTATGATTGTTTTTGAAGGATTCTACTAACATGTTGCCAATTCTTAAAACATATTTAGTAAACAGAAAAAAGCTTCACTTACGTTTGTTTCTCCTTCAACGTATCGACAGAATTCGTCTAGATAAAACAACGCCTCTCAAAATTTCGGCAGTTAAATTTTGACTCATAATTTGTAACAAAAACTTCGAATTAATCATGATTTTTTAACATAATAGAAAGTTCAAAGGACCAAGAGAAATCTTCAAATTAACGACAATTTCGAATTAGAGAAGTTCGCTTTATTCAAATTGAACTGCATTTACTTAATATTAAGTAATAATAACAGTAGTTTTAAATCCTTGAATGACGTAATTTAACGTCATGCGGTGGAAAAAATCGTCAAATCGGTCACCGTACCGTTTTCAGCGATAGATAGTATTTGCTGTACAAAGACAAATAACTTTATGCTTGAAAAAACACTCAAAATACTGGTGTTAAATTATAAAATAAATAAAAACTTTGTGAAAAAAACACACATAAAAAGTGTGTTATCGAAGCTCTTGTCTCATAACGACCGAAAGA
Source organism: Cheiracanthium punctorium (assembly GCA_038373885.1). Classification (NCBI taxonomy): domain Eukaryota; kingdom Metazoa; phylum Arthropoda; class Arachnida; order Araneae; family Cheiracanthiidae; genus Cheiracanthium; species Cheiracanthium punctorium. The sequence goes on along the minus strand of JAWZYV010003534.1, from coordinate 305,427 downwards.
ATTTTTGATCGAAACGATCGTAACATCTTATAAGTAACTTTTTATGTGTTTTTTTTTTACAGTTTTTATTTATTTTAACTTAATGCTTGCTTCACTATCTTGCTTAATCTAAAACTCTTGCTAGTTCAGCAACGTAGGACCATGTCCTACGAGAGGAGGAGGCAGCAGGGTCACTGAATTTTGGACTCTGGGTCATCAATTTTTCAGAATGCGGAATGAATCTCCTATAACGTGGCTTGATCGTATAAGCGTCCAGAAGAAAAAGAACAAACTAAAATTTAGAGACGAAACATTAAAATTTATTTTAACAAAATTTATTTTGAAATATCTTAAATGTCACCTTTCCAAAAATGCCATTATAATAACCAAATATACTGGATGGTTCCAAAATCAAAATTTATATTCTTTAAACATGTTTTTTTTTTTTTATTCAAGCATATCTATACAGGGTGTCCCGAAAAGGTGGTAACGGGCTCTAATTTCTTTTTTAGAGATAAATGGGCAGTATAAATTGAAAAAATGTTCAAAAGAAGGTCGGAAAAAGACTCCATTAAGAAAAAAATCATCTCGTTAATTTTCAAAAAGTTATACTCTTTTTAATTTGTATATGACCCTCGTACGAAAACATCCCCAATTAGAAAAATGTGCCCCATACACTAATCTGGTGATATACAGCGCGCACCGGTTAATAACTGACCTGAGATATAACGTACTGTCGGTTATAACGTATCAAGAATCTAGGTCCCGATTGAAGTCCTGTATTTATAATGTTATTTAATTTCGGTTAAAACGTACTTAACAAAAGTACGTACTTCGGCTATAACGTACTTTTTATACCAAAGCTAAAAATAAAATTTTGCTTTTCTTAAAAATTTTATTTCCTTGTTCTCGGAAATTTCAGTACCTTCAAAAACACTCGTTGTCAGTTTTTAGATTTTCTAGTGAGGTGAATTGTGTATGAATGAAGGGAGCGATATTTAATCCTTTTCGCATGCTAGGTAGGGCTAAGAACAAGACCATGTTTTTATTTATCATTTATCAATGTAAATGCCTCCTAAAAAGCCCTATCTATAATGATTCTGATGATAGTGAAGAAGAAAGAGAGGAGCCTTTACCAAGCATACACGACGCATTAAATGCTGCAAAAACATTAATACGATTTCTTGAATGCCGCAGGATGATGCAGAGACTCTACAAAAGTCTATTATGGATATCCAAAACGGTATTTTTAAAGTAGCCGTTTCTTTTGCCCATTTAAAATAAAATTACAGATTATTTAATTTTAAAATAATTTTTTTCGTTTTTTTTGTACGACCTCTCAAATGAGATCATTCGACGTGATTGTTTCCTTTTGAGAGCCATTGAAAAGGGTTTTAAGTTAGCGTTATATTTATCTTTATATCTCCAACACTTTTTAAGATATAGTTCTCAAATTTTCTTTGTCATCTCATGAGTGTATGGAGCACATTTTACTAACTGGGAATTTTTTTGTACGGAAGTCGTATACAAATTTAAAAAGTGGTTGCTTTTTGAAAATTAACGAGTGGAATTTTTTCTTGACGGAGTCTTATTTTGAACATTTTTTCCAATTTACACTGCCCACTTATTTCTAATAGAAAAAGAATTAAAGCCCGTTACCACCTTTTTGGGACACCTTCTATGTATATTCTCCTCTTCAATTATCTTACAAATTAGCACACTAGCTCCCATGAGATTAAAAAAAAAAAATAATTATCGAAGACACAAAAAAATATAAATATCTTATCTGTATCCATATTGATTCAATCCACAATCCATTTCTATATCATCCACATCCCATATATCCCCAGAGCAAGCAGAAGGATCTCCATGGCAAATTTTTACAGCCACGCAGTGTGAAAAACGGCCAATCTAGGTGGCCATTTAGAAAAAATTCCATGTCAACAGATTGACTAATGGGCTTCTTACTATTATCAAGGCTATATGACGAGATAGAATCTCAATTGAAAATGAGATTCTATCATTTTCAATTAACATGTGGTAAAATATGTCACTCTTTCCAACGCAATTGCGGGTCTCAGTTTTGTCTACCGTTCAGAGCATTAAAATATTATTCTGCCGGCTTTCTAGGAATGGACGCGAAACACGCGAGACGAGTAGCATGGCTGTCTCGTCTCGTCTCGCAGTGGTAAACCTTTGTCTCGTCTCGTCTCGCAAACACTTTGTCTGGTCTCGCGGCTCGCAGAGAAATTGCTTGCCTCGTCTTGCGCGAGACGCGAGACGTCTCGCGAGTCTAACAAAATTAAGGACTGCGATTTTGTTACCATATTTTTAGTAACATTAATATTGTTTTGTTGAAAATTACTACCAATGATAACAATTATTTACATATTACCATATTAGTGTATATATTAGTTAACATATTAACTCATATGTGCATTTGAAGTGATAAAAATTCAAATTTGATCCGTATACATAATGTGACATGACACCGAAAAAATATTAGTTTTTATTTATTTACTAGCTGCATAGACCGGCGTTGCCCGTGTGTGTTAGTTGTTATGCATAGCTATGTCCGTGTGTATCAGTTGTCACAACATTGCCTAAAAAAATTATCTGCTAGTCTAGTCTGGAAATCAGCTAGTTCTGTTAATGGGAATGGAGCTTTGCAACAACTAATGCATAAAATAAATATTTATTTTCAAAACATTAGCATGCAAATATGTGCAAGTCTTGTCAGATGTAGTTACTGGGTGTCATTTAAGATTCATTGCAATGCTCTAGAATAAGCTATGCTTTTTGTGATTCCATTTGTCATATAGATAAACAAATCACTTGGTTTGCCTACACGGGAGCATGCCACATGTCCATGGGAAAAAACATGGATTCTCCAAATTTAATGCACACACTTGTAGTGATTGGTCTTGCGATTTATTGATGGTTATTGCAAGAGCTAGTTTAATTGGGAATTGTAATCATTGAAATTGGAATGGCATATCCAATGGCATCGTTGGTATGCGGGGTATAAGCACATCCTCTCTCCTTTGAATTTGCCAATTAAAATTGTAGCTTGAATGGCATTTTTTAATAATCTGTTGACTGCCAATCTAGTACCATTGCAAAGACGGCGTGGGTCAATATTTCTAAAAAGAATTATAGGAACACCAACTTTCATATGAATGATGCGAGGTGGCATTCCAGGTAAATCAAGTGAATTTAAAAATTCGGTAGGATAATTTATTGCTTCATCTTGATCTATAACAGTGTCTACTGATTTGTAAGTAGATGTTTCTCCTGGTATCATATGCTGGATGCTAATATTGATGAAATTTACATCCACATTTTTTGCAGCTAATATTGCACGTTCATTTAACCACTGATGTGTTTTATAGTTTTGTTTGATATTTGTAAATACACATTTAATTAATTCTTCTTGCGCGTGAGTAAGTGCGTAAAAATCTTTTGGTAATTCTGTGCAGCCTTTTGTTTTCTCTATTGCAATTTTTCCATTTCCAATTTCTAATAACTTTTTTGCAGCAGAAGGAGCATTTTGCATTTTCACACGCATATTTGTAGTCGATGAAAATTTTTTTGAGATGTCTCCACAAATGTGGTGCTTTTAGAACATGCATTTAGTTCATCAGCTGGTGTTGAACGCGGAATAACAGGCAATGTCAGGCGAAAATCACCTGCCAATAATATTAGTGCACCACCAAATGACCGTTCATGTCCACGCAAATCTTGCAATGTTCGATCCAGTGCTTCCGACGATTTTTTATGAGCCATTGTGCATTCATCCCATATAATTATCATGCATTGCTGAAGTATTTTACAAATCCCAGATATTTTCGAAATGTTGCACGTCGGAGTTTCAATGTTTTGGATATTCAGTGGCAAATTAAGTGCCGAATTTGCTGTTCGAGAACCAATCAAAAGAGTTGCCGCAATCCCGTATGATGCGACTGCCAATGCAATATTATTTTCTGCACGTATGATTGCCAGGATCATTGAAATTAGAAATGTTTTCCCTGTCCCACCTGGCGCATCCAAGAAGTACATTCCACAACTGTCATCATTTGCTACTTGCATTATTACATCGTAAACATGTTTTTGTTCTGGAAGCAATTTTGGAATATTTGACTGTACAAATATATTTAATTCATTAATGTTGAAGCTTTTTTCTCCCTGTAATTCAGCATGAAAAATGTCATCGGAGAGTCGATTAGGGGATGTCATTCCCAGTTGTGATAATGTTTTATTAGTGATTGGCAAACAATTATCTTCAATCAAAACCAATGCTTCGTTATACATTTCTGGTGTGAACTGCATGCCTTGGTTTGAATATCTAAAACGAAGTCGATGCAGAATGTCTTCCGTCATAGAATCTTTAAATTTTTTCCATGATTCATTTGGATTTGATGGTGAACATGTTGGTAATATGATCGCAAATAAAGTACATACTTGTTTTGAAGGAGCAGAAATTGTTGCATCAGTTAGTGAATTTTCCAATTGTGCCTCATTTTCAAGTAAATTGAGATTTTGACATACTTCTCATTATGTTACACACAAATGACCATCAACTGCTCTCAAATTTTGGAATGGTGTTGCTCCACGAACATTCACCAATAACAAACGCAAATAATAGCATTTAACCTCATTTGGATAAACGGTATATAATCATCCCAAAGCATCTGTTGAAAACAAATTTTCTTGCCCCTCAACTTTCTGTCCCTGTTTGCGTCGTTGGAATTCTTGTTTAGATGCATTCCAAGTGAAATATGTTGGTATATTGGAATAATGTTTTTGGCAAATGTATCAGTTCGGCATAATGAAAAAAATCTGGAGTGACTCCACTCGACTTTCCGAACACTTACGATTAAGATCATTACCAAGCATTTAAATAAATTTTAATGGATGAATAATTCAAACATATATACCAAATTGAAGCTCAATCGAATGCACCGTTTAAACGCTTGCGCACTTTCAAGAATTTCTCCCCATATGCCATAATGTAAAAGAAATCTTCGAATGAATGTCGAAAGAATGTCGAAAAGAATGTCGTAGCCCTGTAGAAAAACTATAAGTTCTATACACACCAAAATCAATACCGGTCTTGCGACGGTGGTTTATAACATATATACCCAATTTGAGCTCAATCGAATGCCCCGTTTAGGAGCTATCGTGTTCACCCACATACACACAAACACATACATACATGCATCTCGTAAAAATAGCATAAATGAATTGAGAAGACCTCAAAACGTGTAAACACACCAAAATATCGAAGTCGAATTTTTTCATGATTACAATACTTTCCTTACATGGTACATGTTCCGAAAGTAAAAAATGCAGTCAGTGTTGTTGCTGGTGGTGTTTCTGCTCTTTCGCGTACATTTTATGTCGTTAAATAGACTCGCTGCCCATTTTCAAGATGAACTGCCAAATGAACGATTGTTGGATGTCTGTCATGAATTACAAATGAGAAAATACGCCACACTGCTTCATTGCTACTAATATATCGCCAAGTTGAGACAGTGTAATTTCATCACAAGAGATCTATTCTCACTCCACACTCCAAAAACAGCCATATCACTACCCCTGTTGACGTACTTGCAAATGTACTTAATTGGTTTTACAGAATTGCAATATTCAACATTTATGTGCGCTTTGAATGTTTTAGATAATAATGGCGAATATGGGACAACCCAATGATTATCAAGTTCAACATCTTGATTTTTCACTTTTATAATTACTGATTTACCATTTACATGTGTTGATCGACGACATTTATTGAAGATAACCATCATTGCCAGTAATAGTTTCTGCGAGCAATGGTCTTGGATAACGTTTTAGACATTTTCCATCAGCCATACATGATGAGTTCATGTTGTGAATACCACATGGACCATGAATCATATTTTTTGTTACAATCTCAAATAAATCAGGATCGACAGTTGAATCAGAAATTTCTGCTGAAATCACGTCATCAATCTCACTGGGTGTAATTTTAGTGATCAACCAAATCAAAATAGGGGAATGTGGCAATCCTCTTTTTTGCCACTCAATGGAATACATCCAGCAACGTGTTTTTCCGAACACATGACGATGAATTCTAATTAATGATTTCAATTTCTGCTTGAATACTCGTGCAATAATGTCATGACGATCTTGTGGAGATTGACCAGGTAAAAGATGTTCTTTGATTTCAGTTCATGTCGGATTACATGTGAATGTTACAAACAAATCTGGACGACCGTATTGCCGAACATATGACATTGCATCTTGAGCATATTGATGCATGTGTCGTGGACTGCCTGTGTATGTTACTGGTAATACAGTAATTTTTCGAATATCATTTATATTGCCTTCATTGTTTATTGCATCGCGTTATAATGTATGTACTCTTCGGTCCATAAGCGAATACATAAACGTTCAGTTTCAATCTTTGCGTACATGTCAACAGTGTACTGATGAAACAATTGGCAGCATTTTACTATGTGATTTTGTTCATTTTCACAAATCATTAATCTATATGAATAGACAGCAGAAACAAACAGTGCAGGAACAAACAAAAAGGTCATTGCACTGACCTTTTTATTTGTTTCTGCACTATTTCCCGGATTGATCAGTTTTACACTAAAATGGTACCCATCCTCAACTTGCCAAAACAATATTGGATACTGTAATGCATCATAGGAGCGGTGAGTTTTTGCAACACGTTGAAGAAGGTTATTTCGACAATGAAGTACAATGTCGCGTGAATCAAATTGTTCTCCAACAATGACTATTGTCACTTCATCGATAGTTGGAGCATTAAATCTTCCATCATGTTCTCCAACAGGTGCTCTGTCAGCTCGAATCACAATTTTATAGTCATCAGATGACATTCGTTCAATGGCTGTTTTGAACAACTTAATCAACTGGTTATGTTCATGAAACAATTTCTGAAATGATTCAACTATTTCTCTTTTATTAGCATTATTAATTTCACAACGCTGATTTACTTGATTACTGGAATTTCTCATGAAGTATATTTGAAAAATTTGTGGTCAGCATCCACAAATAGTAACAAAGAGCCTGCTTTATGGTATACTAGCTGTTACCAGCGACTTCGTCCACGTCGGCTTTAGAATTAGTTCCAGAGAGAAAGGAAGCATGTATGAATAACAAATATGTTTGCACTATTGACAAAAGTGACTGTATTTAAATACTATTTATTTTTACTTCCTTGTACGGAGTCTAAGGAATTAATGTGATCGCGGAAAATTTCGGGAGCCAGATTTCGACGGAAAAACCGATTTTGACTACATCTAAATTTACTTTTAAGAATATTGTTGTGAAGCATGTCATCGTACGTTAGCATGGACGTTCATATAAATGCATGTACAATCCATTTTGACCGACCGCGAGTCTATTTTGACCAGTTTTTCCATTCCGTCTATACATACGTATGTATATGACTCGCATAGCTCAAAAACTATTGGTCGTAGAATGTTGAAACTTTATATTTAGGATTGCTAAACATCTAGTTGTGCACCTCTCCTTTTGGTTCCAATCGACTTGATAGTTTGTCTACAAGGCCGCCCAAAAGATTTTAAATACATTACGCTATATGAACAGAAATTCATTAAAGCGTATTTTAGAGGTATTAGGCTACTTCAAACGACTCAGAAGTGATATATGTTGTTAAGAGTTACAAAATTAATTTCTCATTAATTTTGTAAATAGTGTCTTTATCATTTATAGATCTGTCACAGGAACACTCAAAATATTTCCAACACATTACGGGCAATGGCAGTTTTAGGGGCGTTCATCCATACCGTCCTATCACATAGTTAGGTAATTATCCGACCACGGTTCATTCAACTCTCATATCTCAAAAACTATTAGTAGTAGAATGTTGAAATTTCATACATAAGACTGTTGTAACATCTAGTTTTGCAACTCTATTTTTGGTTCCAATCTATTGGAGAGTTTATTTACAGGACAACCAAAAGAATTTCAATACATTAATGTCTACGGACGTCTTCAATATATTACATAAGACCAAGGCGCGTAGCCAGGAAAATTTTTCGGGGGGGGGGGGGATATGCGCCTGGAAAATTTTTCGGGTGGGGATATGAACTTATATGCGTTATAAATACACGGAATTTCATCACTAATCCAAACATTTCGGGGGGGGGGATATATCCCGATACCCCCCCCCCTGGCTACGCCCCTGCGTAAGACCCTAGTGCAGTCGATCGGTCTTAATCCACAAAGGTTTAGGTCACTGACGCAAAGTATATTTTATTCACACACATTTTTAAACATCATTGCTATATCGTGTGGTTTTTATTTTATTATTTTTTTTTCTTTCACTATTTCCAACATTTAAGTCCCTTTATTGAAAGTCATTTTTAATAGAGGTTTAGTTCACTGTTTCATATTATAATTTTGACATACTTTGTACAAGAGCATTGTTATAGCGTGTATTTCTACATTATTTCCAACAATTACGTCCCTTTGTTAAAAGTTATTTTAAATAAAGGTTTTGGTCACTGTTTCAAAGTTTGTTAGTGTCACACATTTTTAAACGGAATTGTTATACCGTGTATTTCTGCATTACTTCTAATAATTACGTCCCTTTGTTGAAAGTCATTTCTAATAAAGGTTTAGTCAATTGTTTCAAAGTATGTTATTGACACACATTTTTAAAAATTCTTTGTTATATCGCACTTTTCTGCATTATTTCCAACAATTACGATACTTTGTTGAACGTCATTTTTAATAAAGGTTTAGTCCCCTTTTTCAAAGTATATTATTGACACACATTCTTAAAGAGCATTGTTATAACGTGCATTTCTGCAATGTTTGCAACAATTAAGTCCCTTTGTTGAAAGCCCTTTTTAATAAAGGTTTTGTCGACTGTGTCAAAATACAGGGTGGCCATAATTAAACTGCACGTGTTCAAGGGGTGCTGGAGAGAAAACTACTGGGAATATTCCAGTGAAATTTGGTATCTACACGTGTCAGGACATGCGCAAGTCAAATATGAAAAAAAAATCGCCATTTTTGCCCGATAGATGGCGCTGTATCGTATTTCAACGTTTACCGGCGGCATATATGCAAATTTTAAGCTCTCGAACAGTATAAAAACAAGACGACATTGCGTAATGGCCAATCATGACTCTGAATAAGAAGGAACGTGCATTGTTAGTGAAGATATTCTAGCAGAATGGTAGCAGTTATTCAGGTACTCTGAAAGAATACCGGCGTATGAAATGATTACGGAGAGGTCCAATGAGTGTCAATGGATTGAAAAATATGGTTTGTAAATTTGAAGAAACAGAAGAATTGGGCGTTATTCCAGGCACAAGAGGACGGCGTCCCGTAAACCCGGAAAGAGTGCAACAAATTGATGACGCCATTGCGAGTACGAGTAGCAGTTCAGGAGCCGGTATGCTGCAACAAGTGAGCGCAAGAAGTGTGGCTCGGACATTATCTCTTCCCCGGTCAACTGTGCATGTCAACGTCTTATTTAAAAACAATCTGAATCCTCATCAGAAGAGGTCCTTCTGAATATTGGCAATTCTAGGAAACTGCTAACGACCATCTACAGGGTTTTCGGAGCCACGGATACACACATGGTGATCTTTACTGGTACGGCGGAATCGGGTTTGCAACCTTCCGCTTACGAGATCAGTGCCTTAATCGCTGTGCTATGACAGTCACATAAACTACGGCCCGCGGGCCGGAAGGTTTTATCAGGCCCGCGGATGGAATTTTAATTTGCCGGTCCGACGGAAATTGAAATAATACATATATTTATATATTATATATCCATATTAAGAATTATGAAGATGGCTTGAAAAAAGTGCATTTTGAGTTCGAACGCAGATTTCAAGATTTCAGTGCCATTCAAACAGAATTGTATAATTTTACCATGCCTTTCAACGTAAATTGTAAAGCAGTGAGGTCAGATTTGCAGCTCGAATTAATTGAATTGCAATCTAACAATCATCTCAAGCAGTTGTTTCTAAATATGCCAAAGTTAGAGTTTTACAAATCATTATCGAAAGTAAGTTTCCCAAATTTAATATCTCACGCCCAGAAAATCAGTGCTATGTTTGCTTCATTTTATATATGTGAACAAGTGTTTTCAACTATGATACATTAGAGAGAATTCTTTCAGAAGTAGACTGAGAGATGAGCATTTAGCCTCGTTCCTTAGAATCAGTGCATCTCACTTCGAACCTCAATAAGGAACTTGTAAAAATGAAATCGCAATTTCATTCATCTCATTAACATATTTAAATTGTAATACTTGTATATTGTTTTTAAAATTTTAGAAAAATTTATCTTGGCCCGCCAAACTTTTTTTTTTTCGATTTTTGGCTCGTCACCGAAAAAGTTTGCCCATCCCTGGTCTAAAACAAGGTAAACAATTTTGGGAGGAGATAATTTATAAAAAAAATTTCATTTTACCTATCCAAAGTATATAATAAAGCAGATTGTTGCTCTTTAACAATGTATTGGGGAGGCTAAAACACCCCCTAGCCCCTCCTCTGCAACCTCCACTGACTGGTCAGGTGGACAGTTCCCAATTTCATTTCCTGCTGCATTGCTACCTCCGCGTTTAAAATGTGTTCTCTTTATTGTCGACATTAATTCTAAGAATCTAGTGGTTCAACTTACTTTCTTAATTGCATACACGATGGTGATGAAGACTCAGAGAGAATAAAAAGTTTTAAAGAAACGTCGTGCATGAGCGCCATATCTGTCGAAATTGTTTTGATGAGATGAGCTTGAGTGCACCTTGGAAAATACATGGTTCCGTTTGTCCAGTTTTGGTCTCAACTAGTCGATTTGAACTAATTTTTAAAAAAACTGCATGGTTTTGCTTTGACAGAGAGAGACTGCGGAAACAATTCGGAGAGAATTGGCAATCCATCTTACTTTTCAAACTCGTTTGATTTTCCGTTTCGAGGCTAGCAGCAGATGCTTGAATCAGGGCCCGAGATTAACCTCTGAATAAAGGGAAGCTCAGTCTCGTTTCGTCCCCACCCCTCCCCTTTTTGTTTGGGAAAATTAAAGTTTTAATGATTTTCTTCGATAAAAATATTTAAATATTTTCTTCGTTAAAATGAAATTCCATTGATTTAATTAGTTCTAATGATTTCCTTTGATAGAAATATTTTTATTCGTTTATCTGAATTTTCCATTGATAAAAATATTTTTTTCATTAATATTCATAATAGTTTAGTTCATTGCAACGAGATTATACAGTATTTTTGAAATTACTTTAAAAAATAAACTAAAAACATTACCTTACTGGAGTTTTAAACCTTATTTATTTAGACGTATTATTAATTAGCCATTTTTTTTTCGGAAATTCTTTGTTTGTATTGATGACATCATAAAAGTCAGAACATCATTCAGATTTAATTTTGATATTTAGATGTTAAACATTATATACTGAAAGTCTAACCCTTTCTGCCAACGAAATGTTCCCATAATAGAAAAAAAATTCTCTGCTAGAGCTAGAAAAAAAAAAAAAATCTTTACAATTAAAAAATCATTTATAAACAAAATTTTGAATTTTTATTGCAGTTTTTCGGGCATTTTTACCCCCAACCCTCTTTAATTTCAGAGGGGAAGCTCAAGCTTCCCGAGCCTTTTCGGTAATCAGGCCCTGGAATCTCTACTTGATTCTTAGGAAATCAACCGTACAAATAGTCCAAGAATAGAAGAATATCTTCACTAACCAGGGCCCACAGATCCAACACTAGCAAATTCGGCAACACTTTCTCCGAGATATTTATCATGAAATAAGTATTTTTAGCTTTCTGTTATAATCTCAGAAGTTCAACTATTATATGTAAGAACGTGAGAATTGGTTCACAATCATGATTGTCCATCTCACATTTTAAATACGTAATGGAAGTAGTTTTGCCTGATTACTTGCAACTTGATAAGAGGTTGATATGTTGATTTTAAATACATTACGCTATATGAACAGAAATTCATTAAAGCGTATTTTAGAGGTATTAGGCTACTTCAATCGACTCAGAAGTGATATATGTTGTTAAGAGTTACAAAATTAATTTCTCATTAATTTTGTAAATAGTGTCTTTATCATTTATAGATCTGTCACAGGAACACTCAAAATATTTCCAACACATTACGGGCAATGGCAGTTTTAGGGGCGTTCATCCATACCGTCCTATCACATAGTTAGGTAATTATCCGACCACGGTCACGTGCCTCCCTCAAAGATTGCGCCAAAAGTCACCAACCTTGGCGACTTTGGTGTACGGGTGTATGTATTCAACTCTCATATCTCAAAAACAATTAGTAGTAGAATGTTGAAATTTCATACATAAGACTGTTGTAACATCTAGTTTTGCAACTCTATTTTTGGTTCCAATCTATTGGAGAGTTTATTTACAGGACAACCAAAAGAATTTCAATACATTAATGTCTACGGACGTCTTCAATATATTACGTAAGACCAAGGCGCGTAGCCAGGAAAATTTTTCGGGGGGGGGGGGGGGATATGCGCCTGGAAAATTTTTCGGGTGGGGATATGAACTTATATGTGTTATAAATACACGGAATTTCATCACTAATCCAAACATTTCGGGGGGATATATCCCGATATCCCCCCCCCCCTGGCTACGCCCCCTGCGTAAGACCCTAGTGCAGTCGATCGGTCTTAATCCACAAAGGTTTAGGTCACTGACGCAAAGTATATTTTATTCACACACATTTTTAAACATCATTGCTATATCGTGTGGTTTTTATATTATTATTTTTTTTTCTTTCACTATTTCCAACATTTAAGTCCCTTTATTGAAAGTCATTTTTAATAGAGGTTTAGTTCACTGTTTCATATTATAATTTTGACATACTTTGTACAAGAGCATTGTTATAGCGTGTATTTCTACATTATTTCCAACAATTACGTCCCTTTGTTAAAAGTTATTTTAAATAAAGGTTTTGGTCACTGTTTCAAAGTTTGTTAGTGTCACACATTTTTAAACGGAATTGTTATACCGTGTATTTCTGCATTACTTCTAATAATTACGTCCCTTTGTTGAAAGTCATTTCTAATAAAGGTTTAGTCAATTGTTTCAAAGTATGTTATTGACACACATTTTTAAAAATTCTTTGTTATATCGCACTTTTCTGCATTATTTCCAACAATTACGATACTTTGTTGAACGTCATTTTTAATAAAGGTTTAGTCCACTTTTTCAAAGTATATTATTGACACACATTCTTAAAGAGCATTGTTATAACGTGCATTTCTGCAATGTTTGCAACAATTAAGTCCCTTTGTTGAAAGCCCTTTTTAATAAAGGCTTTGTCGACTGTGTCAAAATACAGGGTGGCCATAATTAAACTGCACGTGTTCAAGGGGTGCTGGAGAGAAAACTACTGGGAATGTTCCAGTGAAATTTGGTATCTACACGTGTCAGGACATGCGCAAGTCAAATATGAAAAAAAATCGCCATTTTTGCCCGATAGATGGCGCTGTATCGTATTTCAACGTTTACCGGCGGCATATATGCAAATTTTAAGCTCTCGAACAGTATAAAAACAAGACGACATTGCGTAATGGCCAATCATGACTCTGAATAAGAAGGAACGTGCATTGTTAGTGAAGATATTCTAGCAGAATGGTAGCAGTTATTCAGGTACTCTGAAAGAATACCGGCGTATGAAATGATTACGGAGAGGTCCAATGAGTGTCAATGGATTGAAAAATATGGTTTGTAAATTTGAAGAAACAGAAGAATTGGGCGTTATTCCAGGCACAAGAGGACGGCGTCCCGTAAACCCGGAAAGAGTGCAACAAATTGATGACGCCATTGCGAGTACGAGTAGCAGTTCAGGAGCCGGTATGCTGCAACAAGTGAGCGCAAGAAGTGTGGCTCGGACATTATCTCTTCCCCGGTCAACTGTACATAAAGTGTTGCGCCACATTCTTCGGCGTTATCCGTATAAAATTAAAATGCTTCAAGAACTGAAACCTCGTGATGACACCCGAAGAATTGATTTTGCAAACTTTGTCCTGTCGAAAATCAGTGTGGATGACACTTGGATACAGAGCAGGGGTGTAGTGGGGCCGGAACGCACCGGAACGACGTTCCGGTACTTTTCTGCGAGCTGGAACGGCGTTCCGGAATTCAAATGAGATTATTATTATTATTATTATTGTAGATCTAAACTTATTTTCTGAAAAAAAAAAAAATATTCTCGTATAGTCTGCGCTTGCACTAGGAATCTATCTGTTATCATTCTATGCATACAGTATTAGTTGAGATCATCCCAGTGAACTGATAGCGGAGTCTACTCGACTAGGAATTCAATCCCCAGTCCTGTCCAATTAATTAAAAACCTGAAAGCGCATTATTGAAATCAGTGGTAAAATTTCAATACTAATTGATGCATCGACCACTCTGAGTAGCAAAACTACTTCCATTACGTATTTAAAATGTGAGATGGACAATCGTGATTGTGAACCAATTCTCACGTTCTTACATATAATAGTTGAACTTCTGAGATTATAACAGAAAGCTAAAAATATTTATTTCATGATAAATATCTCGGAGAAAATGTTGCCGGATTTGCTAGTGTTGGATCTGTGGGCCCTGGTTAGTGAAGATATTCTTCTATTCTTGGACTATTTGTACGGTTGATTTCCTAAGAATCAAGTAGAGATTCCAGGGCCTGATTGCCGAAAAGGCTCGGGAAGCTTGAGCTTCCCCTCTGAAATTAAAGAGGGTTGGGGGTAAAAATGCCCGAAAAACTGCAATAAAAATTCAAAATTTTGTTTATAAATGATTTTTTAATTGTAAAGATTTTTTTTTTCTAGCTCTAGCATCTGCTCTAGTTGAGAAATTTTTTTCTATTATGGGAACATTTCGTTGGCAGAAAGGGTTAGACTTTCAGTATATAATGTTTAACATCTAAATATCAAAATTAAATCTGAATGATGTTCTGACTTTTATGATGTCATGAATACAAACAAAGAATTTCCGAAAAAAAATGGCTAATTAAAAATACGTCTAAATAAATAAGGTTTAAAACTCCAGTAAGGTAATGTTTTTAGTTTATTTTTTAAAGTAATTTCAAAAATACTGTATAATCTCGTTGCAATGAACTAAACTATTATGAATATTAATGAAAAAAATATTTTTATCAATGGAAAATTCAGATAAACGAATAAAAATATTTCTATCAAAGGAAATCATTAGAACTAATTAAATCAATGGTATTTCATTTTAATGAAGAAAATATTTAAATATTTTTATCGAAGAAAATCATTAAAACTTTAATTTTCCCAAACAAAAAGGGGAGGGGTGGGGACGAAACGAGACTGAGCTTCCCTTTATTCAGAGGTTAATCTCGGGCCCTGATTCAAGCATCTGCTGCTAGCCTCGAAACGGAAAATCAAACGAGTTTGAAAAGTAAGATGGATTGCCAATTCTCTCCGAATTGTTTCCGCAGTCTCTCTCTGTCAAAGCAAAACCATGCAGTTTTTTTAAAAATTAGTTTAAATCGACTAGTTGAGACCAAAACTGGACAAACGGAACCATGTATTTTCCAAGGTGCACTCAAGCTCATCTCATCAAAACAATTTCGACAGATATGGCGCTCATGCACGACGTTTTTTTTAAAACTTTTTATTCTCTCTGAGTCTTCATCACCATCGTGTATGCAATTAAGAAAGTAAGTTGAACCACTAGATTCTTAGAATTAATGTCGACAATAAAGAGAACACATTTTAAACGCGGAGGTAGCAATGCAGCAGGAAATGAAATTGGGAACTGTCCACCTGACCAGTCAGTGGAGGTTGCAGAGGAGGGGCTAGGGGGTGTTTTAGCCTCCCCAATACATTGTTAAAGAGCAACAATCTGCTTTATTATATACTTTGGATAGGTAAAATGAAATTTTTTTTATAAATTATCTCCTCCCAAAATTGTTTACCTTGTTTTAGACCAGGGATGGGCAAACTTTTTCGGTGACGAGCCAAAAATCGAAAAAAAAAAAAGTTTGGCGGGCCAAGATAAATTTTTCTAAAACTTTAAAAACAATATACAAGTATTACAATTTAAATATGTTAATGAGATGAAGGAAATTTGGATTTCATTTTTACAAGTTCCTTATGAGGTTCGAAGTGAGCTGCACTGATTCTAAGGAACGAGGCTAAATGCTCATCTCTCAGTCTACTTCTGAAAGAATTCTCTCTAATGTATATAGTTGAAAACACTTGTTAACATATATAAAATGAAGCAAACATAGGACTGATTTTCTGGGCGTGAGATATTAAATTTGGGAAACTTACTTTCGATAATGATTTGTAAAACTCTAACTTTGGCATATTTAGAAACAACTGCTTGAGATGATTGTTAGATTGCAATTCAATTAATTCGAGCTGCAAATCTGACCTCACTGCTTTACAATTTACGTTGAAAGGCATGGTAAAATTATCCAATTCTGTTTGAATGGCACTGAAATCTTGAAATCTGCGTTCGAACTCAAAATGCACTTTTTTCAAGCCATCTTCATAATTCTTAATATGGATATATAATATATAAATATATGTATTATTTCAATTTCCGTCGGACCGGCAAATTAAAATTCCATCCGCGGGCCTGATAAAACCTTCCGGCCCGCGGGCCGTAGTTTGCCCATTCCTGGTTTAGACTAAAAATTTGCTTTATTGTATATTTTGTTTGAGTCAATTAAGCTTTTATCAAAATTATACACAGCCTTCTATATTGGTTATTGACAAAAAAGGCAGAGACGTTTTTATGTCAGGTTGTCTTCTGAACTCCCAATACCCCCCCCCCCTTCCCCCATGAAGTCGCGCGTTCCGGGAAATAAATTTTTAGCACTACAACACTGATACAGAGGATCTTGTGGACAGACGAGGCGCATTTTACACTAGCAGATAGTGTAAATGCGCATAACTGCAGGATATGGGGAACGAGCATTCAATACGCTAAACGTGCAAAACCCCTCCATTCCGATTATGTAACTGTATGGTGTGGAATGACTTGTGATTTTCTTGAGGGCCCATATTTCTTTGAAAGCCCAACTCCAAGTGGTCCCAAACGCTGTAGTGTTACAGGGACTAGCTACGGTGCGATGTTGAGAGAACAATTGATTCCAACATTACAAGAAAGAAATTGCCTAGAAACCACGGTATTTATGCAAGACGGAGCACCCCCTCACATCGCTAAAGGTGTTACAAAATTGCTGCATGATACCTTTGGTGCGGACCGAGTCATAAGCAGAGGTTTCGACAACGCTTGGCCCCCACGTTCACCGGACCTTAATCCTTGCGATTTTTATCTGTCGGGACATCTGAAAGATGTGATTTATAGAGAACGACATGCTTCTATTGCTGAATTGAAATCTAGCATAACGAGACACGTGAGGTGTGTTACACCAGTCACCAGAGATTTTAAATGCGACGGTGGACCATGCGGTTCTACGCTTTCAGCATGTGATAGCATCTGGTGGTTCGCATATTGAGCACATCTTGTGATAATTTCATTGAATAAATAATGGTTTAATTGTTTTCCAAAGCGTCTTTATGGATTATTTAATTTGTGATCTTAAATTACGTTAATTTTTGATTACATGATAGTGTAAAAATTTAATTACTGAAGCGAATTGTATTGAATTTTGATAAACTGTAAATGATGTTTTATATTGTTTATATGCCTCTTAGAATGTCATTATGCTCTGTCTATTGGTTTTGGAAATTGTATATGCCACCGGGGAGCGTTGAAATACGATACAGCGCCATCTATCGGTCGAAAAAGGCGATTTTTTTCATATTTGAACTTGCGCATGTTCTGAAACGTGTAGATACCAAATTTCACTGGAATATACCCAGTAGTTTTCTCTCCAGCACCCCTTGAACACGTGCAGTTTAATTATGGCCACCCTGTACATTATTGTCACACATTCTTAAAGATCATTGTTATAACGTGTATTTCTGCATTATATCCAACAATTAACGTCCCTTTGTTGAAATTCATTATTAATAAAGGTTTAGTCAGGGGTTTCTAAGTTTATTATTGACACACATTTTTAAGATAATTTTTATATCGTGTTTTTTGGAATTATTTCGAACAATTACGTCCCTTTGTTGAAAGCCATTTCTAATAAAGGTTTAGTTGTCTGTTTCATAGAATATTAATGACAAAAATTTTTAAACAACATTGTTATACCGTATATTATTTCTGTACTATTTCCAACATTTAAGACCCCTTTGTTAAAAGTCATTTTTAATAAAGGTTTAGTTCACTGTTTCAAAGTATATTATTGACACACATTCCACAAGAGAATTGTTATACCGTGTATTTCTACATTATTTCCAACAATTACGTCCCTTTTTAAAAGTTATTATAAATAAAGGTTTTGGTCACTGTTTCAAAGTATGTTATTGTCACACATTTTAAACAGCATTGTTATACCGATACCGTGTATTTCTGCATTACTTCTAATAATTACGTCCCTTTGTTGAAAATCATTTCTAATAGAGGTTCAGTCCAGAGGTTCTCAACCTTTTAATGTCGCGCCCCTCCAACAGAGGCTGGTGGCACCCCCCCCCCCTCACATTTTTCTGCATGCATTCAGTTTTTTAATCTTTAACAATGAACATTTAGTCGAATGTTTTACAAAATAATGTTATCAGTAAAGTTTGATAATTGAATCTGTAAAATTTGAATATTTTAAACGAAAATGGATATATTTTTGAGTAAAAGTCAGAGTAAATAAGATGATATTTTAAAAACATGCATCACTGCTTGCTCTTTAGTTTTTCTCGCCCACTTTGCACTCTCAGACACATTTTAAAGAAGTATTATTGCATCGTATATTATTTCATTGATTTAAACAATTATGTCTCTATTGGAAGTCATTCTACTAAAATGTAAAAGTTCGCATGTTTGTGTGTTTGGATATTTTTGTCTCAATCACACAAAAACGGCTGAACGGATTTGAGTAAAGCCCTGGATTAATATACAGGCTACTTTTCATGCATATAGCATATATAGTTCTTTGGCAGGTACGCTCAAAATGATTCTAATACATTACTCTCCATGGACATCGCTGTAAGTACTATGCAGGTTCTAAAACTTTTTTCCCTAATAGATAGCTACACTATACCTGAGTATTATAGACTACATTTCATGCATATTTCACAAATAGTTCTTTTACAGGGAGATTCACAGGAATTAGATTACGCTCTATTGATACTGAACCGATTCTTAAACTTTTTTGAGTGATAAAAAGCTACATTATTCTTGCGTATTATAATCTACCTTCATGCATTGTATCACATCGTTCTTTTGCAGACACTCATAAGTATTACATTACGCTCTGGAGGCACCTCTAACTACTGAACTTTATATATATACATATTGTAACGAATTTTCAGTTTGTTCAGCCCCCCTCCAGTTATTAAAATCAGTTTATAATTCGTATCCTACGCGTCAAATAATTAAATTATGCATTTCGTTGTATCAAAACCGGTTAACTAGAGCGCGACATGCGAAGTTTTCTGTTTGCCCATTGGTTAACATTGGGTTTTCTAGAAATCTCGAGAAATAAAGATGCTAGAGCTTTGCTGTCTTCACTTTCGAGAACTTATTTTGAGCACCAAATTTGGGGATATTGGCCAAAAAGTTGCCAATCATAGCGACAATTTGTTCATTCGGCGCTTTTTTACCAATGAGGCCTTTAATGTCCCCATATCCCCATATAGGCCTGTAATATTATATTAATATTCCGCTATAGCTTAATAGTACTCATTTCCATTTCCATAACGTAATCAAAATTCACGCTTTATGTGGTTCGAGAAAAAGCTCCTTCCAGAATTTTCACTTAGCTTCTGCGACACCTATAAATAGATGCAGGACAGGCCAGTCAGTTAGTTCGAATTATATATTATTCGAATTATATATGTTAGTTATATTTGAACGCTGATTGAGTTCGTTGCATTACTCTGTAAATTGTGCTATTGGATGCAATATTTAGCTTGTTTTTAGAAACTTGTTTGAGTGCAGTGAGTACATTCTTCATTGCTGAGGGACTGTTTATGATTTCCCTTGTAAATTTTCATTGAATTTTTGCCAGTGGAAGTGTTTTTTGTGAGAAATACAGCATCTGTGAAAGCTTCTGTACTGAGTGGACTGCTATAAGCAAGTTACTGGCCGTTAGTACCTGTGAATTTTGTACAGCTGATTGTTCGACTAAGTTCTAGAAGCAATAAAATTTTTGTTCCATCCCGACAAATGGACTTTTTACTAGAACTTTCAACATACACTACACTGGACCTAAGAACGACGAACCCAAAAATCGATTCCCGACGAACCCAATATCTCTGTAAGTACTGAACCGAATCAAAAACTTTTTTCAAAAATAGAAAGCGTTCCTGTCTTACGAATTTTTGGTGCAACCCGCTGTTCCAGGGGTTAAACTAGCTTAAAATTCGTATTCTACTCGTCAAATAATTAAATTTTGCATCAAAATCGGTTAAATAGAACGGGAGATATGGAGTTTCTCCATTGATTAACATGGGGCTTTCTAAAATCTCGAGAAATATTGATGTTACAGCTTAGCTGACGTCACTTTTAGGGACTCATTTTTGGCGCCAAACTTGGCGATGTTTCGTCAAAAGTCACCAAGCTTGGCGACATTTTGGACTTTCGTTGCGATTTTTCGAATGGGGTCTGTAAAATTCGTTTCCTGCAGTAAGAGGGCGTAATAGTCTAATGATTCTACTCTATTCCTATGACGTAATCAAAATTCGCTCAAGGAGATACTTCGAGAAATTTCTAATAGCTTCTGCGTCACCTGTAACTACAACAGCGTGCTGCCACAGGGCCGTACCCAGAAAAAAATTTCGGAGGGAGCCAAACGGTGAAAATGGCTGAATTTTTCACAAAAAGCCTTTTTCACCGTTTGGTCATTATGATTTTAACAAAATTTTTAATTTCCGGGAAGTGGACCGGACCGCCTAGTCTACCACCCTGGGTACGGCCTTGTGCTGCCAGCAGTCCGGTTTTGACTGCTATGGGAAATAGACGTCCGTTCTGTTCAGAGTATAAGACTCTGTGTTAGCGCTTATAGAAGCAGTAATTTGCTTGTTTATAAAAGCTGGCTTTTAAGTGCTGTGTGTAAATTCTTCATTGGTGAGTCTTAAGGGACTGTTTACAGTTTTAGTCGTAAGTTTCCCCTGAATTTTTTGCTTGTGGAAGTGTTTTATTTTGTGTGTGAATTACATCTGTGAAAGCTTCTGTACTAAGCGGGCAAGCTGCTGGCCGCCGGTGTCTGTGAATTTTGTGCAGCTAGAAGCAAAAAAGTTCAAGCTCCATCCTGACAGGTGGACTCTTTACTAGAACATTCTACTCCTAATGGACTTTAGAACGACGGACCCAAAAATTAAGCAGAGTTATCTGCAGCAATGGGCTACCTTTCATCAATTTCTTAAAAATAAAATAAAATACAAGTTTAAATAGTTCTTTTACTGGGACACTTAAAATAATTCTAATGCATTAAGCTGTATGGGTATTTCTTTAACTTCTGAACTGATTCTAAGACTTTCTTACTTCCTTGTACGTAGTATAAGGAAGTAATGTGATCCCAGAAAATTTTGGGGCCAAATTTCGACAAAAACGCCGATTTTGACTACCTCTAAATTTAATTTTAAGAATTTTTTTCGATGCATCTTATCGTAGGCTAGCATGCACGATCATATTAACGCGTCTGCAACTCATTTTGAACAGCGGCGAGTCTATTGTGGTCAGTTTTTCCATGCCGTCTGTACGTACGTACGTACCTCGCATATCTCAAAAACTATTGGTTGAGATTTGATATTTAGGATTGTTCTATGATCTAGTTGTGCACCTCCCCTTTTGGTTCCATTCAACTGGATAGTTTATCAACAGGACCGCCCAAAACATTCGAAATACATTATGCTCAATGGGCCGAAATTCATTAAACTCGCATATCTCAAAAACTATTAGGTGTAGAATGTTGGAACTTTATATTTAGGATTGTTGTAACATCTAGTTGTGCACCTCCCCTTTCGGTTCCATTCGACTGGATAGTTTATCTACAGAGCCGCCTAAAAGATTCGAAATGCATTACGCTCTATGGGCCGAAATACATCAAAGCGTTTTTTAGAGGTATTGGGCTATTTCAAACGACTCAGAAGTGATATATGCTGTAAAGAGTTAGAAAATGAATTTCTCCATTAAAAAAAGTGTCTTTATCATTTACAGTTCTGCTACAGGAACACTCAAAAGATTTCCAATACATTACGGTCAATGGCAATTTTAGGGGCATTCATCCATTTCAAGCACAATACCGTCCTACCACATAAGTTAGGTAATGGTCCGACCACGGTCACGTGCCTCCCTCAAGAACTATGCCAAAAGTCGCCAAGCTTGGCGACTTTTGGTGTACGTGTGTGCATATTTAACTCTCAAATCTCAAAAACTATTATGAAATTTCATATATAAGATTGTTGTAACATCTCGTTGTGCGTCTCGATTTTTGGTTCCAATCTACTGGAGAGTTTACAGGACCACCGAAAAAAATTTCAGTACTTTAATGTCTATGGACATCTTAAATATAATACAACTGTGGACAGTCATTGTTTGGTACATGCCCAAAATCTCGCCGTCTGTCCTCGACCTTGGCGAGTTTTGCCGAAATGTCGCCAAATTTGGCGATAGTCAGTCATTTGGTCCATGCCCAAAGTATCACCATTTGTCATCGTTCTTGGCGAGTTTTGGCAATAATCTGTCATTGTTGGTCCATGCTTAAAATCTCGCCAAATGTCGTCGACATTGACGAGTTTCGCCGAAACATCGCCAAATTTGGCGCCAAAAATTAGTTCGTATTTTGTATAACTCTAAAACTTTAACCCGTAGAATTTTGAACTTTTGTATTTAGAACTATATTATAATATCTAACTGTTTTTAATATCTTTTTTGACAGCAATCGACTCGGAATTTATTTACAGGGTGAGCCAAATGACTTTAAATACATTAAGGTGTATGGATGCATTCAATTCATTGAAAGTCTGTGGTCAATGATTACTTTGGCTATCCCCAAAATCTCGCAAACAACAACTCAAGTTTGTCGGCTTTTGGCGAAATATCGCCAAATAAAGTGTCAGAAGGAAATCTTTCAAATTGAACTCAGCTTGGCGATATCGAAATATTTGGCTAGAAATCGCTAAACCTTACTATTACTGATATTTTATCTCTTTCAAACAAATAAGTTTACAGGAAGTGCGTAGAAAACATTTTTGATTTAATAGACGTGAAAGGAAGTCATGTGTTGGACACATCAGATTTTTTACTGATAGAAAGCTACAGTATTCCCGAGTATTATGGCTACCTTTCATGCATATATATCAAATGTTTCTTCTACAGGAGTACTCATACGAATTACATTACGATTTTTGGAACTAATGAACCGATTCTAAAACTTTGACAGAAAGCTGCACTATTCCTGCGTATTATAAGCTACCTTTCTTGCATATAGCATATATAGTTCTTTTACAGGGACACTCATAAAATTTTCAATACGCTCTATGAACACCTCTATTAAACCGATTCGGAAACTCTTTTCACTCGTAGAAAATTACGTTATTCCAGGGTATCATAGACTACCTTTAATGCATATAGCATAAATATAATTCTTTTACTTGGACAATCAAAATAATTCTAATACATTACGCGCTAAGGACATCTCTATGACTACTGAACCGATTCTAAAGATCTTTTCACTAATAGAAAGCTTCACTAATCCTAAGAATTATAGTCTACCTTTCATACAAGTATCACAAATAGTTCTTTTACAGGAATACTCATGGAAATAAGTACATTACGCTCTAAGGTATCTCTCTGACTACTGAACCGATTCTAAACCCTTTTTCGCTAATAGAAAGCTAGACTATTCCTGAGTATTATAGGCTACCTTTTATCCATGTAACACAAATAACTTTTTTATTATAACAGGTTTTTTATTATAACAGGGAAATTTAAAATAATTCTAATACATTACGCTATATGGGCATCTCTGTAACTACTGAACCGATTCTAAAACTTTTTTCACGAACAGAAAGCTACATTATTCCTGAGTATTATGGAAAACCTTTCATTTATGTAACGTTAATAGTTATTTTACAGGGTCACTCACATAACTACAATACGCTCTACGGGTATCTCTGTAACTGCTAAACCGATTCTAAAACATTTTCAGCAATAGAAAGCTAACTATTCCTGAGTATTATAGACTAACTTTCATTTATATAACGTAAATAGTTCTTTTACAGTGACACTGAAAATAGTCCTAATACATTATGCTGCATGGGCATTATAACTACTGAACTGATTCTAAAACTTTTTTCATGAATAGAAAGCTGCACTATTTCTCAGTATTATAAACTACCTTTATGCATATCACCAATAGTTCTTTTACAGACACTCATTTTACGTTGATCCCCCCCCCCCCTTCAATACTGGAAAAGACACCAAGCATCCATTATAAAACATTTTTCATCAAAATCTTGTTTAGGGCATATGATTCACGTTTCCCAAAATTGAGTATATACTAGCGCAGAAAGGCAAGCAAAGGACAGCGCGATGCTTCCTCGTGCTGCCGCAATATACACTAGCACACCAGAGTGCAAAGCATGACAGACTTATTCCTATTTGCAAATTGGAATTTATTTGATCATTCAGAAGTAACTGTCCTGTGTACGAGTATCTCTCTCTGTAAAGTAATTAAAAAACTTTGTAAAAAAACACACATAAGAAGTAAAAGGAAAAAGGATACGCGTTTCGTTCAAAAATTGTTTTGAACTTCTTCAGTCCAAGCCCTTCGACGTCTTTACGTCGAAGGGCTTGGACTGTGTTTCCGAAAAATTCTCAACAAGATTTTTGGTTTCCCCTGTTGGATGGGCCAAGCAACTCTGACAGGGAGTTCATGCTCCTCTGCCTAACACATACACACTGGCACCACAACTATTAACAGCACTCTAATAACTATATTGAATGCCTGTTTTTATTCAGGAAAAGCGTAAGTATTTGATTTTATTCAAGAAAGGGGATAAAAACACTAAAAATAGCAAAATGATTAACTTTTCAAGAATGTGATATAAAATATACATGGCAAAAGAATTAAGAAGTGTTACAGTTTAAATTTTCCCTAGTTAACCCTCGTGAATATTTTAAACCAAATAGTTTAACAAAATATTATAACTGTACAACAAACATATCACCATGTCATCATTGTCTATAAAACTTCCCTTTTTTAACTGCAAACTTTTGTTAGTCTATGTAACTGCGTAAAAGTTTTGCTCAGCCATATTTTTTTTTGTACTTAAAGTACTTTTGAAGCCTGTTAATGATAGTGGACATTATATTGTAGTGTGTAAAATAAGCAAATGTTAATCATTTAGCATATTACTAGTTAGATTCAAGACTGAGGAGGACACACCTTTACAAACATTCCCTTCCGTTTCATATTGCCTTTTTTAATTTCTATATAGACATTTTTTTTTATTTTAAATTAACCATCAAAACTTTATTTTTTAATCAAACAGAGAATAACAGACAAACACTAACAGAAAATATAAAACAATACAGAGATATGTATAAAATCCCTGCAATCAAATTTAATGGTAAATGCTTTATTACATGTTGTAAACCTTTTGAGTTTACTGAGAAATCCATTTCCAAATTCAAAGCTCAGCGTACAAAATCATACTCACTCTTTCATTCATTAGATATATGCTGTTCAAACAGCATTTGTAAAAAATGAAAAGAAAACAAAAAATGACAGAATGACTTAACATTAAGTACACGAGGACATCAATGGCAAACAAAAGACAAGAACAATAATAGATAGAGATCACTTATAAAAAGGAGTCATCTAAAAGATCTTGTAACCTATAAGAATAAACTTTTACAAGTTTGATTATTCATAAATTCAACAATGTAATTCTTTGGCAACACCATATGGATCAAGCTATTAAAAGGGGCGAAAAAAAAATCTTAAAGATACGATCAATCTACAAATAGTAACGTAGCTACAAGCTAGAAATATGTATATATGCATATACATACAGACTTAAAAATATATAGCCTTAGCCCAAAAAAGAAAAGCAGCATACTTAAGCCTTTTACACCAGATTAGCCATATCATGAGTTTGATATAACTAGGTAACCAAACTTCTCAATCTGATCTTACAATTCACACTTTAACAAATACTTTCTTTTTTAATTGAGAATTTATATATAGTAAGATATGAGTATCAGACCTCATGTATACTTTAAAAAAAAAAAAAAAAGAGTAGGGGGGGGGGGGAAATCGAAAACAGGTAAACATATTGGTTACACAAACTGCATTTAAATTTGGACAGATTTCATAATGTTACATTCATAAAGAAAGCAAAAGAGGCAATCATTTTTCCTTAACTCAAAAAGGGGGAAAATGGGAGGGGGGGGAATAAATGCATACTTTTAAACAGTTTTCCACTTGAAGACCTATTTTGAAGATTGCCATTTGAATGACATGAGATCTAATACCTAATAATCTATCGATACAAATAAAAGCATAAATAATGATTCACACATAATATTGATTTTCAAACAAGTATGCCAGAATTTTAGTTTTACAAGTAGGAAAATAAATAGGTGATCTTTATAAGGCTCTTCTTAAAAAAAAAAAAAAAACAGTAAATAAGAGATTACAATATTTTCTGAAAATATAAATGAACCTGACTGAAAATAATTGAAACGATATTACAATATGATATATAGATTTAAATATGTCATACACATATTGTATGATTAGAAAATAAACTCTTTTATTTTTAAATATTTGATAGTCAAAAAAGTACAAATTAGTCTACCTGTCAGCATGTTAAATATGTTCTTCGATTACTTCAAGAGTTACATATTAAGAAATCAGAGTCATCTTAAACATGAATTAAATAAAAGAATTACATTTTTATTAGTAAAAACTATTTGATGAACTCAACAAAAAATTTATTCTATCATCAAAAATGACGAGTCAACAAGTCACATTTTTGATGAATTTAAGGTAATATTATCCGATGTGTCTACTGATATTTAAAATGTCTCCCATATTTAAAATGTTTCAGTTTAACATTTTCAAACTCAATATTCAATGATTTTTTTACCTTGAAATTAAAGCTTCTGATTTATTTGCCAGTCAGAAAATGAATTATTTTGTGATTAATGGGTTGTAACTTCATATTTTATTTACATTAAAATATTCCGGATTTTATTAAAATGTACCGAAATCAAGTATTGAAATTTTAAGTAATGTATTTTTCAATTTTAAAATCAAATTAATTTTAAGCTGTGACAAGCATATGTGGCGATAAAATTTGATTAATTATATTTATTTTAATACATCTGAAAATAAATGTAGAACACAATTTTATGAAAAATGTCAAAAACGTGTGTGTGTAGAAGCATTTAGTACAATTAATGATTTCCTCAATGCTACACAGTAATTCTAACAAAACACTACTGCATATTCAGATCTAGAAATCTAACTTACTTCTATTTCTAGTTAAAATATTTTAATACAAGAACATTTACACTGTTTATCACAAAATTATGAGCTAAAATTAATAAATTAATGAGCACTAGAAGGAAATGTATAGTTATAATTACATAAAAGCATGCACACACATTAAGCATATAAAAAACAGAAAATACAAAGCAATTATATAAAGATAATAAATCAGAGAACAATAGCTTTTAAAAATAGCAATTTGTATTTCATTCAAGCAAGCAAATCAGCTAGGAAAAAAAAGAATATTCATGTATAGTAAAAGCTTGATTATCTTGGCATTCAGGTATCCGGAAAGCTGGAGTAACCAAAAAAAAACTTCAGCTCCTATTCCCCCCCCCCTTCTCCCCTTAACTCATAACCCTCAAAAGGCAGTAATTCTGGGAATCTTGATGGTGCAAGAAGGGGGGGGGGGGTGTTTGGTTTGCTCAGAGGTGATATCATAAAATGAAAACAAAGCAGAGTCTGTGATTGCATATGACTGAATTCTAGTGACTTGTGATCTACCTTTCTCACAGTTACATTCCTAAGATTATTTCTGTATAGAAGCTTGAGAGAAAGAGGAGTGAGGTGAGGACAGAGACATAAAATAACATTCATTTTTGATTTACTTATTTTTCAAGCTCTCAGAACCCCTTACAAAAAATTCACTGCCCAATTCACCCACCCTTAGGCAAAAAGCCCTTGAATAGCTCTTTGCCTTAATACACAATATGATTTTTTTAATTCTTCACTTTGTCTTCAGGAGCAAAAGAATTTAAGCTTTAGAAATTGGTAGATTTTATTTTTCCTTTCAATGATGAAAACATCATTTCTTCAGCAAGATAACTGAACTTCATTACATAAACATCTATTAACATTTCCAAGCATTCCAAAATCAAAAGCCCCCCACCCCACCCCACACACACACACACACACCTTTCCCAGTAAACTTTTTTTTTTTTCCTTTTTGCCAAGCTCAACTTTTAGATTTTTTAAACATCCAGCAATCCTTATTTCCTATGCTTTCCGGATAGTCTAGCTAGTAATTATAAAAAGGGAAAAAGAAGAACAGCATATTTTAATTTGCTACACAGCACAAAACTTTAGTCTATGATTTTTCTCCTAAAATGCATCAGTGCAGAATACAGTAATTTTAGATGCATAGATAGATAGATCATTCTTCAATAAAGGGAAAAATAGTTTATTACAGTGTTCTTTTATTAAGCTCTCTGCCCTTGTTTCAATATTAGCAGTGTGGCTATCAGAAATAAATTTGTTTTACAACATTAAAATACAAAATGCAATGACCATCATTCCTCAGCAGTGATCACGATAACCCCTCTAGATGCATATTTCATGCCTTAGAAATTCAGAATACGCCTTAAGAATTTCGGAATGCATGTTTTTACGCGTTGCTTTTCCATATAAAATTCTGCTTTATGATTGGTGTTTATGCCGAGACTTACATAGATTTGCCTTTAAAATGGTTTTTTATTTTTACTTACAGTCGACTCTCTGAAATCAGGATAACTTTTAATGTAAACAGTGAAACTTACGGTTAACACTAACAGTTACCATAAAATACTATTCAAGTGACCCGGTAAAAGTTGAGTATGAGGTGTTGTGCTCTTTGCTGATATCTTTCCTTCCTTCTTCTCGTGAGCGCTATGTAATTCTACGTAACAATGGAAAAATTGATTGTACATTCAATTTTGAACAAGCTGTTCTTTTACGGGGGGAAAAAAAAAAAAAGGAGGTTGGAATTGTAAAAAGATAGTCATTGTTCTTTTACTTTTGAATTTAGTTTTCTTCCTTTTCATATTTTGTTGCCTCATGGATAAAATAAGGTAGGTAGGTATATTTTGATAAATAATTATGATTTGCTGAGTTTAAATTTAAAAAATCCAATTATCGTATATCCATCTAGTTTTTGCGGAGTCAACATTTATGTACCTAAATATATCATCAGTTATTATTTACATGTTAAACGCAATTTAATTATGAATTTGAAAATTTAGCATAATTGTTCATTATTTTAATTACTCCTTCTAAAATGGTTAAGGAGTATTTTTACTTTTCTGAAAAAATCCTAGATCGATCATTGTTCCTCAGGCTGTCTCCAGCACATACTTGGTTCTAAAATGGCCCTTAAAGCAATATTAAAGAACATGTTAAATACATCATTTTTCATATCACTATGCAGACAAAATAACATTATGAAAAATATCACATAAAAAATTATATAAATAACATCAATATTTTTTCTGGGTGTGAAGAAAATTGTTGCTCCCTGAAGTTTTGTTCCCTTGCTGTATGCATTCATTTGTGTAATAGCCACATGACCTACTAATACTGATTTTTTAGAAAAGTTACATAGATTTGTAGGTCACTAGACTACAAGAATTACTGTGAACTATTTTCAATATTGATAAACAAGTTGTCTCAAATGAGTAGGAGTGTTTATTCAACATCATTTTCTGCACTTCATAAAAAATTAAGGCAGCTTTTATTACATTAGTAGTTTTGATAACGAGCAAAAATTTTAATCTGTATTTGTTATAAAAAAATTTAAGACAAAAATCCACATTTCTCTGGCTTTAGCCATAAGAACATAGAAACTAATGGGAGGGGAGGGGGTTACAGTAAATTGCTGGTATTTGCTTCTCATATGCTTCATGCCGAAAATATATAAAAATTAACTAGTTTAAGCATTTCTATGATACTTCAGATTTTGAAATTTTCATGAGGCTATTTTTTCCTCATTGAAGAATTGCCTATATAAACTTCTCATTAAAAAATATTTGTATATATTACTTACATTAAACTTAATATTCCTTAATTTAGAATTTTATTAATCAATGTAACAAGTTTCGGAAAAAGCAACTTATTGGCAGCATTTTTATTTATTTTTAATCATGGTGTGTATTTTTGTATATGAGCATGTAATTTGAAAAACTGGCAGTATTTTCTTTTTTTTTAAACATCTGAGTCATGTTGTGATGCACATTAATATAAGAATAATACAATTTGTTTTTTGTGATGGAATGGTAAGATTCAGCAAATATCAAGAAAATTAAATTAAGGAGTTATACACAATCCAATAACACAAAATAAGCTATGCAAATATTCAACAGAGATGTCTAATAAAAAAGAGAAAAACATTACACCATAGTGAAGTATAATTCAAATATAACAAAAATATTTCCTCTTTATTTATTTGTTTATTTTTTAATTATCAGGAGAACATAAAACCTACTAATTTTAATAAATCAAAAGTTAAATAAGATATTAAATGTTTAATTCTGGCAATCTTAATTTATAAATTATTTTAAACTGGGCAAACAGTACAGTACACAGCTTAAATATTTCAAACAAAATACAGATATCACAATCACTCTGTCTTCATAAATTAACAATAAACAAAATCTCATTAAGATCCAATAATGGCTTATATGAGATCAATAAAATCTTCACAATTATTTTATAAGGAATAAACTGTAAAATACACAACAAATATGAATTTCAAGAATTAATTTGGTAAACACCATGTTTACCTCATAATGGAACCTTTTTAACAATTTAATAATAAACCCTTTTTCAACAATAACTACTACAGACAGTTTTCAAATATGCAATTTATATTTTAATATCCCCCCCATGAAAAAATTAAAATAAAATAATAAATTGTAAAAAATAGTGAGGTTTCACTACAAAAGAGTGAATAAGTTTTTTTTAATCAAAAATTTTAAATTTTTTTTAAGAGACAGAAAAGAAAAACAATTTTAGAACTTGAAATTCAACTTTCCTTACAAGTTTCTCACTTGCTGAATTCTCATTTTATTTTCATACTTGTCACATTGAAAAAAAAAAAAAAAAAAAAAAAAAAACCTCAAAATAATTTGCTTGCATAAAACAGAACTATGCAAAGTTGCTTGGCTTAATACAGACGCATAGCCATGAAAACATTTTGTTTTATGAGGCTAAAAATTATCTTGCACATTCCAGCTTCAAATTCAAATGCATAAAAATTCTTCATCAAAAACAAAATTCAAATAATAGACACCTAATGAAGTTATTTAAGTTCTGAAACATGTCGATTAATTTCAAAATGTCAGCCAGAAAAGCAAAATAAACAGGGAATGCAACTTTAAGTAGTTCATCAAGGAATTCAAGTAGCAGAGGCACAAATGATTTTGCTATATACTACAGCAGTTTTAAAGATCCTGTTACTTGATCCACCACGTCCAAGCGACCCATTAAACATAATACAGTAGTAGAGCCTGCAGCAATCTAAAAATACAATAAATATATTTAAAAATGAAATAAATTTCAAGAAAATCAAAATATAGACGGATTTTGTTATTCCCACACTCTCAGGACCATAAAAAAGAGTCATCATAAGCATGGTGTCACGATAACTGGAGTTGCATTAAAAAAAATATTAATGTAAGCAAATTTCAAATTTATAACTATTCTTGCATTTTTAATTAAAAATTTGCAATTATTCCCCTCAAAGTTTAAAATGATCCTTGATGTAATGTTTACCAAACAGCAGTAACATTCAGAGGCATAAAAATCACTACAAGTTTAGTCCTTATATTTCAGTATGTGAAGTACAATTGTTCACTTTAAAAGAAATTTTTTGCTTCAGATAAAAAAAAAATGCTTTGTCCAGAAACAAAATGGCATCCACAATTTTTGATAGCATTTCCCACTGACTACTGGCTTAAGCATTTTAGAACCTGACATGTTTGATTCAAATAAAACTGTCACAATACTGCCTGAGCAAGTGCCAGAATGAAAACAGAATACCTTTTCTGATAAACGTTTAAAAAAAAAAAAAGACTTATTTTATCCAAATTAAACACATCTGAAGTCTAGTGATCCAATACACCATTCAATAAAGAAATTTTTCAATCATCAACATGACTGGTTTATTGCCTCAGCTTTGCTGTACATTTTCTTGAAAGAAGGTTCATTGCACTTTTGGAATTTTTTGATCCAGCCACTGCAGCAATGAAAATTGGTCCTTCAGAAGATGTCCCTTTATTGCCCACTATGCCTTAACATAATTTAATGGTTGTGTGATGAAAAGTTGTTGTTGCCGTTACATATGGCTAAAAAGGAACTCAATCCAAAATCATCTGGCCACTTGCATAAACCTCAAAATTACAAATACATTTAAAATACAGATAAATTAAAAAATAATTAATAAAATCAGACACTATTATAACACCAGGACATCTATAAAATTACAAGTAAAATTGTTAAAAAAAATTTAAAAGTCTAGAGCAGAAGCTTTCAACTGTGTGATGAAAAGTATTTTGAGTCAGGATGCTAAAAAGATATTGTTTTTTTACAGAACTATAGACAACGTTTTGAAAGGATTGGGAATGAAACTTCTTACTGGCAATTACCCTGTTTAAAAAAGTTTTTGAAAAAAAAAAAAAAAAAAAAATAGAAAATTCCAAACTATTGGAATATTTAAATTTGACAATTATTTAGTGACATAAAATCAAGAGCTTATTTATGCGCAACTTTGGGTCTTTGAAAAACTAGTGATAAGCAGGGTGACACGAAAAACATGTGCTGGGATAACAAAATCAGACTACAGTATTGTCAATAATTTAACTTGTTCATAAGTTGCATAATTTTTCAAAAGAACAGAATAAAGATTTAAAATGGCAAATTACTATATCAGTGGTGCTGCAGAGATTTAGGCTTTTTGTAACAGAAAACTTCAACTTTTGTATTAGTATTGCAGGCTTTCTGATAGAAAAAATTAATTTTGCATCACAAAACAACTATTTTTTAATCAGTTGTGGCGATTTTTGTAGAACAAAAATATCTGCTTTTGTATCAGTTGTACAAACTTTTGTGTTTAAAAAGAAATAATTCTATATTTATCAATTTTGCAGACTTTTGTATCCCCTCCCAATTAAAATAGGTAAAAAGAAAAATATTGTTATTAAATAAACTTTATTATTATTATTATTATTATTTAAAAAACAGACCTTTTTAAATTTAGTTATACTGATTCTTCAATTTGTTAGATTAGTGGGCTGTATTTTAAAGTATTGAAACTAACATTATGCTACCAAATACAAAAAGTTTCCCAATGACATGTAATTACTTTTTATGTTATGCATCTTATAAGGGATCATTAAAAAATATTAGAGGTGATACTGTATACAATAAAAACTTTCCAATAAAACAAAGTCTTATCTTAAGTCTAAAAGCCATTTAGCAATTTAATAGTCACCAACTTATTCGATCTGATCTTTAAGTTTTGAGTCTTATCACCAATAACCTAAGAATTCTTACAGTGTGAAAATTTAAATATTCGTAAAATAAACTGGATGAAAAAAAGTTATCAAACAAAAATTTTTTTATAGTAAATGTTTTGTAAAAAACCCTCAAATAATAATTGTTGAAACATTACATGCTAAAAAGCAATAATCAGCCTAGCTCTGGATGCATGTCAAAATGAACATGGTGATGACGACTGCATGCCATAGGTTCATTATCACTAGGTAAATTTAAGTTTATGGGAATTGTTGGTGGTTTTAAACTGTTGAATTTTTTCCTTCATTTATGGCATAATTGTAGAAAAAAATCAACTTTTACAGAGTTCTTTAACATCATTTTTGGTGTCTTGTTCATTGTTCAGATATATTTTTTTTTAAGATGATTAATAAAAATTCTTTTTGCAGTAGCAACTAGGTTTTTTGGTGTATTGAAAGCATCGGGATTAAATTAGAGAATTCAAAACAAAAACTGCAAATTAATTAACCTAGATTAAAATAGTTCTTTAATTTTTTCCCTTTTTAGAGCATTAATTTAATTATTTTGCAAACAGCTGATAATTTTTTTAATTTTTTTTTTTTTTTTTTTTGGGGGGGGGGGGATATTCAAAATACAGTGAAAGGGAGAAAGAAAAAAAAAAAAAAGCTTTTTTCTAAGTTTTGAGGGGAGAGGGACTTTATTTAGAAAACCATTGATTTAAAATTTTCTTTCAAACCTTGAAAAAATTTGAAATTTTAACTCTTAAATATATTATGTCCCACCTTCCCGATATTTTTTTGTCACACATGTTTATTGCCCACACAAAAAATGTCTAATAATATCAGGAAAAAATCTCAGTTCTTTAGAAGCAAATAAAATGCTTGGAACTGTTCAGAAGTATCAAAGGAGTGTTTAGGTATTTTAGCGATTTTATTATTATTGTTTGATTTGTATCAGCTCTAAATTACATTTACTTTATGTCAAAGTTTTCTCTGTCCATTCTTTTCTGAATTATTCTGAATACATATCAATTCCCAACCATGGTAAAAAGAGGTAGGATGTTTTGACCGTGTGTGTGTGTGTGGTTTTGGTGGCCTTAGACCTTATTTACATTAATATATTAAATACACAGTTAGGGAAGGGATGAAAATTTTAAAACCATCAAGTTTTTTGTTTATTGTTTTTGTTCCTACAATGCTTTCTTTTAAAACCATGAAGAATATTGATCTCATTTTTTGACTTTGGTAGAAGTTCTCAGATTCTTACATCTTTCTCATTTGAAAAAGCAGTTTCTCTTTTTTTTTTTTTTTTTCTTTTTTATAAAAATGAAAAAAAAAATTAAACTGTAAATAAATGAAAAAATGAATGTAATATATGAAAATAAATGAATGAAATGATTATTTATGAAGTAAATAAATGAAAAAAAATAAATTAAACTAAAGATCACATACTAAATATTGCCTTTCGGCAATATTTAGTATGTAATCTTTAGTTTAATTTATTTTTCAGTAGCCTGGAACAGAATGGATTCAGGACAAAATTTGTTTAAATTATGTTTTTTGTATCAGGAAATACCAACAAAGAAACTTCTTTCTTGATTTTCAGGGGGAAGAGGACTTTGTTTAGAAAATCATTCATTAAAATTTCTTTCAAACCGTGAAGAAAATTTGTTATTTTTTCACTTAAATATATTATGTCTAGCTTTCTCCCTTTTGGACTTTTGGCACAGAGACCTTTGAAAATGTTTTTTGTATCAAACTGTATCAAGAGATTCCATTTGGTGCAGTTGGCACAGCTGTAGCATCCCTGTTATATTTAAATAATTTGAAGGGTCAAAACTAAATTTGCTGTTCGTTACTGTATTATGAAGGCATTATTGTTATAAAACAGAAATAAAAAAACCTAAATTAAATATAACATCAAAAATTCTACTTATATCAATACTGGAACTTACAAATAGAAAATTAATAACAAACACCAATTTTCTTATCTGCAGATTACTTAAAATTTTCAAATATTTTATTTCAATTATTTTAAAACATCAACAGAAAGTCTCATGTCTATAGCATATCACTGTTGACACAGATTACACTTATTTATGCTTGAAAAAATTTTAATATGAAAAATAATTACTTGTGTTCTTCCAGCATCTTGAACAAGGTAAGTAGGTAAACCTAACCGAAGTGCTTTCCTTTCTAATTCTACCAAATGCTGTGTGGTGTTGCCTCTTAGTACTATCTTTGTTTCACTAGTTAAAAAAGAATATGCTTAGGTAAATATAAAATAAAATAAGACACTTTTTAATCATGACAAATATCTTTTCATTAAGTTCACAATGAAAAATGAACTAAATGAAGATAATGAGCTAAAATAAAATGCCATACACTTCAGAACTACATGCACAAAAAGACAAAATCATTAGAATGGCAGTGAGGGGAAAAGGACCTACAAAAACATCACACATTACCATGGCAATCACATAACAAATGAACACTCAGAGCCATTTATTGGAACTAACAGAAACTACACTAAAATTAGAAATTGTTACCTTGTAGCATTTCTCTACTTCCAGAGAATTAGCTTAAGCAGAATAAAACTAAACATTCCTATCTCTTTATACTATTCATATTTATTTCAGCTATTTAACACTTCAATAATATTAACAAAAATATTACCAAGTTTACAGTGTGGCCCATTATAGCAATTTTAACTAAAAAAAGAAGTTACTTCTAACAAAATTCTACACTGCTGGCCATTAGCCACTGATGAAATTTTCTAGTTTATATTTTTGTTTAATATAAGAGAGCAACTTTTTTATGACTCACGACACTAATCTGATTAGAAATTCTGAATGTACAGAAAAAACTCATCTTACCCGTCCTCAGACCACTGTAGCACCATTTCTCCATATTTATTTTCATTCTGTAACAATAAACGATGCATTCCTATAGCTGCATGGGCTACTTGAGAGGCAAGCTTTCCAGTTCCCATATCAAGACTCATATTCACAATAAATGCCATTTTATATGCATCTCCATATGAAACCTCAGAACGCTCATTTGCTTCTGCCTAAAAAACAAACATAGTTTTTCTTTAACAATTTTGACCATTCTTAAATTTATTTTGTCAAGGAAATCTGACTCAATGTTTTAGATGAATGCTTTTAAATGCTTACATAATTGAGTTGCATTATGTTACAGAAAAAAATTACTTAGGTGCTTTTAAAACTCAAGTGATAAAACAAAGTCAAGAAAGCAAGTCATTTTTTGACTCTATTGCTCCCTCCTTTCAGACTAGTGTACACACATATATATAACATAATTTAATCTTTGGAATATGAAGGAGGAAAAGTTGAAAGCAGATCAAACTCTGTGGACCTATATACAACAAGCATTGAATTTTAGTCCGCTTTCATTTTAGCATTTGTTTTGTAATTTTAATATTTTAAGCATTCCCCAATTCGGTCCTATTTTAGAGTCTATTCAGTTCAAAGCAAACTGACAAAATATTTCAGCATGCAATAAGCATTTGAGATTCTAAAATGTAGCTTTTAGATTGTAGAAACATATTTAAAAAGAATTAATAGAGAATTATAAACAGAAGTTTTTCTTTTCTTTTCTTTTTTTTTTTTTTTTTTTGGAAGGGGGGTGAGATCCACATACGTGTAACTAGAAATTTTAAAAACTCTTGAGAATAGTTTAGTTTGGGATGAAAACCATTCTTCCATGCTCATAACCAATATCAAAGAAAATAAAGATTCTTCTGCTCCTTATTCATTTATTCTCTGTTTTTATTAATTTATTAAGGTATTTAAATTCACAAAATGATGTTAATTTTAGATTTTATGCAGTATTGATTGATTTTCTATAGTTAAAATATATTCCATGCAGCTTTTGAACGATTAGCTTTTACAAGAAAGAAAAGAATGCCATCCTCTTCATAGCTGTTTTAAGTGTTGACAATGCATTAATTCTCTGATAGTTACATAAAAACAAAAATAAATGTGTTTTGGTTTGTTTAATGCTTTATCATTATTTATTTTTTTCACAGAACATGAAGATGAAGAGAAAAGTTGTGTTGCGAAATGAATCACTAGGTGGCAGATCAGAAAGAAAAAAAAAAATGGCAAAACTTCCAGCAAAATCAATAGATTTGCATGAAGTATCCCAAAATCAAGAAAATTCCGCAATCCGGAATGGGATCATGGTCCCAAGTAATTGCGAGATTTTGGGTCTTTTACTTAAATAAACTACACTTTTAAATAAACATTTGAATATGCAGAAATATTCTTTTTAAAAGTGAAATAAACAATGTATGTATAAATCTGCAAAAATTTAAAAAATGATGCTTCTAAGCAAATTATAACTTTTCAGAAACCATAACCTTAAAAAAAAAAAAATGTACAGGTTGGGATTTTTTTAAAGTAAGTTATTTTCGATAGCATGTTATATTGGACCAACAGTGTCTAAACTTTGAACTTAGGCAATAAGGAGCAGCAGCATTCCAAATCATTCAAATGACATGCTCAGGGTTAGGGAAAAAAAGTTTTTTTTTAATCAAAAAAGCAGGTTTTTTGATTTAAACCAGATTTTTTTGTTCAAAAAAAAATCCTTTTATAATTACATGAATACATATTTATAAATAAAATTATTTGTAAAATGTTCAAATAACAATTAATATTACATCTGAAAATAATTAAAACAAAGTAAATAAACAATTGTTGCTATACTTATGTAGACATTGGAATCATTAAATTTTAATATTTGTTAAAATTTAATGATAGAAGAACAGATAGATGATTAAAAAATTGAAAGAGATACTATTTTTTAAACTTAATATACAGGGTGTCCATTGCTAACGATGCTCAATGGCTATTTCCTAAACCGTTAGTCAGAGACACATAGTACCCAGTACAAAAATGGTTTAAATTGTATAATCTATTATACCAGAAAAAATTGAAGTCAATAAATCAATTCCTGTAAAAATTATGAAATTTAAATTTTTATACGGTCTCCAGGTCTTATCAGTTATTTCTAGAAAAAATTTCTTTATACAATTTCATGTACAATAAAAATTTTAAAAAAAATTCATCCTTCTACGACCAAAATTCACCTAGTTACAGCTGCTTAAAGTTAGAGCACTTTTTGAGCTGCGAAATAGGGGCTGTATACAAAATGAATTTGAGAAAAATTAATGTACATTTTTTTTTTTTTTTTTTTTTTTTTGCTTTATAATATTTATTAGCAATTTCATTA
The DNA here is from genome assembly GCA_038373885.1 of Cheiracanthium punctorium. Taxonomy (NCBI): domain Eukaryota; kingdom Metazoa; phylum Arthropoda; class Arachnida; order Araneae; family Cheiracanthiidae; genus Cheiracanthium; species Cheiracanthium punctorium. Next base: position 266,290 of record JAWZYV010003534.1, on the reverse strand, counting down.
ACTATTTTATGAATACAGATTGCAATAATAAAGAAGATTAATGTTTAATTATGTGTATCCAATAAAGTAACAAAATACAGCTGATGCTGAAAACAGAATTTTTTTAAACAGTTTTTTTTTTTAAAGGAACTGACGTTAAATAACTTCCTTCGACTCCAATTGAAATATGCACCCGTATAGGAAATTCTTCTTGTACTTTGTGTACCACACTCTTATGTTACACATCTGCATGCTACACATATACAATTTAGTAAGCCTGACCTCATATCGATTTTAATAGAGCTTGACTATAACCCTCTGCTTGAAGATCTGTACACTAAATTAGTTTTGCTTCTTTTTCTGCATTATGCCAGTAAATGAAATTAAAACCTATAATTTAAAATTTCAATATTTATATGGTCCTATAACGGTTTACCATAATGGGACATTTTTAAACATGGAAAAGTGACTTAAGTCACAATGTTTGCTGCTCAATAAATCCATGAATTTTGGTAGTAGAAGGACAATTTTTTTTTTTTTTCTATTATGCATGAAATTGTATAAAGAAAATTTTTCTATGTATAACTGATAAGACCAGGATACCGTATAAAAATTTAAATTACATAATTTTATAGAAATTGATTTATTGACTGATTGCTTCTGATATAATATATTTATACAATTGAAAGCATTTTTTGAATTGGAAGTATGTGTCTCTGACTAACAGTTTCGGAAATAGCCATTGGGCACAGTTAACACCGGACACCCTGTATAATATAAGACAATAGTAACTGTTTACTATATTTTACACAAATGTTGCTTTTAGATTCATCAGTAATAATGGTGATAAGTTGTTTAAAATGATATTTATAAGTTTTACAAGTATAAATAAGTTGTTAAAACACAAAACCTCTATTTTAGAAACAAATTAAAAATGCAGCCTATAATTTAAGTTTAATTAATAATTTTTAATAATGATAAAACATTGAGGTATCTATTAGATCGATATAAAAACTGATTGTTAGTACTTATAAGGATAATTTGAAAACATATCATAACTTATTCTATCTGTAGTATTCATAATTTTAAATTATTCTTTTTTTTTTTAAATAGTTTTTTTGAGAAAAAACTATTTAGTTTAAAACAGTCGTTTTAAACCATGTCAACCCTGCAACAAATATGACAAAACACATTGATATTTTGACTACACAATTCTCTAATTTTGAATAATAAATAATAATCATAATTCCCTCAAAGATTATATTTTTGGGTGTATGTTTTCAATGAACACATTTTGACAACTAGTACAGTATGGGCCCTTTTATCCGGCAACCTCGGGACCGACCTCATTCCGGTTTATGGAATTTGCCGGTTTTCGAGTCACTGCCGAAAAATTAACCCTTTGTGCACAGTACAATTAAAAAAGAACCTGTCTTTAAGTACAAGTAGCTTTTATGATAATTACTGCATATAATTATGTAAAGAGTAAGGCATTCATAATATATTTTAAAATAAAAATAATTAAATTTATCAAAACTTACTGTAAAATAAAGCTTCAATGCTGCGAATCGCGATATCCAGGTATTCTGTCAGATATGCAGAACCATCCCTACGGGAGAGAACCATGGTCCCCGTTCCCGCCGCTACGCACGCTCGCCTCTGCATATGGATTACAAAGACGGTAGACATTATATAGCTTACGTGATGGCCAAAAACAATATACCTCGCTCGCTCCCTTGATAACATCATTGTGATGACAATTAAAATCATTTGCAGCCTTTTAAAATATGGTTAAATATTGAAGAAAAAATACTAATTGAAAAAATATGCGTATAACTAGTGAAATCTCTGTCGGAAGTATTGGCTTCCGTAATTGGAGCTCCCCATAAAGCAGCTCGAATTTTCAGCTTTAATTACGAAAATACGTTGAGAAAATGCCCACTATTACGAAACAAAATTTAAAAAACGAGACCGTACAATTAGATCATATAGAATTTTGAGAGGAGAAAAGCTAACATTTAAACATTTATTTTTTATTTTGTTTGAACATTTCATTAATCTTTAGCTGTTTCAATGTTCCCCACAAAAATATCGAGACAATCTGAGGCAGGCCGAAATAGAGAAGTAACCCGTCTGCTTTCTCCCTAACACACGCAGCTGTAACGTAACCCATAACAGGAAAAGGAAAAACTGTTTAAATAAAAGGACACGGGGACACAATTTAAATAAGTAAAAGCTCGACTATCCGGAAAGCACGGGAAATGCCGGATAAGTGAAAATTCCGGATAGTTAAGTGTAAAAAAAAAAAAAAAAATGTTTGTCGACAAAGCTGTTAAGGAGGGCGGGGGGAGGAGAATCTAATCCGAAATGTTTTGGAATGTTAATCAATGCATGTTGAAAAACACTCATAAATAAAAATAGATCAGTACACACATGCATACTGATCTATTTTTAATTGTGTGTTTTTAACAAAGTTTTAAATTGTATTTATGATAATATTCGTTTATATTGCAGTGTTACAAAGCAATAATACCATTGCATCGTTGGGGAGAAAAATAATAGTAAATTAAAAATAAAACCACTTTTCGATTTCTAACGGGTAATTTCTTTAAACTAAGAGAATGATTAATGAAATAAATACAAACAGTAATGTTTTCTCTGTCCCCCCCTCCTTCCTTCTCGAGCTTCTCTTCAGAGATAACACTGTTGAATCATCGGAATGCAGATGGGCAAAATAAGTAGGTCAGGACTCACTAGCTATAAATATGTAATCAGCACTTTTTCTGTTTTGGCTATCAGTACGGAGCTGTAAATTGTTTTGTTTTTGTAACGTGTGTCCGTCATATTTGTTTTGTGAGCATTTTTGTCTGTTTATTTTTTTTATACTACCACGATTCGTGGAATTATTGATAACCTCCAGCGTCTAGCAGTTAGAAATTTGCATCCTCTTTCCCTGTTCTAAGTTTGGACAGCTGTGATTCACAGTAGGAATTAGTCAATGGAGAAGACCTCCCCCCAAGGGGGGGGGGGGGGGGTGGAGCCGAAATTTTCCGGTTACTTGAATGCCGAATAGTCGAGATTTTACGTAGTGGAAAAAAAAAAAATATGGTATCTAGATCAGTGAGCCTTTTAAAAAAAAAAAATGAAATTGGGGAAAGTGCCGGTTTTTGGAACTTTCCGGTTTTCGGAATTCCGGATAAAGGGTCCAATACTGTAATTTATTTTAAAATAAATTTATTTAGTGTGGTTTTATATGCATGTGAGCATGTGTAAATTCATTTAACTACAAAGCAGAATTTTTCAGCAAATATACATACTTCAAGTGAGGTTTCCAAATCTCCTTCAGAATTCTCAAATATCCATGCTGCTGCTAAATCAGGCGATCTGTTGTCCGTGTAAAAAAGAGCCTGTAGAATGTAAAATAAAATGCTAAAACTTTATTAATAAAATCAACAAGGCTGTTAAAGGTATTTTTTTATGAACTTCAAAATCTTATTTGGTAGCAGCATAAAGTTACTTTGAAGTAGTCAAATTATCAATTAATAACACTTAAAATGCATTCAATCTGGAACACATTTAAAAAAGAAATTCCAAAACTTAAATATTTTCTCACAGTAAAAATGTATGACATGCTTGACACGTTTTTAAAATAATGCATCATAATAGTTCACACACTTAAAAAAGTTTTACATAACATACAAATGTATCATGATGGGATGAGCAAATCACTCTTTGGTTCCCTATGACAAGGAAATAGATAGTCCTAGATAGGATTCTGGGAATCACTTTCATGGTGAATAGCAGTGGGAAAAGAAAGAGAAACAAGAAAGAACAAACGTGTCTTTGTCTGATGACCAAATTAAATGCCAGAATTAAAGGAAGAGTTTCAGAATATTAAAAAATATTATGTAAACTAGGGGCCAAGGCCCCCAGACTCACTACGCTCGCTTTTCGTATGAGGCATTCGGCCCCTAATAAGGCTTATTCGTAAAAAAGACATAATTTCAACAGACAAAACCCGAAGATTGGATCAGATAGAATGTTACTGGGCTGCACATTGCTTGGTTCTCATCATTGGTACATAAAAATTTAAACTTCACACTACAGTAGATCCCCTTCCCCTCATAACACAGAAGATATTTTGTTATGGGAATCCGTGTTGTGCGGTTCCTGAGCTATACTACACCTGGAGTGCGGACTCCGCTTAGAATCGCTGGAAAAATTATTTGCACTCCTCAGAAACACAATGATATTTAATGTTGCCATTCAAAAGTTATATTAATTAGGAGCTAAAGCATAATAAAATCAGAACATCTGTTTCAGCTGTATTTTTAATAATGTAAAACCTATTGGACACCTTGCGAATTTGCCACCCATGGCGATTTTTCATTATTTGGCGACTTGCGTACATGTAAAGTTAATAAAAGCTACGGAACAAATAGGATAGCTTGCCACCCATGGCAACTTTTCATTATCTGGCGATTGACACATGCTCACAACCTATAATTACTGTTCATTTAAGGTTACCGGAAAACCGTTATCCATATTTTCACTTACATAATCGTTTGCAGATTGGCTTACTTAGCACCACGAATTATACCCTCTCGTCACGCTAGCCAATATCCAAAGTGTACTGTAACTGCTATAATGGCATAGTTAACACCACCAAATATTTCTACTAGTAGCCAATAACCCAGCTGGACTGAACCAGCTTTAAAATAATCTGTTTTTTAATTATTTTTCATTTTCAAGATATTAGTTATTCTGTTTTGGAAAAACAAATAATCTCTCATTCTAAACTTTTGTTGTCTAAGCGAACTTACTATTTGAAAATTGTCAACTTTGTGTAACGCATTTTGAGTTACTTATTTCATATAGTTTTTATTTTGGCGTAAGATGGGCGTAATTCTAACTCATGTTTGTACATTTCACACGATTCTAGATACTTGGAAACGCTTTGTTGCAAAGGAATGAATGATTTTATGCCAAATCTGGCAATCATTCTGTTTATTTTTTCAAATTTTTATTAATATCTTCTAAAATAATTCGATTTTCGAAATTTAAGTCAGCTTAGCAGGTTCCTTGGAATTTTCCGAATCTGTGGGCACCTTAGTCGAAACTCAAATCCCCACGGTTTAGGAGGAGATAGGTCCACAAGCTATTGACAGCGCCTTTACTTTTTTTTAGAATAGAGAGATGGCATTTTTTAAACCAAAAAAGTATCCTATGTTGCCTAATCTTTATTTAAGTAGCAAAAGTTTCCCTTTTAATCACCAGCGGACACAATGTATATTGAGAATCAGTGATAAGGCCAAATCAGAAATAATCAGTGAAAAGAACAGTCATCTATTGATGTGTGCACAATCTCTGCAATTTGCTAATCAAACTCTCCTGGTTCACAGAAATGAGTGGAACACAAACGGTCCTCCTATGAAGCCTTCTAGAAAGAGTAACTCTTGAAATTCAGCTTCTTGTAGACATATTGAAGTGTCACGGGAGAGCTTAAAAGCTGTAACACGCTTGTTACACCTCACTGTAACAAAGACTCTTTTGGAGATCTTGCAGAAGCTTTTTCTGGATGGATCCAGTATCCTGAAACTATTTTTCCGATATTACGATGGATGTGATGTTGAGCATTACACTAAATTCTACAAATCTAGATTTAAGACTGGCCTAAAATAGTCATTATCAACAAGTTTTTACTAATTTTACATTCCAACTCCAATTGAGTATTCTTGTTAAGGCTAGACTGCTTTTAGCTTTCCCACAATTCACCACCATCTAAATGATGGTGTTTATTCATTCACTGTTTGAATCTGAACTTTAAAAGATTGTTTGGGAGAAAAAAGAAATTTGATAAACTGTACAAATGGGCAAAATGTGGATTTTGTCAAATGCCCTTACAAAGTCTGTTCCTCTACTAGTTCAGCACACACACACATGTATATACTTATGTATTGGATGCATACTTTTTATATCTTTGTAGTTTTACATTTCGTTAATTATTTTTATGAAATTTCAATAAAATATGGAAGTTTTCTTTATTTTGCACCATTTTTATTTAAATCATTTTCAATGGTTTTCCATTTTTATTTTCAATAACAGTAATGTGAAAAAAGTGGCACTGAGAGCACTTAGTTCACACAAAAAATTTTGAATCTTATAAAAAATTTTCCCAAGTTGACAAAAGCATAAAATTTTGGCAAAATGCTTGGACTTTTTTTTATATAGATGTTCAAATCACTTTATTTTGCCTTATTTGTTTGTAGTAATTACATAAAATGTCAAATAATTTGCATTTCTATTTTTAGGTGTTTGCATACAGGGTGATTCGTCATTCTTATAAAAAGCATGTAAGGAATGGTAGTAAGGAATTTGCATGTAAGGAATGGTAGAGGGAACTAAGTTGGTTCAGAATCACATAGCAATGTGGAGCTGGAAACGTTTTCATCTACTATCTGTTAATAATCATTTTGATAACCAATACGTAATTCATACTTTAATAATCAGTTTTAGTCAAGTGCTTTCTGTGAATGATAAATTAGTTTCTGATGAACCATAGTTGGAAAATTCACTATTACTCTAAAGTAATTATCAACAAGTACATGAAAACAACGTTTCCGACCCTGCATTTTTTTGTGATTCTGAACCATCTTGATTCTCACAACACCTCATATTTTTTTTACAAGAGTTACAAATCCCCCTGCATAATAAATTAGCTATAATAATTATTAATTTTTAAAATGTGGGATATCATATGAGAAATTTTTGTATAACTATTAGATTGATTTGGGTACAAAACAAAGGTCAAGCAAATCAGATTTTTTTCCCTTTTAACGGATCTCCAGAATTAATGCAAATTAAAAACTACAAATACATTGATTAAAATTTTGGCGGGATCAAACCCCCATGATACCCCTAGCTACGGTCTTGATTTAAGCTTTAGAAATTGTGATTTTTTAATTTATTATTATTTTTTCATTCGATTCTGACTATTATGGAAATTTTCTTTGGGTGGGAGTGCTTCCATGGCATAGGAGAAGAGAGATGTGGGTCGTCCATTGTGTAAATATTACGTTATAATGGAGGCAATGCCTCAAACCTGCCTCAAACCAGTCAATTTATTTTGGCATATTTCATAAAAATTATAGAAGTGGCCATTTTTGAACTCTGAGCACTCTACTTTTTTTTATCCTAGAATGAACTCTGTGATTATAGTATTTTAAAAATAGTTTAACCTTTTCAGCAGCAACTCGACTAATGCCCATCCCTGTTAAAATTTTCAGGTACTCTTCGTTAGGCTTCCAAGGTGCTGCAGTAGCTTGACTTTCTTCTCCATCGCCTTCTTCACGGGGTTCTTGCATATTTCTGGAATTTTTACTTGGTTTAGTTTAAAATGCTCATGAATAAACAAACAAATTATAAATCAAAAGGCCACTCATATACATAGTCAAAAGAATTAAATATTCTAAAAAACTTAGTCTGCAGGTAAGCAAAGAACTATCTCCTACCCTTTATTTACTACCCGAAGAGGTTCATATTAGCAGGGGTCAATCCAGGAATTTTTTCCAGGGTTCCATTTTTGTGAATTTCAATGCTTTGTGACTTTCAACACTTATTTTTGTGAACCTTCAACACTTTTTTTTTTCATACCAATTTTTTTTTAAAGTCACTTTTTTGTAAAAATAATTGATAAAACAGATTATAATGTAGTGTAAAATGCAAACCAAGGGCCGTTTTAATCGATTGTAATTTTGTGAAGGGGCCATTTTAATCGATTATAATTTTGTGAAGGGGCTGTTTTAATCTACTGTATTTTTGTCTGCAAAATAAATCCATTTTTTATCTGCAGCGACCCCTGATTAGTTCAATTTAACGGATATATTTTATTACAACAATAATTGCTAGATAGCCTAATTAAATACTTATATAATTCCCAAATAATTAAAATGAATGATTACCATTATTATAAAAAATAAAGTGAAATATTACACTTTACTGAAAGCATAATAGTAGTATAATTGGCAATTTTTTTTTAATGAAAGTTTTTCTAATTTCAATGCACACACACATATTTTGAACAAACATCTAAAAAATTTAGAATTATGGTTCAACTCATTTTCAGATATCAAAGTAGAATGGTGAAATGGAGAGAGATAGTTTGTATTCCCATTTTCTACTCAATCAAAAATTTTTTTGGTTTAGTTTAGATTTTTTTTTTTTTTTTTTTTTTTTGGGGGGGGGGGGGGGTTCAGTTTGTTTTAGGTACAGAAATTGGGGGGAAAAAACTTTGAAAATGAGGAGTCATTTTCCCCTGATGGTCACACACCCATCAATGATTAAAATTACTGTAATAGTAGAAAACTCCTGAGTGGAATTAAGGGACAGGGGTCACAATGACCAAGAAATTCTACCCTCAGTGAGAAAATCGCAATCTCCAATCGACCACTAGGGGTAACAAATCATTAATTTTCAATAGGACTCATTACTGGATTGCCCAGATGCAGAAGTTTTGAATCAAAAAGAGTATTTTGTATTTGCATTCATATGTCTGATGGATTCATATGTCTATATAATTCATATGTCTGGTGTCTTGTATGATCTGTACCTTAATAAGAGTCTGAATACCTGCAGTTTTGAACTCATATAGTGTCTGTATCTCTTGAGTCTTCGATTCATAAAGTGTCTGCAACAGCTGAGTATTGTATGATCCCGAACAAACCTATGAACCGCAAGTCAGATGTTGATCTACAGATAAAAACAGTCTCGTTCACTAGGGAATACAAAAGTTCCCTTATTTTCAGATATTTTTATGAAATTCTCTGATTTATAAAGAACTTTGATTTTTCCATGATCTGTTGCCACCCTGTGTTTTACACTAGAAAGATGCATCTATCAGTTTACAAAGCTTTACAAGGCATCTATCGCACAGTCATCCCCAGTTTTTGGTTTCCTTCCCTGCTTTTTGTCTTGCTCATCTTCTTCCAGCTACCATTACTTTATTTTAATATTAGAATGTCTTTAATTTTTGTGAGGTATTACCTCTTATTAGTATTTGTTGTGTTGTTTGTTTACATTATTAAATTTGTTTTTAGTGGAGTGGTGTGTGTATTTTGGGATGAAAGGTGCAGGGATCATGCTGATGTCTGATAAAAGTGGGTCACAAAGGCCCATTATCTTGAGAAATATGGATTTTTGCATATGCAAAACCCATTATGTGCGTTAGGGTGGTTTCAAAAAAAAATTTTTTTTTTAAATGTTGAACTCTCACCCCCCACTTTGGTGACATTATGTGAGTTAATGTGCCTGTTAAAATATTAGAACATTTAAAGGTTATTTAGAGGTAGCTCAAAGACTTTGAAGTTTGCCAATTTTAGTGTCAAACTTTGTATTATAACGATAGTCAATACAGTAAATAAATATCAGTAAATCAAAGGTAATAACTAATAGATTTTTAATGAATAGTAGTTTAGTTTTATTATATTTAATCATGAAACATTACCTCTAAAAATACAACCAAGATAATGTCAAGTGATGTTGTCCATCTGTAAAACTAAAATACTGAACAAATTAAAATGCACATTAGGATGGATTAGAAATTCATTGCTTTGGGTTTAGGAAGTACTGGTATTAGCAGTCTGCATGGTAGCACCCAACTTCATCCGTGTAGTCTTTCCAGAGGTTTTGAATTGCTTCCTTTGGGTCTCAACCACTTGCAAAAGATATTGTTTCTGCTCATCACTTTTGGTTAATTTGTCACTGAACTGAGTAATAAGAGTGACACCTCTTTCAGCACAGTCATTAACCACTTTAGTACCTTTCACTATATCTCTGGATTTCTTGTAAGAATCTAATCCCATCCATTCTGAGGGATCTACTTCTAAAAATGAAATATCAAGTTGCGTTGAATTGAAGAGCGTCAGAGACTTCACTGTCACACAATCTTCTAAAGATTTTAGGTGAATGTAATTAGTTTTGTCATCAAGTCGTAATTGCTTTTGTGTCATTTCTTTTTTTAAACCTTGAACCATGCTCACTTTTGTTTCTGCAGACACATTGTTAGAAAACAAACTGAGCCCAACCAGTTCTTCTCCTAGGTACCAAAGACGCCGTTTTATTGCGATTGTTACCTTGCTTGCAATGTTTTTGTTGAATTCTGCATGTTTGTGAAGTTTTACCAAAAACTGCAGATCATGAACAGGAGCTTCTGTTGCAATAGTAGCAATAAACCAGTGCTTCATATATAAAAGTGCTACAAACAGGTTAAACTCTATCAAAGCAATCTTCTGTCTTGGTGTTAGTTTAAACTGTTGATGTAATAGCCATATCTTCAAAGAGTAAATAATCTTTGAAGATATCCACCGTGCATGATGGAAGGCACCCGGAGATCTGAAGTGAATACCTTTAAGGGGGAGTTTCGCCCAAAAAGATCAATACTAATCCAAGAAATTCTCTGTAGTCATCGTGGGGTGCTTCTCATTTCGTAAAGATGTAAAGGCAAATTCTACAGCATTTTTCTTCAGCTCTCGTAGTTCAGCAGCAACCGTTCTTCGACCAATCTTATTAGTTTTATATGTTTCAAACTTTTGTTGATCAATGAAGTTCCAATATTCTTTAAACCTTTTAAAAAGAAGAACATTTGGTCCAGATAATGGCCCAAAACACAGAGTGAATACATCTGCAAGAATAATTTCATGGATATAATGTCGGACATGCAAAGTGCAGCAGGTTTCTTCCTATATGTTTTTCAATGAGAGTGCAAGCTCCAGAATTTATGCCAGTGTTGCTTGATGTAGTATCAAAGCATAATCCCTTGACTTGCTTAGTTAATTTCTATTCTAAGGTTTTCACTGTAACTGCTGCTATTGCTTCACCTGTGCTATTTGGGATTTTAGGGACTCCAAGTAACTTTTCTAATCCACTTCCTGTAACTAAGATTAAAAGCCTATCTATTTTCTCTGTACCACTGCAAGAAATCCCTGGAAGTAATTTCCCATCCCAGTGTACCACAAAACTTATCAGGATTTGATGCACTAAAATCATTTTTAACATTTTCTGCCACTTCCTTTTGGTAAGATATTCTTGGTTTCCTTACACTGCTTCTTGATATATAGTAGTGATCAACTTTAAGGCCTAAACTGTTTACAGTTGCTGCAATAACATTATTTTGAGTTGGAGTAGAAGTTATTATTTGGAGTAAAAATTATTTAGAGTTCGAGAAGTTGTTATGTGAGTTCCAGACAAGGACTAATCCTTGTCAGAACCTTAAATTATACTAAACTTGTTGTCACTAAAACAAATATCAATTTTATAAACACATATTATTGCTATACCAATTGAAATGTAAATTCTTATACAGAAAACATGTTGTTTTCCATATACACTAAAGGCTAAAACTTTAAAGCCTTTGAGCTACTTCTAAATAACCTTTAAATGATCTAATATTTTAACAGGGGCATTAACTCGCATAATGTCACCAAACTAGAGGGTGAGAGTTTAACTTTTCAAAAAAAAAAAAAATTCTCCATAGGCAGCAAACCACCCTAATGTGCATATTGTTTGCATCTCAGTCAACAAAATTTCAGTAAATTACTCAAAAAGCTGAGTAAACGGGGGGCAAAGATCCCAGCTTTCACGTTAAAAGCAACTAAAATTACATCAATAATATTTCCGTGAAAGCTTGTAATATTTTAAAATATCTACATAAAAAATATAAATGAAAGCCATTAAACAAATTTGCAAGCAAAATCAACCACGGATTATTATTTCCAATGAATTTGACTATCGTTAAAATTGAAATTGCATAATAATATGGAAATTTGTGCTTCATTTTACTATTTTATTTATTTTCATACAGTTTATGAAAATACGTATATCAGTATTTTCATACGATCAGATGTAAATTTCTGATCGTGTAATCTGCCAGAAACTAGTGCTGTTGTTTGTAACTTTAAAGAAAAATTGGAGAGGGGTTCCACCTCATGAAGCAGGGGCGTAGACAGGGGGGGGGATTAGGGGGTCATAACCCCCCCCCCCATGAGGAATTTTTTGCCATACAAAATGTATATTCTTCCCTCCCTTATGACACACATGTATGCATAAATGTGAGTTGCAGTAGTCGTAACCCCCCCCCCATGAAAAGTTTCAGGCTACACCACTGTCATGAAGTAAATATGAACGGAAAATGTAGATCATACAGATTTATAAATCATTAATTTGTCGCCAAGCCAGAACAGGAACAAAAGAAGTTAATATCGAAGCTGATCCTATGAATAGTATTGATACGATTTAAAAATAACAAAATTGACAGAAAACTTAAAATAAAATTCTCATAAGATTTTTTAAAAATATACCTTATAAACTAATTAAATAGATATACAATTTTATAAAAAAAAAGTAATAGGATTCAAGCAAGTAGATATTATACACAGTAAGAAAATAATAATATAATCTTGCTTATATACTCTAAACGATATGCTTCAAACTATATAAATAGTTAACATATTCATAAAAACATATTTGATACGTATACACTTAAAATACTGAATAAATATAAAGCGGCAACAGATAGTAATAATAACAATTAAAGGCTAAATGCAATGTTTACATGTCTTAAAAGGGAAAATATTACAGTCGTGCACAATAGACAATTGAATAACAGAAAAAAAGAGAATGAAATTGTATACAAACGTACTGCAATATACAGATGTAACTAAATAGATTAAAATAATCTATCAAAATTAATAATTTCTGTTTCAGAAAGGGGATATTTAATTCATATGAGCCATGGATTTTAGGAAGCGTTAATTTCAAAGACAGATCGGCAAAACTATTCATTTTAATTGTGCCGACTGCTGAAAGCCATTGGAAGATTTTTTAAAAAAAAGAAAGAAAGAAAGAATTACACATAAAAATAAATTACTACATTGTACTTATTGATAGATTTCTAAATCAATAAGAAGATAATATTTTTAATTTAAATTGTTTCTTTAAACTTTAAAAATAGTAGACAATTTCGAAAGTAATTTTGACAAGCTTGTTGACAACTCAAATTATCTTGTGGAGTTTAAAGTTGTTTGTTTTTATTTTCTGTTTCATTGAGACGAGACAAATATCGGAATTGATAGCATATTTCTTTTTAATCTTTAAAATATATGCTGTGACACTAGGTTTTATTTTTAATTTTACGTACTATGGACAGAATTACATCTATGTATCGCATTCAGTATGAGGTAAACATTATTACATTTGAATTTTTAATTTATTTGTTATACCTGGCTCTATCTTTTCTTGAATACAAACACACAGTTTGGGAACCCTGCAGCTACTGTAAATGATGTACATCAAACTTAGTCGCCGCTTCCTATATAAGCTACTTAATTTATTAATGGGAGAAATCCTAATGACATGATGTGTATTGAAATCTGATTCTTCAATTAAATGAATCTTTTTTTCGCCTTTTTGAAAATGTATGCATATTAGTTGACTGTCATTGAACATTCAGCATGGTTATTTTCTGCAGCATGAATTTGTTCAGCATTATTTCACAAGTAATGAGTTAGCTACTGTTTTTACTAAATTAAATGATTGCTAATAGCAGTAGTATAATTTTAATTAGAAATACTTGTAATTTGATCTGAAATATAGAATGTATTAACGTGTTATTTTACAGAAATCTGTTGTAAAATTAAAATGTATTTCAGAAAAATGATTAAATGTGAAATCTACCATTGTTTAGATAGAGATTTACCTTCTGACATGTCATAATTGTAAATTATTCAATAAATTTAGTTGTTTATCTTTTTTCTAATTGTTTTAATTCGATTTTTTTCTTCACCAGCATACTTTAAGCATTTACTACTTTGGGATTTTTCTAAAGGCTAGAAAAATGTAGCTCCAGAGGAATCTATACTAAGCTGACTTATTAGGAAAGCTTTTAAGTAACAAAGGATGCCACCATCATCAGGAGAGTTGTGGGGGCATCATTTGATGCCCTCCACATTTACTGTTGACTGTTTGATGCCTACAGGGATAATCATTCCTTTAACCTGTGTTCGAGATGCAACTTTGGAAACTGTTAAGAGTGAGTTATTCCATATATATCTTTATTATAAATTTGTGGTAAAATCGTACAAGCCGGTGACCACCCCATGTAAACATGGCGACAGTCGCTGGAGCTTGGCGACCGCCAAGCTCCAGCGACTGTCGCCATGTTTACTAGTCATTCTAGGCAACCAGTGGTCCGTTTTTTACTAAAAAAACCCCAGTGGATTCAGCAACCTAGTTGTACAGCTATCTAAACTAGGCAACCAGTGGTCTGTTTTTAACTAAAAAAACCTCAGTGGATTCAGCAACCTAGTTGTACAGCTATCTAAACTAGGCAACCAGTGGTCTGTTTTTAACTAAAAAAACCTCAGTGGATTCAGCAACCTAGTTGTACAGCTATCTAAACTAGGCAACCAGTGGTCCGTTTTTAACTAAAAAAACCTCAGTGGATTCAGCAACCTAGTTGTACAGCTATCTAAACTAGGCAACCAGTGGTCCGTTTTTAACTAAAAAAACCTCAGTGGATTCAGCAACCTAGCTGTACAGCTATCTAAACTAGGCAACCAGTGGCCCGTTTTTAACTAAAAAAACCTCAGTGGATTCAGCAACCTAGCTGTACAGCTATCTAAACTAGGCAACCAGTGGCCCGTTTTTAACTAAAAAAACCTCAGTGGATTCAGCAATCTAGTTGTACAGCTATGTAAACTATGCAACCAGTGGACCGTCTTTAACTAAAAAAACCTCAGTGGATTCAGCAACCTAGTTGTACAGCTATGTAAACTACGCAACCAGTGGACCGTTTTTAACTAAAAAAACAACAGTGAATTAAGCAACCTAGTTGTACAGCTAATGTAAACTGGGCAAACACTGGCCCGTTTTCAACTCAAAAAAAACATCGGCGGATTAAACAACCTAGTTGTACACCTCTTATAAAGTCAGTATGATTAGAATAGCACATAAATAGCACTTACGAAAACATAAAACACATCGAATATCAATTTAAAATTCACATTAAAAACCTTAAACATTTGAAAGATTCGTTAAAAAAGAGCACTTACCTTTATTTTTTTTTTAAATAACCGCTCAGAAATGTCCCCAACACCCACCGGCTTATAACGTAACACCATGCTTTCTTTTATTTAGCTCTATATTCACACCATATTTCTATCAAACACACACAAAAGAATGCTCCTTTTCCTTTCAAAACATAAAAAAAACTCCACATCCACACATAAATACTGACGACGAAATTCCCCGATACGCTTACTAACCTACGATAAAGAGTCCGTAAAACAGAATCAAAACCACAGGGAAAAGCCAACACAAACTTAATCCACTCTATCACTCGCCACAAACAAACAACTACCGTCATTCAATTAGCACTGAATGAATATCCCATACTTCAAACACCCCGCGTTTCATTATGGTTACCAGTCTAAACAATCACCGCCAGGGTGCCTCACTGCAGCTGAGCATCGCCGTTGACGGCGCCAGAGCCAACGCCAAATCAATTTGTAAACAAAACATCAAATGTAAACAAGTCACCGTATACGGAATATAGTCCAAATTTGTAATCTTGTAAAAATATGTAAATCTCATACACACGCATTGTTAAATAGTGAACTGATTTATTTTACTTAAATTATTGCTTTTTTTTTCCCTGTTCAGTTAATTAGAATTAGTACAGCTTACAAGGAGGAGGCACAGGAAATGGATTTCAGTGATCTTTGCACAGTAGTAGTATACCATGTGGATATACTACGTGCAGGGGTCGTGCTGTCGATCGCTAACATTGCAAATTGCGAAAATAAAATTAGTTTGGCTAAAGAAAATACGTTTTGGCAAAAATATTGACAATTGCTTTCAGGGTTGGCTTTTTACTGGTAAAAACTGTTTTTTACCAGGGCATGGTAAAAACTAGGTTTTTACCGGTAAATACCTGAGAAAAAGGGGTAAAAACCTAATGATACAATAAACTCCTTGAGTCATGAACTATATATTAATGCTATTTATAAAACTGTATTTTCATGTAATTGATGTGGATACATCATCATCAGGACATCCTGATGATGCAAACTACATTATGTGATTGTGCAAACTACATTATGTAATAAATAATATTTGTAAGCATTTGGTTTTCATTAAAATGATTAAGATAAGTGTAATAAAAGTATATTTACAATTTTCCTTTAAGTAAAAATTATTAAACTAGCCTGCATTACATAATTGTAATAAATATTGTAATGTGCCTTTTCATAATAATAGTTTTAATAAGTTTAATAATGATAAATATAAGTTTGAATTCTTGTAAGATGAAAACATGGATGAAAGTTTTCTGTGTTTATTATATTTCTTAAAATGAACTATTTTCGTATAGCATTCTTTTACTTACCAAATCAGACACTGAATTAGGTGAATAATGTTATATGGAAATGGAAATAGTGATATTAAATGTCCTGAACTTCTATCCCTGAGAAAATGAAAAAATAGCAGATAAATCTTCATTGTTTGCTTGTGGATTAAGGCCGATTGACTGCACTAGGGTCCTAGTCCTATAGGGGAATACCTTCCTATTTCTAAGGGATCCTAGCCAGTATTTATGCACAGTTTCTGGAGAAAAAAAAAAACTACAGAAAACTCCGAACAGCTAGATCAACAGGCACAACCGGGGTATGAACCTGGCACCTCCCACCATCCAGTTTCGAGAGCAGAACCTCTCAGCCATTGGTGCAGATAATTCTTCAAAAAAGGGACAAAAAATAGTCAAACTAATAAGTTTTTCTCAAAGATTGTAAAAACCCTGGTAAAAACATGTTTTTCTAAAGACGGTAAAAACCGGTAAATACCATCAGATGGTAAATACCACCCAACCCTGATTGCTTTTCTTAATGATGTCCAGAAAAATCTCATTTGGCGAATGAATTGGCGAAATGTTAAAAAGAGCCAGCGCAACCCCTGCTACATGTAAAATACTAAGACGCAATACTCAAATGCAGTCGAGAAAAATTAATATTTATTTTCGTAATACTTCACCAAAATTTTAAATATAAGTTACACACAAATCAGATTGAGCATCGTGGTGAAATGGTTCGAATGGTTTTCTTCTACTCTGGGGTTCCAGGTCCGAATCTCGTACTGCACAAGCACTTTTTTTTTTCTGCTCACTCTTTTTTTTTTAAATACGTATATCAATACTGATAATTAATTCTTTTTTCAGTCCAGTAAATATTTATTTACTGTTTCATTTATTCACTTATTGAATTTTTTTATTACTTATTTATATATTTTTTAATTTTATTTCTACTATTCGAAGTCTATTTTTACAATTGATTATAGTTATGATTATTTGAATAGAATAATTATAATCAATAATTTAGTTATGACTAATTGAATTTCTTTTTTTCTTCCCATGTGGTACATAGTCATCAGATGAGTTATCTTTAACTGATTCGAAACTTTCTTCTATATATCTTCTTCTTGAGCCTGCATCAATTTCTCATCAGTTACAAACTTCTTTTTATTCAACACATCCAATGTATTATTGTACAATTCTGTGCCTATCATCATAGCTTCTTCAAGTAGTGTATCAGAAGCTGGTATAGCAATTAATTTTTTTTTTTTTTTTTTTTTTTTAGAAGTGAACTTTTGTATTACGCTACTCCATTTTTTAGTCACTGCTTCAAAACATCACTGTATGTAGAACTATCCGTAGCTTTTTCATCACAACAATAAGAACTTGCTTGACCTGGTGGGTGGCATATTTGTAACTATAATAAAATTCTTCAAAGTAAGTTTTACTGCTTAAATACGTCTATACGAAATTTTCACATGTGATATTTTAAATTTGATAACCATCAACAGATGATAGATGATTAAAATAAATAATGCTGTTGCTGTGGAATCATGAACGTGTGAAAATTAGAAAAGAAACCTGTTTTACGATTGTGACAAAAAGAAACGTACCTTAAATGAACATTGAATTTTGTGAGTGTTACAAGTGAATTATTTTGAATGTGTAAAATTCTGATTCCAAAGTAAAGATTTTGCAAGTAGAAATTATATTTGAATAATAATAAAAAAAAAATCAATAAGTAGGTACTAAAAATAAATAAATAAATAAATAATAAATGAATTAATTACCTGTATTGTTGTATTTAAAAACACAGTGAGTGGGGGGGAAAAACGATAGCGCAGCATGAGATTTGAACCTGGGATCCCAGAGTAGAATACCACCGTTCTAACCATTTTACCACGGTGCTCAATCTTGTTTGCGCATAACTTAGATTTAAAGTTTTTGGTGAAGTGGTTTGAAAATTAATATTAATTTTTCTCGACAGTATTTGAGTATTGCGTCTTAGTATTTTACACATAGTATATTCACATGGTATACTACCACTGTGCCAAAGATCATTTAAATCTGTTTCTCCGAGGCCGTGCCTTCTCCTAGTTAGATATTTTCGATCTTGGTAAGATGAAATATTTTGTGGTGCTAAATGTGCCAACCTACCTAGGATTATGCATAAAAATGTATGGAGAACTGTTTTATTGGCAGTCTTAAAGGGAAATGATTATTGATTATACAGAAATGCCAAAATATAAAAATATCACCATGTATGACAAATATCTAAGCTTTTCCTCAGAATTGCCTTTAAATAAAAAAAATATTCCAAACATAGACAGAATAAAAGCTTAAAGAAAAGTTTAACAGAATTTATATGCTGTAGAACTTCAGTTATCTCAGTCTCGCTTATTCGATGTTCCATGTTAACCAAGGTATTAAATTTAACTGAGCTTACAGAAGTTATCTGAGGTAAAGTAAATCAGTTTCACCTTTTTATAATAAAAACTGTCCTTAAGACCCCTCGAGACATGTATATGGTCATTTTTCAGAGAATGATCCTGTGGTCTGCGATACTTTTTTTTTTTTTTTTGGTCACCTTTTCACTCTGTTTTGGTGCTTAAATTACGTTGCCTTATTACCTACATTAAGCTCAAGGTACTCACGTATTATACCGACGGTCATTCCCGCCGAACTATTTTTTCATCAAATGTGCTGGCAAATTTTTGCCAGTCGTATTCCAAACCATCAATAATTTTATGTGTCCGGCATTTATCTCGGTAAAAAATCCCTCGTCTTGGCAGACCGCCGAGATAATACGTAAGTACCAAGACCAATAGTGCAACGGTTAGCACATTTTGCTGCTGTGCGACAGGTCCGGGGTTCGATTCTTGGGCTGGGCAGGGTTCACTCAACCTTTCATTACTTTAGAGGGTCGATAAAATGAGAACCAAGCTTGCTTGGGAGTTAAAACACTGGGGGGCTTACATGGACAAGGCATATGCTTTCGCATGCCAAAGCCCATTGTTGCAAAGGTGTGATTAGGCCGCACGGACCTTGGCCCGCATGTGGGCTGTTGTGCCAGTGTTTAACTTAACTTTATTACCTACATTAAAATAATAATAATTTACACAACTTTGTCACATATTGAACATACTTTAAGCATTGATTAAAGGATTCCTCTTAAAAGTTTCTATGACCATTTTGGGCTGGCTCCTTAAAACTGCACTTTATTGTTACTGTGTATAAATTTAAGCATGTCGTGATATGATTACAGGAGACATTAGTGTTTGACTGATAAATGTACAAAGAATTTAATAAATTACTATGTGTTGATTCGGCAACATTTTTTTTTTGTGTGTGTGTGTGTGTGTGTGTGTGAAAAGGGCTAAAAATGTTTACTTTAGAACATCTAATCATAAAATTTCTAAACTCTTTAAAACTATGCCGAAGTGGAATTTTGAATCTCTGCATGAAATTGATGTATGTCTTTAATAAAAAGAACCTGTAAACAAAATATGAGACTTGTTACATTGTGTAACCATTGTGTAAAATGCCTGGGGTTTTTAGGAAAAGTAGGAAATCTGGGCATTCTAATGTACTTTGCCTAGGTATTGTATATAATGACCAGGCATTTTATAGAATGACAAATACTCTGTAGGCAAAGTATGAAAAGGAGGTAATAGTATTGCTCTTTTTAAAAAGATAAATGTTAAGTTTGTTGGATAATTGTTTGATTTTTTTGCAAATAAGTACAAATTTCAGTCAAATGAAAATTCCCCCCATTTACATGAGTAAATGGAAAATCCTGAACAAAAAAGTACCCCCCCCCCCACCCACACACACACATAGGGGAGGCTGGGAAGAAAGCGGCATAAGTTCTGTTTTATGGATAGTGATTTTTTAAAATTTGAAACAAAAATATGTCTGATGTGAAAAAATAGAGTAACATGACATATACCCGAATTGCATTATAAGAAATTTCCAAAAGATGGTCCTGGGGTGAGGACTGTGAAAAATTTAAATAATTAATGTGTTCAAAATTATCTGTTTTTTCAGAAAAAAGTCTATCATTTATGACAAGAAATACATCATTGTATAAGTTTAGAGTACTTGGTTTTGAATTTATGTCTTGGTGTATTGGT
Source organism: Cheiracanthium punctorium (assembly GCA_038373885.1). Taxonomy (NCBI): domain Eukaryota; kingdom Metazoa; phylum Arthropoda; class Arachnida; order Araneae; family Cheiracanthiidae; genus Cheiracanthium; species Cheiracanthium punctorium. Next base: position 245,782 of record JAWZYV010003534.1, on the reverse strand, counting down.
GTATCTTCAAGTCATGAAAAATAATCAGCCAAAAAATTTTGTTTTCCAAGTATGTGTATGCATTTAAAAGAATATTAACTTAATTCACTAAGTTGTCTAAAACTAAAAATTGCATAGGAGTGACTGTAGTGTATTTTTAGGTTCCCCTGCAGCAATGGTCAGATCTATTGATGTTTTTTTTTTTTTTTTTTTTTTTTTTTTTTTTCTGTCACCAAACGGTCACCAAGTTTGTTGCCTATGTCAAGAGGCATAGATCGGGTATTGTTTTGTAATAATGGCTGTAAATCTACCTTAAAATCACTAGGAGTAAAAATCACATGCCTTGTCACTCGATAAAGTAAAATTAGATGTGTTTTATATTGTCATTTGGCATACTATATATTGCTCAAGCAATGTGTGAAATGTTTAATCATTTCATATTTTGCCACCCAGTTTTTGTCATTTATAAAGCCCGAGTATTATATTCAAACCCAGAATTCATACATTGCCAATAACATATATAATTTAAAGTGTCTTCGGATGAAAGTATAAATCAAACATGTAAAAAATCTGCTTGAGCATTCAAAATGTGTAAAAATATTTTTAATTAGCTGAGCTATTTTAATCAACATATATTATTCTAACTAAACTAAGATAAAAAAACAATAATTTGCAACAAGTTGTACACATATGGAAGACCATTATAAGAAGCAATATTTAATAATTATCACATACTAGGTATGTATAGTTTAATTTTTGCATTCCTTTTTTGTTTGTTTGTTCCCTCATAGTTTTTGCCGTTGTCCTGCAAAGATACTTTTTTGTTGGCATGTTATCATTAAAAAAGAAATTTAAAGAGCAGTATATGACAGTTTATGATAGTAAAATTAAACTTTCAATTATTATATCCTGATGTATTTATAAAGTTTTTTCCTCTTACAGCGGATTTGTGGCATGAAGCAAAGAGGTATCCTCTTTATCATAAGCTTGGGGAGCAAATGTCATATATATTTGTTTCCATCACCCAAGATGCTGAAAGAGAAGAATTTTATGATGAAACACGTCGCTTATGTGACCTCCGATTGTTTCAACCCATCCTTAAGGTGGTTGAACCCAAAGGCAACAAAGAGGAAAAGATGCTCAATTCAGAAATAGGTACTTTTACTTATTTACTTGTATTGTAAAATAGACATTTTAATTTGCCTCAGTGTTTTGCCTAACTTAATAAACTCATTAAGCATGGTATAGTCTGAATATTCATATTTAACATAAGGTCAGCCATTGATACCCTTAAAAAATGGCTGTACACAGAAGAGACAAAACACTATGACTACCTACTCAATAATGCATTGTGCCTCTTTTGCCCATCAAAGCAGCTGCAACTTGCCTAGGCATGTATATTGAGTTCTTGGTAGATAACTGGAGATAGGTTGCACCAAATATTTAAGCAGCGGTCACGTAAAGTCGAAATATTGGAACATACTGGTGTTTGAGCTCTTAAGCTACCTCTCCATGTAATCCCAAAGATGCTGCTCTATAGTATTAAGATCCAGTGAGTTAGGTGGCCAGGATATTAATTGGAGTTCATCACTATGCTCCTTGAACCACTCCAACGATTCCAGCCTTGTGACTCCAACGATTCCAGCCTTGTGACAAGGCGCGTTGTCCTGTTAATTTGCAATGATGTTCAGATAGTCCTCAGTATTTGTGGCCTTTCTACCACAACAGCCACCCATGAGAACATGCCTGAAGCATAATATCACCACCACCAGCTTAGTATAGCCTGCTATACAAGAGGGGAGCAGCTGTTCTCCTGAAAAACGGCATACCTTGACATGACCATCGGCATGATGAAAGAGAAACCATAATTCATCCAACCAGGCAACTCTCTTTCACCTATCCATAGTCCAGTCTCTGTTCCTGTGCCCACTGTAGGCATAGTTGACAATGAGCAGCAGTACACGATCATAAGCAGAGGTACACGAGTGGAACGTCTGCTCTACAGTCCCATATCCAACAATGTCTGCTGAACTGTGTGTTCTAAAACACTTGTACTTGGACCTGCATCGTATTGGGCTGCTAGCTGAGCCACTGTCTGCTGCCTATTTTGCTGTACTAGGCAGGACAGTCTCCGATGTCCTCCTTCTTTGATAATGCGTGATGCCCAACATCTTGGTGTCTACTGCTGGTTTCACCATCATTAATCCACTTTTTATAAATGCTAACAACAGCAGATCATGAACAATTGACCAGTCATGCAGTTTTGGAGATGCTTCTTCCAAGTCTTCAGGCCATTACAATCTGCCCTCTATCAAATTCGCTTAGATCTACAGCTTTTCCCATCACTCACAAATGTAAGTGCAAGAATGATTCCTTACCTTCTCCAGCAACAGTTAAGTACCATTCCAACTTAATTACATGCTCTCCATGTCATCCAGACAAGTTCATCGAAAAATGTGGGGTGGTCAAAATGTTTTGGTTTGTCAGTGTATAGGTGAAGACTGTTTTTTATTGATTCAAGTAGTACAAATTTAATAAGCTGTCTAATTACAATATAGCGTATTCTGGTAAGTGACTATTTATAACGGCTTTATTGCATATTAGAAAGACTTGTATTTTTCGACTTGATAAAAATTTTGCTCCCAACCCTCTATCTTATTTCGTTCATCAAAAAGCATTCTGTGTTAAATTTTAGCTCGATTATACAATAATAAGGCAACCCGTATCATCGATGAAGTTTTTAAATCAAGTTTTGACTCTTGTAAAAGAATATCTATTTTTCTATCTAGAGTGTACATTTGAACTAGCCTTCTGTCATCAGAATCAATTGAAGTATACCATTATCGTTTTTTCATATTCATTTGTCAACTGATTAATTATTAAGAATGTGGCCCATTAATTGCTATGCATATAGCCAAAAAAATTTCTAATCATCTCTGATACCTAGCTCCTGAAACTTTGGCTCTATTGTTATTTGATGAGACTATTCCAACATCAACTAAAACAAATGTAGTTAAAGCTATGCTAAAAGCAGACAAAGAAGAGAAAGAGGGAAAAAAACAATTGAAGAAGTATATTCTGTACCTAAATACTTTTTCTTTTTTTACAAACAGTGAGTTTTCATCTTTTGTAACGCTTGGTACAATGTCTTGCTTTACAAGATTTTCTATAACACCGATTTCCTGGGCAAAGATCCTTCTATGTGTAAATTTGATCCCAGTTATGGAAAGGGGATGAAAAAGCTTAAGAATTTAGTTGTGCATAGCATTGTAAAAAGAGGTGTCAAACTTATTCAGGATCAAAACAACATTCTCACAAAAGATGAGACTGAGAAATAGTTTGTTTTATAGATCATTGCCTAATGTTGAAAAAACATCAAGCTGCTATTTAATGCTCCCTTTAAAAAATGAAGCCAAATTCAATGTTTATTTAAATTATGTTTTAGTTCTATTTTTATAAATTATTGTAATAAATAAAAAAAAAATGTGTTTCTCTTATAAAAATGTGCTTTTGTTTAAAAATAAAATCACATTTTTCATGATATTCCAGGAATTTTTCAAGCTAATTTTTGAGAAATTTGATTCAGAATGTTTTTAAACTTTTGCTGGTGCTGCCTGGATATGTCCACATCAATTTATATTTGAAGAAAAAAGTAGTTTTTTTAAAACAGCAAAGAACTTTTGAACAGAGTTGATTGTTTCACATACTATGTGCCAAATTCAAGGTGTTTGCAGGTTGTCTTAAAATCTCCAATTAAGCTTAAATTTTACCCAGCCCCCTTTTTTATTGATTGTAAAAGATGGTTTGGGAGCAACGAAATTTTAATTTTTGAAAAATTACATATAGCTAAGGCCCACCCTACTGTATAAAAATTGTATATTCACCAACTGACTGAAGTAACTCGTGGTGTTGTTGAATCATTAGTAAAACAGTAAAGCTCTAGCTGAGTTATTTAGTTTTAAAAATGCTCTCTGTCTTAATTTTATGGATATTCATTGATTGAAATAATATGTATGTAAAACTTTGATTTCTAAATTATACTATTATGGAGTGTGTTTTTTAATAAGTATAAATTTCTATTGAAAGGGAAATTTCTGATTATGTTCACAATGTAAAGAAAATTGAACTTTTCTAAATTATTGTGTTACCAGCTATAAATTCCAAATATAAATGTTAGAGATGAATTCATGGAATAAATCGAATTTTATTTTAGCAGTTTTAAGAGCTTTTGAATTGTCATTCACACACCTTCTAATTAGGCTATCAAACAAATGATATTTAAGATAGCATTTCTTGGTGTTTTTTTTTTTTTTTTTTTTTAACAGTTTTTCTCAAGTATTTTGTTTTTAAAGAAAACATTTGGTTTTGTTTAGTTTATTTAATAGCAGTGGAATTCACTTTCAATTTATTGACTTTTACTATTTATTTTATTTCTGTTTGTTATTATTCTTTTAAATAATAAAATCATTTTTACCCTAGGTTTAGCTATTGGAATGCCTGTACACGAATTTGATGAAATGAAAGATCCTGAAGTGATTGAATTTAGACGTAGCATATTAAATGTTTGTAAAGAAACAGTTGAAGCTAGAGATTCTGGATCTGAAGATAAGCTAGCATCTTATGTGTATCCACCCGAAATTGAAAGCTCAAAAGAGTTGCCTCCAAACTTAGAAAAAAAATTAGATAAAGGTAAATGCCAATCATGAGCTAATAGCTGTCCAGTATTTAAAAGTTCTGCTACATGACTATCAGCCAAGAGCTGAGTAAATTCATGGTACAGAGTGGAGTAAATATGTGGTACAGAGTAAAAAATAAATAAAATCAAAGCAACTTATATTCATATAAAAATCTTATTTCTTTTGTAAAACTCTTGTGATTTTATAAAATGGTATGTTACATTCAGAAATACTTTTTTTTAAATTGTTTAAAATCAGTTAGCTTGACTAATTTTGTATAAAATACACATAAAAGTATGATCGGCAAACTTTTTATTTTCTCAACATGACTGTCAGTTATTTTGATTGGTGTTTCATATGTTTGATCTATGTTGAGTATATATACAATGTGTTCCAAAAACATTGACCTAGTTTTTCATTCCTTACATATTGGCCATACATTTATACAATAAATTATACTGTAACAATTACATGTATATAATTTGATATGAAATATTGATAAAGATGATCAAGTAAATCAAGAAACAATTTTTGTTAATAACTGTAGCCATCCTGTTTTTTTTTTTTTTTTTTTTTTTTTCCCCTTAAGTGAGTTATTTTATTAGTTAGCATAGTTACAAAAATTTGGCTTTTATTTTTCTCTTTATGGCATTTTGAAATACTCTTTTGATTTCAAAATCTTTCATTGCTTTTAGCTATTATATTTTTTTCTCATGATATAATTTTCCTCTTTTAAATAATTATGTTAATTTATTTATCATTAATATTGCTTGTTTATCTAGCAAAACTGTTGAGTTGTGATTTGTAAGTCCAAATATCTTTTTATTCTAATTAATCAAATTGCTAGGTTATTCTAATTCTTCCATATTTTCAAGTTTATGTGAAAGGTTAACTTAAACAAGTATCAGGTACACAAGTGCTACCACCGGCTAATTATTGGGAAAGGGGAACAAAATATGTCCTCTTTTTCTTATATTTAATGCCAATTAAGATTAATAAGACACAGTATTGGGGGGAGGGGGCATGTCTTTGCTTCCTCATAGGTTGACACCCATAATCAAGGAATTTACGAATGATAATTTGTTGACCATCCTGATAATCTTAAAACTTTTTCCTTTTTTCTTTTCTTTTCAGTGTAGTTGTATAGTAAACTGAACTTAACCTACAGATTTTTCTAATAATCCTTATCTAATTTATCTAATAATGCTTTTAGCAGCTGTATTCTATTTGCTTGAAGCATTTGTACTCAATCACCATTTGCACTTTTTTAAAAGGACTAGTCATAATTTGTGTTTGGGTTCTTTCACCAACTGGAGAAAAACAGAAGTATACTGTTAAAGTATCAAAAGATGACTACCCCGAGAGTGTGACTCGAGAAGCTATTTTAAAAAAATTAAAGTGTATGAAGATGACTAAAGAAGAACAACAACATTGGTCTAGAGAATATCAGCACAGCTATCTGTTGAAAGTTTGTGGAATTGATCAGTATCTCTTAGAAAGATTTCCTCTTTCACAGTACAAAGTGAGTACCTTCTAAGTATGATTTTTCATGATAATTTTTAAAATATATGTTATTTTTAAGCCATATGATGTATAGTTAGAAGCTCATTCAAATTTATGCATGAAAAGAAAAGCTAATTTTGAATTCTTTATGTGTATACAACTGAGAGTGGATTTTCTATAAGTGAGTAATGCCATATATGTTTAAAAAGAAAGGAAATAAGCATTCAAGGCAGAGAAAACTTTCATTTATGAAATAAGAGTTCTCTAAATTAAGGATAGCTACATAAACTGAAAGGAAAGTCGTCATTTGTGCCATTTTTTTTTTTTAATTATGTGATATTTCTTTTACTATTTTATATCATCATGCAAAAACATAAATGTCCTACGTACTCTAAAATAAACTTATCTCACAAAAAAACTGAATAAAAAAAACACCCATCCCATTAATGTAAATTTAACTTTTAATTTAAAGCGATAATTCTAATCCAAACTTGCCTTGAATTGTTAAAATATTTTTTTTCATTGGTCAGTTACTTAATACCAATTCTAAACTTGGTGAAATTTAATTTCTTGTATTTTTGAAATAAAAGTATGCAGTCCCTACTGCTTAATAAACTTATATTCGTTCTGAGCCAAATTGATTTCAATAAGCAGCTGATTCAAAAAATGACTTTTTTTTAATAACTGCAATTGTTTTAACTTGAAAAGATGACAGTGACTAATGTGTTCAGTGCTATGTAAACTAATTCAATGTTAAACTATTGCACTGATGTTGGGAGGTTTTCATCAATCTCAATATGACAAAAGTTGTCCATGAACAAATATTTCTTGAATTCTGCACTAACTTATAACAATTGCCTGTCACAAGCAGTATGTTAGTAAATGTGAAATCACAATTTTTCACAGCAGTGCATCTTGGCCTGTGAACAATTTTTATAAATGTAGTTTCCGGTGAGGAGGTGAGGGATAATTAACATTAAGTGAACTGAAATAACTTAGTGGAGAAAGTGTCATCAGTCGAAACCTGATGAAGTTTTTAGTTGTGTATTTTACAGAAAAAGGTGATTTTGTAACAAGTTTTTAACTATCGATTTATTTTCTGTTCTTCTTAATTCTATTATAATTTTGAAATGTGTAGTAAAGTAGTTTGGTATAGAATCAAGTCCATTGATTCTGTTACAGTTTTTCTGCTGCATATCTTCCTAGTAGTTGCATGACACTGATGATGTTAGGTGAAAAAATCTCAAACACAAGCTCTTCTCTCTGATATGGTTGGTCTGAGTTGATTTCAGTTTTTGTGCATTCTTTGCTTGTCAATGCCTGTTGATCAGTTTTGTTTTCCCAGATGAGGAATAATTAATCGGGCTGATTTCATTAAGTGATTTTTCTGTGTTTTTGTAATGACTTGCTTATGTTTCTGGGAATTTGATCACATTCAGTGACTGATTTTATTAATCAGTGAATTTATTAAATGGTGAGCTTTATACTTAAATGGTGGGATCAAGACCATAATCCCCTACAAATTTGAATCCTTGCCCTTCTGCACTTAGACAGGGTGTCTACCAGTCAGGAAAGTGTAGAAAAAGACTGGAAAATACAAAATGGATCAAGAAAATTCTGTAAAAGAACAAATTTTCATCCTTATAAAAATTTCTTTATTTTTAATTTTTTTTTTTTCTGTCAGACTCTAGATAATGAAAAAAATGCCTACTAGTCATTTATGGATTGGCATTTATTAAGGCATGCCTTAGTATGCTACTTAGGTTATGTTTTTGAATGAATCCTAATGTTTTTGGAGTATTTCTTGTGACTGGGGAAAGGGGGGGGGCAAAAAGCTATCTATGAGCAGTGGTAAATATAGAACTTTTTATTATTATCATTCTATATTCTTCTAAAATTGAAATGTTAGACCAAAAGATAAAAATTTGTGTTTTAAATTTGACATCTGTATTTAATCCTGTCCTCTAAATATGTCACAAGTACACCAGTAGCACAAACAGTATTTGCCAACTTTGTTAATTCTGAACCAACCAGTATCTTACTTGTAAGTCATAGTAACTTTTTTCTATCCAATTTAAATGCACCAACAATTATATTACAGTTCAAAAGCTATTTCAAAAAAGTTGTAGCAAACTATTTAATTATAAAAAGGAGATGGTGTTGTTGAGTGATTTCCTGAAGTGAAATGCATGTATTGTCAGGAAATTTTTTTTTCAAAAGCTCCCAAAAGTCTGGAAAAAGTCAGTAAATTGACTTTTAGCAATTTAATTGACACCCTGTTAGACTGCTGATCTCTGCCCGAAATTTTCCTTTTTGTGGAATAACTCTCCCTTCTGCTGTTATATTCTGCATTATCTCACAAACTGAAATCCTTTCAATGTCATTTGTGCCAAAAATTACAAAAAGTTGTGACTGGGAGAGTAGGGAGATCAGGGAATGCTTGGAATTTCATGTTTTGCCAAAGGTGCTCCCTACTCACTAGACAAAAACTCCAGAATAGAGAAGAAGTAAAGCTGAACATGACTGCAGGGGGGGGGGGGTCTTTCCCCAAAAAGTCTTTCAGAAGTGTTTTTGAAGATGCACCCTTGCTTTCACCGATGAATCTAGATGGTTATAAAATTACTTTGCTTATTCAAAGCTGCTGTTCGCCAGCAAATCAGTAAATTTTCACCCGTGAAATCACAGGACACAGCTAGTATCTGATATTTTACATTGCAAATATTTTGATAAAAATTTTACAAATGCAAAAACACAGATAAGTTGGGTTTTTTTCTACAAAACTCTATTTTCACCAACTTAGTTTGTTGTTACTGGTTCTGTTTGTTTGACTGTGTATTTATTTGTTACTTGTTATATTTTGTAATGTAGTTCAATTTAAAGTGTATTATTTTTTATTAATAAAGAGTCATTCATGTGAGTTATAAATTTTTCATTTTAATAGTACGTTAGGAACTGTATTGCAAAAGGAAAAATTCCAGAGTTAATGCTTATGTCCAAAGAAGGAGTATGTAATTCTCTTCCACATTGTGAATTTCATATGCCTTCATTCCTTCGAAGAGCTCCACCTCTTCCTTCTATTGAAGACACTATGTCTTTATGGGGCATTGATGCTTTGCTTCGGATACGTGTCCTATGGGCAACTTATGTCAATGTTAGAGATGTTGATAAGGTAACTATTGTATTTTATTTATTTATTTTTTTTCCAACCTATAAAAGAAAAAATGATTGTTTTTATTTATTCTGGATTTTAAGAAAATAATAAATAAATAAAAGTAAGAAAATCTGAAACACTTTCAGATTTTAAATATGTACAAAAGTGCTATATATATCATAATCCATGTGCCTTCCCTGTTTTCTTCCCTCATGCCATTAAGTTGGAAAGTGTATCATTATTCATGAATGTGCCGTATTTTTCTTCCTTGTTCCATAAAACCCATCTTTGGAATCAAAATCTATCTTAAAATCACCTACTAAAACTATTTTACAATCTTCGCCAAGTATATTCCAACTATACTTCACCATTTTAAATATTGTTTCGAATGTGCATCATAATCCATGTATGCCGTGTTTGTCTTGCTTTGGTTGATTCCTACTTTAATGCCCCGACTCTCGCCAGGGTGACAATAATTAAACATGTGCAGTTACCATGACGATTTTTTGTATTTATGTGGCAACCGTAATTTAGAATTAAAATGCTGATTTGGAACAACATGTAAGTAGAGCATTCCATTACTTATTATTTTCTACAAAACTGTAGCTGCTGCTTTGTAATGTAGTTCAACTTAAAGTGTATTATTTTTTATTAATAAATAGTCATTCATGTGAGTTATAAATTTTTTATTTTAATAGTACGTTAGGAACTGCATTGCAAAAGGAAAACTTCCAGAGTTAATGCTTATGTCCAAAGAAGGAGTATGTAATTCTCTTCCACATTGTGAATATCATATGCCTTCATTCCTTCAAAGAGCTCCACCTCTTCCTTCTATTGAAGACACTGCCAAAATGAGCTGCCAAATGTAGTTTTAATAATTAAGTGTCTTCAAATTCCTTAACTGGCATGTTTATCACTATTATTTGTTCACTTTAGTTTTCATCTAGTTCTTTTGGGAGTGTTAAAACTTGTGCATAACTCCTAGATTCCCATGTCTACAAAGCTCGCCAAAGTGCCGCAATTTTTTAGGTGGTGAGAGTGGGGGTGTTAAAATAGGAATCAACTCTTTCTTGTAACATAAAACACATCTTTGGAATCGAAATCTATCTTAAAATCGCCTACTGACACTGTTTTACGATCTTCGTCAGGCATATACCAACTATACATTACCATTTTAAATACTGTTTGGAATGGGCATCATAATCCATGAATGTGCCATATTTGTCTTTCTTTTTCCATAAAACACATTTAGAATTGAAATCTATATTAAAATTGCCTACTAAAACTGTTTTATAATCTTCGCCAAGCATATTCCGACTATACTTCACTATATTAAATACTGTTTGGAGTAGCATCATAATCCATGAGTATGTGGTGTTCGCTTTTCTTTTTAAATAAAACGCATCTTTGGAACTGAAATCTATCTTAAAATCACCTACTAAAACTGTTTTGCTCCTATATAACTGCTTAAAAAAAATGTTCGCTAGGCATACTTTAACTATACTTTAAAAAATGATAAATTTGATTTGTGTTGTTACTTATGACTGCATATCAAGAGTTTTTATGACACTAGATTTCACAATTTTCAGACCATGCATTTTTCAGATCAGCATTTCAGAGAGTTCAGTGAAATTGCATTATTATGAAGTATGGAAGCTTTACCTTATCTGTTTGAAAATACTTGTGTTTGTAGTCTTGAAATAAGTACTTTTTTGCCAGATGTACGTAAGTTGCATTATATCTGGTAAAATTGAAATTTACTGCTACTGAAACAGAACCATGCTGACTGAGATGTTTAATTTTTCATGACTTCAGAAATAATTAAACACTGTTTCTACATATCTATCTTCATTTGTTTCCTTCATATATATATATATATATATATATATCAGTTTGACCTCTGTTCTATTTCTGAAGCTTAAAATTGTACAAAGAAAAAAGAAATGTAGTTTACAAGCAATCTCCAAAGTATTGCTTATATCATAATTTTGTTAATTCTGTAAAAATGTGCTATATTTGTAGTTATATTTTGCTGTTATAACTCGCATTGCTGTTGAAAGTGTTTATAAAATCCATCAAAGTATAACCTTATTATATGTCTTAAATTTTCTGAAACATCAGTGTTTGAAACTATAAAATTTGTGGAATTTTATGTTTATTTTTTTTCTTTACTTTTTGTATATTTTTTAGATATATGTCAAAACTGGGATATTTCATGGAACAGAACCCCTTTGTCAGACTCGTGATACTTCACAAGTTGTTTTCAACAATCCAAAATGGGAAGAATGGTTGGAATATGATCTTTTTGTACCTGACATTCCTCGTAGTGCTCGTTTGTGTCTTTCAGTATGTTCAGTATCTCGCAGGAAAAGGCGAGAGGTATATTAACCTTTACCATTTGTTTTAAAATACATATGCATTTTTAATTGACTGACTTTTTCAAAATCTTCCTGTATGGTTCAGAAAAGATATTTAATTTTTATTTTCAGGTATTTATTAAAATAGTAAATACTAAACTTTCCACCATTTACCGTATGTATGCTAGTACAGTTAGTTACAAATGGTGAATGTTCACAATGCTACCACACAACCAAGTTATATTTGTTTCATAAAAATAATTGTAAAAAGTAAATACACATTCTCAAGAAAAATTATTGAAGTGTAAGCTGAATTTTCTATGTCATTTTCAATTATATTGTTCATAAAAAGTAAATGATGGAGTACAAAATTTCAAGCCGATCAGTTGAAAGGTGTGGCAGGAGTTCCCAGATAAACAAACTTTCACATTATACAGTAAAAAACTTTTAACACGAAACTGAAGGTACCAAAATATTTTTTCATGTAATAAGAATTTCGTATTAAAAGATTCGTAACAAATTGCATAGTTACTGTTCGGACCTCTATATCATTTTGTGTTAAGCGATATTTCATGTTAGGCGTTTTCACGTTAAACATATTTCACTGTATATATGTTTATATATATATATATATATAAAAGTCTTTTAACTAAGTTTGCATATGTACTTTCTATTTCATATTGTTGAATTTGCACTTGCATTCTTTAAATTTATTCTGTAGTTTAAATGCATACTATTTATATGTGTATATATATTACAATGATTTATCATTTTAGGAACATTGTGCAATAGCTTTTGGCAACATCAACCTATTTGACTATAAAGATAGACTTCTTACTGATCGAGTGAGTGTTCACTTATGGCCTATGCCTAAAGGAATGGATGAATTGTTGAATCCTATTGATACTACTGGCTCAAATCCAAATAAAGATTCTCCTTGTTTAGAGCTCCAGTTCGATAGATTTGGAAGTACTGTTGTATATCCATCTATACAAGAAGTGGAAGAATATGCAGAATATTTATCCAAATCGGAAAAAGAAGATTCATCAGCTGTAAGAAAAAAGTTCATATATTTTATGTTGAATTCATTTTTTCAAATATCTACATGAGATTTTCAGAATTTTTGCAATTTGTATCTGTTACAAGCATTTAAGAAATCAAAGAAACCTTTAAAAATTGACTTTTATTATTTTTTTATTTCATTTTATTTATTTATTTATTTATTATCTGCCATTCTGTTGTTGCTTCTTCTTTTGTTTGTGGCTCTAGTAAATGAAATGAAATTCGGTATTATATAAATGGTGGTCATTCAGTTTAAATTAGAAGTGCCAACTTTTTTAAAAATTTGTAAGGGATGCTAAAACTTATTCAAAATGTGTGTATTTTAGTTCATGCATGACATGAAAATTTCTCAAATCAGTGAAATAAGATGTAATAGCATGTTATATGCTCACTCAGCTTAAAGAATAATCTTTGAAAGTTAGGAAAATTTGTGCACATTTGTGTTTGTGCATTACGGAAAAACAACCAAAACATAAAAGTGTTTTATATATTTTCCATACTTTATATAAATGGTTAGGATGGTGATTGAATAAATATGATGCTTAAATATGTAGTAAGAAAAACATTTTATTTAGGTAAATCATTTAATTCACTTAAGAATGTATCGTACAACTTGAAAGTGATTAAATGTTGAAAGATTTTTTAAATAATTAGTGTACTGAAACATATGCTGCATCATGTTATTGTTGTATTCCCCAATAATCCTATAATAACTTTGTATAAAGTTAAAATATTGTGGTGCTTCTGAATAATTTTGACTATGCTGATAGCGAGCCCAGAGTGCAATCAAAATTTGACTAGTTTAAGCATATAGCATTGTTCCTAGCCAAAATAGAAGTTAAAACAGCAGACCTTTCATCAGCCACAGTCTTCACCACTTTCTTTCACCAAGTTTTAATAATACTTTATAATCTGCTAGTTTTTGTAATTAAAAGACACTCATTTATTACATGTCATCAAATTTAAGCACTGTTTTTGAAATAATCTCTATAAAGAACATCTGCTGAATTACAGAGCATTTGCAAGAAATATGTAGTTTTAAGGAAAGTTTCGAAGGGAAAATAAAATTCCCTTCGAAATGAAATAAGACCGTATTAGAAAAAGACGTATAGAAGATAACCGTAGTTAAACATTGATAAATGCACATTCATCTGTAAAGAACATCTATCTGAACACAAGCACTTTTGGTGTGGCATTTCCCCACCATCATCAGGTTCTTAACTGCTGATTCTTCCTTCTGGCTAAAAGTTCCCTCCAATATTCCTCCAGATGCAAACAACAACAAAAACAACTAATAGTGGTACTAAAACAGCTAATTTTACCTTTAAGAAAAATATGAAAATCCCAATAAAGTGAACTCAAAAAAAATTTTTTTTTTTTTTAAATAAGAACTATAAGCTTGATCACAGAAGGGATTTATAAAATCTGCTTTACTTTCAATAGCAACAATAGCCAGAAAAGTTATATAGGAGCAAAAAAAAAAAAAAAGAATGAATGAATGAACAAAAGAGCATATCAATGATATTAAATTTGCAAAACACTCCACAGCCCTTTTGTGTCACCTTTACCAAACCAATAACTATAGATTTCAACAACATAGAAAAATTAGCTGATTTTATAAAAGGAATTATGGTTTTCATCGCAAAGGGTTGGCGATAATAGATATCAATGATGCAACAAATGACATGACACATATGCATTTTGAAGAATGTTAGAGCAAACTTTCAGCTGGAACCCTAGAATGAAAGATCAGCAGTTGAGAACCTGATGATGGCTTGAAAATTTTTTTGTTTAGGTAGATGTTTTTTATAGATCAAGGTGCTCTTATCACTATGATATGAGTTTAACATCACTATGACATGAGTTATTTCATGTTTAACTATGAAATAAGATCTTATAAAAGGACTATAAAAATTTTACTATATTAAAACACTAATGAAAAATTAAGCATTCAAGAAAGGTTATTTAAACTAATTTTACTTACCATATTAGCTTAAATGTAATGCGACACTGAAATTTTTCATCAAAGAAATTAGAAAAATCTTATATTTAGACTCTGAATTTAGCACAAGTCAGGTTTTTAACGAGGAAAGGATCAGTCCAAAAAAAAAAATTGCTTTCTATTGGGCATAATATAGTAATTTAAAAAACAAACAAACTTAGAATCATCTTTTTTAAATTTTATAATCAAGCTAAAGAACTTAAAGCTTTTTCTTCTATCTTTCTGCAACTAAGTATCTAATTTGAATGTATGCATAAATAATATGTATTTTACCTGCATGTTAAATGAATAAATAAAACTGAGAAAGGTGTTTAAACTCTGTTTCTTTTGAAAACCAGTGTTTCTTATTGCACTGCACAATATGATTATCATGAAAATTTTTCTTTCCAGTTATGAAGAACTCATAAAATTGACTTTCTGAAAACAGTAGAAACTCCCATTAAGGATTTTATGTTGAACTCAGGCTCTTGTTTTATATTTATTTTAGCCTTCTGGTGAAACGGACATTGACATGTTGAAAGAAATTATTGAGCGTGACCCACTATCCGAAATATCAGAACAAGAAAAGGAGTTATTGTGGAAAATGAAGAAAAGGTGTTTAATACTTCCTGATTCTTTGCCTAAACTTTTAGAAGCTGTAAAATGGCACAGCCGAGATGAAGTTTCACAGGTTAATATAAATTTTTAGTCATAGTATTTTTTAACTACTTTTGTTTTGTATAATTGAAGTTAAATGAATAAATAAAGTTTCAATTATATACAAAAAAACTTGAACCTGTTTTCCACACACGCAGAGAGAGAGAAAAAAACCATAAGACCCTTGATAATTATTGTGATGTAATTTTACTATATTTTTAGTTTTAGTTTAATGCTAGTAATTCATGACATGATAAATTTTACCCTTTGGAGCTATATTTGGCACTTCATTGAACATCGTCACTGCCAAAATAATTTAAAGTTCTGCTGGTAAGTTGTTCATAACAGTGAAATCGATAACTATTTTGTAAATAAAAGCTATTTTTCTCCTACCATCACTAATGATGACTTTAATGTGCACACTGACACTATAATTCAGCATTCGGCAAAGTAAACTCTCAAATTTGTTATCAACATTGTATAACCAGTATAATCTTCAAACTTCATACTTATAAATATGTAGTGAAATGATTTTAATTACATGATGATGGTTCAAAAAGGAAGTTTTTCATATTATCGCACTCCGTCTTTTTATCATTGTAAATAAATAATATAGTATTTATTCAAATTTCAGGTGTATATGCTATTTAAGATTTGGCCACAAGTATCACCTGAAGTTGCATTAGAACTTCTAGACTGTAAATATGCTGATAAAGTTGTTAGAGAGCATGCAGTTTTATGGCTGGATTCCAGTTTAACTGATGACCTTTTATCAGAATATTTGCTTCAATTAGTCCAAGTAATTGTGTTTTATTTTCACTATATTTATTATCTTGCTATTAAAATGTTGTGGCTAAGCTTCATTATACATCCTACATTTTTTGGCTCCAAAATTGGCGATAAATGTAACATTTGACCTTTTTCTGGAAATGCGAATTAATTCTGTGCTACAATCTGTTTTTAATCTTTTTCATGATGTTTTGTTAAAATTTTTAAATTGTTGTTATTTTTTAGTTTTCTGACTATTTTTATTGTTAAAATGATATGAGGGGGTTGAGGGTTGCGCCCCCCCCCTCACATAAAAATCAATTATTAGTTGATATTTTAGAAATTTATGTTGTTTAGATTCTTAACCCTAAATTCTTGTAACAAATATACAAATTTTATTAGTGTATCCAGCTAGAAAATGCAGGCCATCAATTCTTAGTTAATTTTCTTGAAATTAAAATGTTTAGATTCTTAACTCTAAATTATTTTAACAAATATTCAAATTTTATTAGCGTCTCTGGTTGGAAAACACATTCGGAAATGTGATTCGCAGCTACTTTGTTTCCTTGGCGCCATCAAAAACAGCATTTTTGGCACCAAAAATCAAGGTAGGATGTATATTGAAGGTGCGCCAATGTTGTTTAGAATGTATCATAGGTATAAAAAAAAGTTTTTTTTTAAAACTATATTGAAGTCTGTAACAAAATAAATGTTCATTCAATTCAGTATTGACTGCAAAATGTAAAAATCAATGAAAATGTTTTACTATATTATTTTATAGTTTTTTGAAAAACACACAATTCGAAAGGAATATGAAAAGTTGTTAAACAACATGATTCACTATTAGAGATTGCAATCCAGCACCAATTTCAATCCGGTCGGATTGGCCCCATCAAAACGATTTTTCTTTCATTCCAAAACTAACTATATAAACGATGTTTAAGTGAGTGTATCATAAGGTTTATAAAAAAGATCGTTTATTTCTTAGGAAATCAAATTTATATAATTATCAACTCTATTATAATTAAGCAGCAATTACGAATAAAATCAAAAATGAAAATATAATATCTAGAATCAGATTTTAATCTTCATATTATATAAGACTAGATCTAGGTTATTATACGTTATACATTATTATATATAATATGATTATAATTATTGGATAAAATGCAATAGCAAAAATTTATTTTTAATCAAAACAGAACAATGGATAGCGATGAAATAGTATTTGTGTTATTAGATACTATATAATAATTATTTACAGTTATATTTAATTATCAATATTATATTTATAATAATTATAATATTTAGTAATAATAGAAAGAGAGTTTAAGTTAAATAGAGCTCACAAATGACATCAATAAAAATTATTTTGTAACTTACATTACATTATGTAAGATATTACCTAAATCTAAATCAACTGATTTCACAATAATTATGTAATTTTGTCACGCTAAGAAGTTTATAATTATGATGACAGTTATCATAGATCTGTTTAATGGATGGCACAGTTATCACAATGTGGAATATTTTTCAGTAAACTTTAAGTAATTATTTTGGGTGTAATGATTATAAAACATCTAATTTGTTTTTTAAAAAAGGATCGTAGGAAACAAGTATTAATCATGCCATCTGCCAATCAACTTCTTATAGAATTACAAATATAGACAGCTTATTTACCAGGCCCGGTTGACTGGTACCAGATCCGGTAGACGTCTAATAATGCTTGATCCAGTTTTCCGGTTTGCAATCCCTATTCACTATAAAGAACAATATACATGAAACTGACATAGAAAATTTGGCTTACACTGGAATGCTTTTTTAAGAGGATGTTCAAAATGTTTAAAAGTGTGCATTCTTAGAAAAATCTTGGTATATACTTTGAAAGTACTATTCTATCCAAAACATCATATTTAATCCTCCAAATGGCTGATATGTAAAATTCCGTCTGCTTCATTCTAGTTTTCATGACATCTATAAGGCATCTACAATTTATATTATTTAAAACACTCAGATGTCACAAAATATGTTTTGATTTTAAAACTTGTCTGTAATTTAAGAGCTTACTGTTTCTAATTACAACTCAATCTTTCTATTATTAATAATAATAATTTTAAATCTGCTTGAAAAATTTTTCGTGAATACAACTTATACATTTTTATTTTGCGTTAAAAGGAACAAAAGTATTAAATTAGGCAATATGCTGCCAGAACAGTAATATTTTCTGTCGAACAATTTTGCAAATGCTTAGTAAGTTATAAAATGTAATTTTTTAAAAAATAATTTATGTCATATATAAAACCAGCACTGCAAAATTGGGAAGCCATGGATAACTGAAGACACTGGGGCTTCAAAATTACATGATGCCTTAATGAATAAGGGAAGAAGCAAAAACATTATATGTATATATGTGCTATTAGGCATGTTTGTGTAAAAAAAATGAATTTGTATATATTAGTTGTTCACATATTTTGAGAATTCTATTGTCTATGTTTTTAGTTAAGTAAATCATTTTGCTTACTTTTATGTTATATTACAGGTTTTGAAGTATGAATCTTACTTGGATAATAGCTTAGCAAAATTTTTAATAAGAAGAGCTCTGTCAAACCGTAAAATTGGGCACTTTTTTTTCTGGCACTTAAAGTAAATTGATATTTTTTCTTCTTTTATCTATAAAAATTTTGGTGTTTTGTATAACTTTTTATCCTTTTTTCTAAATATAAGTCATTGCTAGCTTGCTTGAAAAATTAAACTATTAATTTTTAATATTGCATTTAAGAAATTTTGCTTATTGTATTATTAAACAAGTGACGGTTAAAATTCCAAAACCCTAATTATAAAAAAAGAGAACTTGGCTTAACTAAATGAATTCAAATTCTGACATCAAACTGCAAAACATGAAAATAATTCTTACAAAGTTATTATTTCCTGAGTATTTGTTCTTTGCATGAGGAATAGACTATTTTCCTCGGTTTTATTAGAGTATAATGAAAGCTTAAAATTATCTTTTGGAAAATTTAAAGCAATTGACTTATCACCATACATCTTTTGTGTGTGTGTGTGTGTGTGTGAGGCACACTATTTAAGTATTTAATGCAATGTACATAATGCACAGTACTTAAGTATTGCATTGTCTAAAAATATCTTTAAAAAGGTACTATTATGGGAAATAAATTTCTGCTCTTGTATGTTAAAAAAAAAAGAACTCAAAAATACAAAAGTTTATTCTAAGTATTGTACAGATTTTTCTAAGTGTTTGATCAATCATTGGCTTAAATAGGCAAGGGCTGAAGGGAAAGCTGAGCCCATTCTAGCCCCTTGAAAAATTAGATATCTGTTGCAAGAATTAAAGATTGAATCCTCCCGAGGTACCTAAGTGCAATAGTTATTTCTATTTCATAATTATCTAAAAATATTTTGCAATAGTGTTTAAAATTGCCTAAAAAAATCCCTACCTGGAAGTTTGTTGTTTTGCCCCCATAAATTAGCAATCTATGATTTGAGGTGGTATCAGTGTTTTCCTGATGTTTTTTATTCTGTCATTTGGCACTCCTCATTCTTTTGACATTTTGTGTATCCATTTTAGGATCTACAAAGTTGTACATATGATTTACCTAACATTGTGTAAAATCAAAAATCTCCAGCTCCTCAGAATTGTAACCTTCTGAACTAACAAGGATGTAAAATACGTATAAAAAATACTCTAAAATCTTTTCAAATATTCTACATACTTCAACATATCAAAATACCAAAAAAAATGCTGGGCAACATCTATACGAAATGCCTGCAAGTCAAAATAACAAACATGCAATTAACAAACTGAAAACCTGAACTTTCTTGACCAATAGTCCATACATTAATACATAGTTACCAGTTGTGTTCACATGCCCAAGGATCATCGTATCGTCTCACATGAACACATTGCAGTATCTGCATAGGAATACATTACAGTCAGACAGATGAATAAAACAACGGTTTAAAAAAAAATGCCTGGATACATTATGGCCCATCAGGGTTGTAAGAATATTCCTCATTGCCACACGTGACATTTATAACCAGTATTGGCAATTTTTTTTAACTGTTGTCCTATAACAGAAAAGTGCCAAAATATGTATTACTTTTTTTAGTATTATTTTACATAATTATCATTTATAAACTTCTGCTTATGTATGCTATTAAAAAAAAAACTAAGGCATTCTTGATATTTTTCTAAATTTTAGTTTAAAAGTATTAGAGATGTAACGAATATTCTCCCACTATTTGGTATTCGGCCTATTCGACTGTTTTGCTGAATATTCAGTTGACCAAATATTCGGTAAGCCGAATACTGAACCGGCATTTGGCTGAATATTGCTACATATCCAGGTGAATAATTTCAGAACAAAGAGAATACAAAATTTACATGTATTTTTAAATCCATTTACAAATAATATTGCTTAGTTATACTTCAATGTGTTAATTTCATATTATAAAATATCCTAAGTCATTGAATTTTAAGCTGAATGAAACATAATCTAATGTATTTAATAATATTAAAGAAGTGCAGACTTTTCCACTTGGGGACACTACTTGTATTGTTTTCTACTTTTCTTTGTGGGGTGGGGATAGGAAGAATCTTCAAATCCACAATTACAAACATAGTTGTGAAAAGCTGCTAAATATGTTTTGTTCAGTGGCTGTAAAAACCAAAGCATGATGTGATTATGCATAATTACTAGATTAATCACATTTACCGTAGCATGTTTATTAAATTATGAATATCTCAAAATGCAATTATGCTGCTATTAGTGTTTGACTTCGTGAAGTATTTTTTCATGACCAAATTTTTTTAGTTTTACAGATAATGTACTGTTGTGTGTTTTCAAATACCTACAAATAATATAAAATGAATTTTAATTAGTCTTTATTTACTATTTAATTTCGAATTTAAAAAGTGACATTTTATTTACAATTAAAACAAAAATTTTTAAAAATTTAATATTCAGCCTAAACGATATGCCCAGTATTCAGCTATTTGGTCAAATCACTATTCGTTACATCTCTATTAAGTATGAATTCTGAAACTTCAGTAAAAGTTATTTTGTGATATTTTCTTAAAGTATTTACTATATTTAATTGAAAGGAACATATCTCTTTTATTCTCAAACATAAAAATTTATTCTACAGCCTGTATATATTTTTTTTAATTGCAGAAGTTTATCCATGATGTTAAAGAATACATCTAATATTTATGTTGTATTTTGTATTGGAAGAAAGCTCGTTGAAACACACACACACACACGCACAAACACAGTCATTTTGAGCTTTATTCTTTACCTTTACCAAGGATATAAGGATAATGCCTTCCCGGAAGATTTTGATTAAAAACAGTCCCACAATTTTTGATTGAATGAGAGAGAAAAAAGAACTACCAGGCAGTTGACAAACATCTTTACAAAACGCTTATGTGCCTTTATATTAATAGTTGTATTATGCAAATCAAACAAATTTTTATAGTACAGTCAACTCCCTCTAATCCATACAGGTTGAGACCAAGGGCTGTGCGGATTATAGGTCGTCTTTTGTTTACATTCTAAGTTTTGGAATTTCCACACATAACAAAATAAAGAGAACACAGAAATTACAACACATTACTCCAGAGTTTGTTATTTACAGGCATGCAGTATAAAATTAATACATTATTTAAAGCATTAAAACATAAAATACACATACATTGACATTGTTAAATATTTCCTTTGAGTAAAAATTGGGAAATTAGTAAAAGCTTTTTTCTATCATTTTTATAACAGAAACAAAACAAACTTTACATGCGAAGATGTAAACCAACTTGTTTGTTTACATCTGAAATATATCATGAATTATAGGTGTTTGTGGATTATAGAGTCATGGCACTTCAATACACTTTTGTCATGACTAGTTATTATCGGAAAAATACTTCTAGATTCCATTTATGGGCCATGCCCCTTAATTCTGCCTGCAAGTTTTGACTTTATCTGCAGATTCGAAATTGATGACCCTGCTAGTGACTTGTCAGTTCAAGAAATACTCCATTAGATATCTGTGTATCACTATAAATCAAGACAATCAGTATTAAAATGACAAAAGTTAATGTATTGGCATTTTGAAAAATATTATAATGAACTCAACCACAATGTTAAGAATAATATAACTAATAACAACTCTGATAAGCAACTCTAATAACAACTCTTAAAAGATATTACAATTATAAATCTCCTCTGACATTTTCCTGTTAGAAATAAAGTATTTTAATAATGTATAGTGATGTTCATCTCTTAGATCTGAAATGCATGATCCTGCAGTGGCAACTCGTTTTGGACTTATGCTAGAAGCTTATTGTCGTGGTGTTGGATCTCACTTAAAATCTATAGTGAGACAAGTTGAAGCACTTGAAAAGCTCACTAAACTAACAGATATTTTGAAAGAAAGAAAAGATGACACACAAAAAGTAAGAATGGCATATATTATTGTGAAAATTACATATTTTCCCTAGTGTAAAGTATTTAATTTATACATTATTCACATAATGAAAATTATGTATCATTATTTTGGGGGGGGAGGGATTATTTTGAATATTTCTATGTGATCAGTAGTGTACACAAATACTGGAAATTTGACATCCTCTCCTTTTTTTAAAGTTTTTAACATAAAGATTATACCTTTGAACACAACAATGTCCCCTTTTCATAGTATAGGGGCATAGCTTGTGTACACCACTGTGTGTAATAGCATAATGTTAATGTGGTACAGTGCTATTAGCTTGATGAATATTCTTTCCTGTCTGTCTGCAAATTCATCTCTGAATATGAAGTGTTGTGCTCTTCAATATTTGAAAGTATTAATATTGACTGGTCTTTGCTGATGATATAGAACTTTAGAACTTTTGTTAAATAACTTTTAAAAAAAGCTGTGAACCTTTATAATTACTTGTGCAACATTATGTAGTGTTAAGTTGATTGATTAATCATTTCCCCCCCTCTCATATCAAGCCTGGAACTTTTTGCAGTTATCTTTAACACATTCCCTATTCATATAAATGTCGAATATATTCTTTTATAAAAACCATTTTTAATTGTTTGGCATTTGTTATGCTTTCTGCAGTAATTTTGTTTGGGAATCAGCCTGTGGCTTTTGTAAGACACTTTAATAAATTATACTTTTTTACTTCCTTGTACGTAGTATAAGGAAGTAATGTGATCCCGAAAAATTTTGGGGGCCAAATTTCGACAAAAAAACCGATTTTGACTACCTCTAAATTGAATTTTAAAATTTTTTTCGATGCATCTCATCGTAGGCTATCATGCACGATCATACTAATGCGTCTGCAACTCATTTTGACCAGCGGCGAGTCTATTGTGGCCAGTTTTTCCATGCCGTCTGTACGTACGTACGTACGTATGTATGTAACTCGCATATCTCAAAAACTATTGGTCGTAGAATGTTGAGATTTGATATTTAGGATTGTTCTATGATCTAGTTGTGCACCTCCCCTTTTGGTGATAATCGAATGGATAGTTTATGTACAGGACCGCTCAAAAGATTCGAAATACATTACGCTCTATGGGCCGATATTCATTAAACTCGCCTAACTCAAAAGCTATTAGGCGTAGAATGTCGAAACTTCATATTTTGGATAGTTGTAACATCTAGTTGTGCACCTCCCCTTTTGGTTCCATTCGACTGGATAGTTTATCTACAGGACTGCCCAAAACATTCGAAATACATTACGCTCAATGGGCCGAAATTCATTAAACTCGCATATCTCAAAAACTGTTAGGCGTTGAATGTTGAAACTTTATATTTAGGATTGTTGTAACATCTAGTTGTGCACCTCCCCTTTCGGTTCCATTCGACTGAATAGTTTATCTACAGGACCGCCCAAAAGATTCGAAATACATTACGCTCTATGGGCCGAAATTCATCAAAGCGTTTTTTAGAGGTATTGGGCTATTTCAAACGACTCAGAAGTGATATATGCTGTAAAGAGTTAGAAAATGAATTTCTCCATTAAAAAAAGTGTCTTTATCATTTATAGTTCAGCTACAGGAACACTCAAAAGATTTCCAATACATTACGGTCAATGGCAATTTTAGGGGCATTCATTCATTTCAAGCACAATGCCGTCCTACCACATAAGTTAGGTAATGGTCCGACCACGGTCACGTGACTCCCTCAAGAACTATCCAAAAGTCGCCAAGCTTGGCGACTTTTGGAGTACGTGTGTGCATATTTAACTCTCAAATCTCAAAAAATATTATGAAATTTCATATATAAGATTGTTGTAACATCTAGTTGTGCATCCCAATTTTTGGTTACAATCTACTGGAGAGTTTATTTACAGAACCACCGAAAAGAATTTCAATACTTTAATGTCTATGGACATCTTCAATATAATACAACTGTAGACGGTCAATGTTTGGTACATGCCCAAAATCTCGCCATCTGTCCTCGGCCTTGGCGAATTTTGGCGAAATATCGCCAAATTTGGCGATATTCAGTTATTTGGTCCATGCCCAAAGTATCGCCATTTGTCATCCTTCTTGGCGAGTTTTGGCGAAATATCGCCATTGTTTGGTTCATGCTTAAAATCTCGCCAAATGTCGTCGAAATTGACGAGTTTCGCCGAAATATCGCAAATTTGGTGCCAAAAATTATTTCGTATTTTGTATAACTGTAAAACTTTAACCCGTAGAATTTTGAACTTTTGTATTTAGAACTATTGTAATATCTAACTGTTTTCAATATCTTTTTTGACAGGAATCGACTGAGAATTTATTTACAGGGTTTGCCAAATGACTTTAAATACATTCAGGTGTATGAATGCATTCGATTCATTGAAAGTCTGTGGTCAATGACTACTTTGGCTATCCCCAAAATCTCGCAGACTATCTCAAGTTTGTCGGCTTTTGGTGAAATATTCCCAAATAAAGTGTCAGAAGGAAATCTTTCAAATTGAACTCAGCTTGGCGATATCGAAATATTTGGCTGGAAATCGCTAAACCTTACTATTATTGATATTTGATCTCTTTCAAACAAATAAATTTAGAGGAAGTGCGTCGAAAATATTTTTGATCTAATAGACGTGCAAGGAAGTCATGTGTTGGACACATCAGATTTTTTTAAATTAAGCTTTTCTTTACTATCATAAATTTATTCAATCAAGTGTGATGCAATAAAAAGTCAAATAGCAAATACTCGTTTCATCACCTGTATAAATAAAGACTTCATTGTAAGGTTCTTGAACACAAAATCTAGATGGTTTTCCAGAAATAGTTTCCAAGCAAACTACCCGGTATTAAACAATTAATTTTATGCATTAAAATACTTAGCATGATTTTATTTAATTATCCAGCACTGCAGTTTTCACTGTGTTTTTCTTATTTTGTTCTGTAATATTTTATGGGTTGCTATTTTTTTTTTTCTGTTAATATGTAGGAGAGACTAAAGTTCTTATATGAACAAGTGCAACAAGCTGACTACCTTGAAGCTTTACAGAACTTTCCTTCACCTCTAAATAACAACCATGTTCTTGGAAATCTTATGTGAGTGTTTATTTTTTAACTCTGATATAGTTTTACACTGCTTAAAATTGTTAGAATGAGCTGTTCAATCACGATTTTAAATTTTTCGATATTTATACAAATTTAAATATGATTCATCCTATAGTTAACTAAAATGCGTTTGTGTCAGTATCTTAATGTTTATGGTGAAAATTCACATTTCATTTTTTTTTTTTTTTTTTTTTTTTTAATTTAGAGTGGAAGACTGTAAAATTTTAGACTCTGCTAAAAGACCATTATGGTTAGTGTGGCTTAATCCTGATCCTATGGCTGAATGTTTATTTAAATACAATTCAATTATTTTTAAAAATGGTGATGGTAAGTATTAGCTCAATATTGTGTATCATTTAATTATTATTGCTAAGAATATGCTAGAATCATCTGTATTTATCTTGGATTATTTTTGATGTTTCAATTGTGTTCTAAAGTCATCATAAGAAGGCCAATTTTATTATATCATATTATGACAAATTACAGACAAAACTACATAAAATTTCCAGGTATTAAATTATTATATCTAGGAACTTGTTGCTATGTGCTTGCAATGAACTTTTTAAGGAAAAAGCATACACAAACAAGGTTTTAGTGATGAGCAAGTTAAATATAATATCTGGTTAAAACTGATTGAAATGAAGGTTAAGCAGCTCATAACATTATTTATTGTATGAATATTACATAGTAGCAACTCTCAACAGCACTCAAAACAATGCTCATCAGCAATTATTCCTCTTTCTACTTTCATTTGTTCTTTTCTCCCTTGGTACAGTACATTCTAGTAACTATTTTGTGAATATTATGTATACAAATTACTTTTTTTTTCTTTCTTCAAAGTTTGTTTTTTTATTATTATTATTATTATTATTATCAATATATTATTTATTTTCTTCTAGATTTAAGACAAGATATGCTTACATTACAAGTAATCCGAATTATGGATTCTATATGGCAAAATGAGGGGTTAGATTTAAGGTAATTACAATAAATTTAGTTTGACAAAAAATGCGTTATGATATTCATTTGTGTTTTTGTACCTTGAAGTAAATTTTTTTTTGCTTTTGTGTTAAAATCAAGTTTGATTGCATAACAGAATTATGTATATATTATAGTATCTTTGTTTATAGTGATATATACTTCGCTTATAGAATCAAAGCAGTATCCACTTGTAACATCAAATACAAATGGCAGTTAGCTTGCAATTATTGTGCTCATTAAATTCAAACAGACAAGGAATTTAGTTTTAAAATTATAAATGCATTTTTACTAATATTAAAATATATTGATCTTATAGCAACCTTTCTGTTACCCTTTAGTAAACCCTTCAGTGTGATTTAGTAAGAACGATGATAAATGCATATAATGTAAATTATTGAGTTATAAACATAAATACCATGAAAAATACTCAATTTTTTTTCTTCAGTAGCCCTTTTATATATACCTTTATACAACATACAATTTTTACATATTATATACCTATTGCATAATGACTGCTAAAGATATCTTATTTGATTGATTATACCTAGTATGCTGTTCACCAATTTTACATGGTTTAGTTACTCTCATTTGTAATATTAAAAATGCCCTACTCATTTGAATAAAACTATAGACCAAGTTAAACTGTTTGTTTTTCTTCTTATAGGATGATGCCCTATGCATGCTTAGCTACTGGAAAAGAAGTTGGCATGATAGAAGTTGTAAGGAATGCCAGAACAGTTATGAATATTCAGAGAAAGGGAGGTAGAATGGCAGCTTTTCAAGTAGATTCCACTCAGCTTCATAAATGGATAAAAGAAAAAAATAAAGGCAACAAGTAAGTATTTTGAACCACTCTAATATTATTATTATAGTATCTGTTTGGTTGTTTGGATTGTTTCATATTGTGTGGTTTTGTTTTTAAGGTATGACCAAGCAATAGAAACATTTACTCATTCATGTGCTGGATACTGTGTTGCTACTTTTATTCTAGGCATAGGTGACAGAAATCCTGATAATATCATGGTAAATGAAGAAGGACAGGTAAGTAATATTGTTACTTCTTTCTTTTTGTGTATTTGTATTAAAACAAGCATTAAAAGAAGTATTTTGCATCTCTCCTTGCTCCATCTTCTTCCTGTTTTATATTCAGTGTGTCGATTAACTGGGACTTAGCAAGTCTCTGAAAATATCACAAAATTTAGTAAAAAACAGAAATTTAACAAATGATGTTTTTAACTGTGATGTGAAAGAGGACCTTTGAATATTAGTATGTAACAAAAAGGGGCCTTTTATGCCCTTTGAAACATTAGTATATAACAGAAAGTTGTTTTTGTGTGTATATGTGTATCTTTATCACTTGCTTTTATCAGTAATTTATTTTATTGGTAAAATAGTTATTAAATATATGGTATTTTTTTTCTGTTTGTGGCATTTTGAGATATTTTTCAGATTTTAAAATCTTGCATTTCTTTTCAACATTCATTTTTCCTTTTCACAATATTATTCTCAATTATTGCATTTTGCTTAAATTATGCTTTTAAATAAAAATATTAATTTAATAATCATTAACATTAAATGCTTACATAGCAAAAATAGCTGAGTTG
The DNA here is from genome assembly GCA_038373885.1 of Cheiracanthium punctorium. Lineage (NCBI taxonomy): Eukaryota > Metazoa > Arthropoda > Arachnida > Araneae > Cheiracanthiidae > Cheiracanthium > Cheiracanthium punctorium. The sequence continues at coordinate 217,494 of JAWZYV010003534.1, read as the reverse complement.
TGATTTTTAAATTCAGGATGTCCTTCGGAGACTAAAAAGTCAACTTTTGCTACTAATTTCAAGATAAGGCAACTTAGGCTATACTTTTGAATAAAAAAAACCTCATTTTCATTCTATTTTCAAGTTTTTGACTACTTGTACCTTACTTCAGGCTACAAATTTCAAAAATAGATTTCGGTTTTTCTCAACTCCCTTTTCTTTTCTAACGACCAATATTCTAATCTTTCTGAATCGTACTATAAAAATAAATGTTCAGTGATTTCGCGATAAGTTGAATTCCTGAGAACCAACGAAAAACTTCGACTTATAGTAAGTTCGACTAATCGAATTATCTTAAGATTCGTATTGGATTGGACTGGGACTTCGTAAAAACTTCAACACAGCTGGATATTCAACTTATCGCAAAGTCACTGTACTACATACTTTGTTATATAATGCATGAAGTTTTTAAATTTATTATTTTATTAATTTCTTCTTAAATGAAACTAAATGACTTATGTTTATTTCTTTACTACAAAATCATGCAAAAGTGCTACTATTTTGGTAGCTAAAATTAAGAAAATGGCTACTAAACTGGCAACTTTTTTATACTGGTGAGGCAACTAATGATACCATTTTTGCCTCCTGCCATTGTGGACACCCTGTAAATCCAAATGCATTTGAATCCTAATTCATCAAATTTCTGAGTTATTCCAATTATTTCCTGGTTTATGGGGAAGGTTAACTCAAGCAGGGCTGTATTTACTAATTGAAGAAACAGACTACGCACTAATCATTGCTATGGGTCTACCATGTGTATCCATAGAAAAGCTGCCCCCCCCCCCCAATTTTTTCCTCAATTAACATTCAGTTTAGTTTTACCACTACTGGCATTATTTTTTATGACAACCAGACACAATGTTGTAATGGCACCCCAAACTCATATTTAATTTCTAATCTTATATTTAAAAAAGAAATAATATTCAAAATGTATAGAACTTTTCAAAATATAGTGTGACTACTAGCTCTAATGAACTTTCTCAGGATAAAGTGAAATAAATGCATAAGAAGTGATAGTATTGTAAGGACATAGTAAACAAGTGCGAGATGGATTTCATAGATGAAGGAATTTAGCTAGAAAAAGGGAAGAGTAGGGAGATTACAAAATTGTGAGAGTAAAGAGATAAGAGCGAAATGATATGAGACACTGATCATTGTCTGTCCACACAGTAACAAACTCTCACCTCTACCACTTTTTTTTTTGTATTGTACTGACATGCTGTTTGTTAGGAACAGTGTAAAATTTTAGTTTTGTTTTTGAATGCACTAAACTGGAGCACATCTTTTGATCAGAGCTAATTAGCACATTTATATTTTTAAAAAAAGAAAAGAAAAAACATATCGAGGCAGATTTTTTTTAAAGAAAAATTTAGCAGATTTTTGAGAGAGACACGAAAACCACCTCTCAAAATTTTGCTCTCTAGAGAAGTTCCTAGTGTGCCTAATGTTAAATCCAGCTTGAACTCAAAGTAGTTTAATATCAGAATTTGCAAATGATAGTTCAGGGGCCACTCTGCTTATTATAGTAATATCATTGCATTCAAAGCATTGTAACATTCTATGGTATATTGCAGAAAATTTCTTTCAGTTCATAAAAAAAATCCTTCTTGAACCTATGTGAAGAATCAGAGATCTAATTTTTAGTTTTATTTAATTGATATAAGTAGGTAAAAAAAATTAACCGGGTAAATATTAGTTCTGATCACCCAATACCACTTTTAAGTAAAGAGCAAAAATATGATTTTTAATGATAATACACAATATAAGGTTATGAAGCGACAATTTAGACCACCGACAGAAAACGGCCCAGTGCCAATGATAACACAAATATAATGATACACAGAACAATAATTAAAAGGTTCCTAATAAATATGTAGACTTATAATTTTTTAATTTATAATGAATTGGGCCCTATAAAATATGCAAACATGCAGAATTTTGCATAATTTACCATTCTCTGCACAAACTACAACTTTCCACATAACGCCCGCTTTTTTGGCAAACTTTTTATCTCTTGATTTTTTCTTAGCATCTTTTTCAAAAACCATTTGTATCGCAATTCGAAGTCATAGATGGGAAAAATGTCACAAAACAGTAACAAAATTGAATATTTATTATTGTCCATAAATAAACATTCCCCAAAAGCAAAGACTTAAGTTTTCCCTTCATGGTTTGAAATTCATAAAAGCGGCTTGAATGTTTAACCCAGACCAATTGTCCAACATGACTGTTGATGAAAAAGTCTTCAACAGTATTCCAGAATTTGATGACTCACAAATAAGTTTTGAGTACTTACAAGGCTGCTTACAAGGGTTATGTCAAGGAGTGTTCATCTGAAAACTTAGTAAGATTTTGAAATTCAGCAGCTATTTCATAGAGAGGTTTCCAAAACTAGTGCTCAAAGCAAAGCAAGTACTCTCGATTTTACCTAATTCTGTAGACAGAGAAACAGCAATTTCGCATTAAAACCAAATCTTTACAAAACAGAGGCAGAGTTTGAAGGAATCATCACCTGCCGGACTAACATAACTTTATTTCAATAAACGTTAGTGTAAAAGTAAGACGCACTTACTTGCTTTCAATTGTAAATTAAAATACTGCTTTTCTTTTTAACCTAGTTATTTCCCTATTCATCAGTATTATTTCAATAAATTGCTATAAATGCTGCATAATCTCAATAAACTACCGCATAGTTCTGAAAATTTTTCCACATATTTTGTAGGGCCCTAATAATGAAGAATAAGAATTTACATGAAAATGAAAAGTTTAAACTTATCAGTATGTGAACTTCATGCAGGAATTTTTATTTATTTATTCATTTTGGGCCAGAATGAATTCTTCATTTTAGATTCTTATGTAGTTATTTAATTTTATGTCCTGTGATGAGAAAATGTTTATCATCGGTAAATTTTCTGTACTCAAAATCATTTATTTAATTAATGAATCGAAATAGTACTTTTTATTCTTAATTAGTCTTTTATCAACTTCTTAAATTATTAGCATGATTGTAATTTCAAACACATTCAGTGTTCTCTATACTTGAAAATTACTTTGAATTACAATTTATAATTATAGTTAAAATTAGTTTTATTTTCAATAGATTATGCTTATTTATTTATTTAATATCTGACTTGGAAAAAAACATATTTTCTTCTAGATTTTCCACATTGATTTTGGTCACTTCTTGGGTCACTTTAAAAAGAAATTTGGAATCAACAGGGAACGAGTACCTTTTGTACTAACAGAAGATTTTCTTTATGTAATTGCAAAGGGTGCTGAAAATCCAAAGAAAAGTAAAGAATTCCAAATGTGAGTGTGAATTTGTATTAGTTTCATAATATTTTAGTGTTATTTATATAGGAAATGTTGCTGTTTTGAAGTATTTTATATAATTGACTTATTGCCTTTAATACATTTGAACACCTGAAAAATTCCTTCGCCCAAGGCACCCTCTCACTGTAGGCAGAGGACCCTCATGTAGGCTTGTCATAAACTAAGCACACATTGCAAAAAGTAAATTCATGAATAACTTTCAAGGTTTTTCTATGAACCTTCCCATAAATATGGGTTAGGACCCCATCGAATGACCACCATGGAGGGCAACACCCTATTCCAATTTGGCCTAGATCCCTTGTGTTGATAATCTGCTGTAATTGTTGCATGAATATTTTTTATGTAAATTACTTTCAATTATTGTAGCTGAGGGGAAAAAGAAAGGAAAAAAAAAAAAAAAAAAACATCTGGACCTAAGCTTGAGGTGTATGCATGGGAGCTCTGTTTTATCGCTTTATCCAAAATTCATACAGTGTTAATGTAAAAATTAAAGTAGGTTTCATCTTACCACAATTTCTGCAGGCATTTTTCTCACAGAAAGCTAATAGCGCTTTAATCAGGGTTCGTACGCCTCAGGGAAAACCTGGAAAACTCAGGGAATTTTTTTATAACTAATTATCTCAGTGAAAACTCAGGGAAAAGGTACTTATTTGTATTACTAGTAATATTTTATTGCTTATTTTCTTCCCAGTTCTAGTTAAGTTTCACCATGCTGTACTAGAAACATTTTATTCAATATTTTTAGTAATATCTGTTTATGAATATGTAACTAGTTCAAAGTATTAAGTACATAAATGTTAATTAGTTATTTGGAATACTGATCATTACCTTTTATTTATGCTTGTGATAAACCTGGAAATTTGTAGGAATGTGTCTGGAAAACCCAGGGAATTTAATTTCAATAAATGAGTATGAACCCTGTTTAATGCAGTAAATAAGCTAGGGATAAGCTACCAATTCATAAAATGTTGATAAAAACTGGGAGATCATGGCTGCAGTCTCTTTGTTAGACGCTCATTAAGTTTATATATACAGTGTGATGAGACTGTTCTAGTTGAAGCAGTGGTTTGCATTTTGACAATTCTTATTTCTGTATGCATCTGTGTGGGTTTTCTTACTTATTTTTTACATTTCAGTTTAAGTAACATTTGCATTTTTTGTAAAATGTATAGGGGGGGGGGTGCTAAAAAATTTAAGGAAAAATCCTTCACACTATCCAGAGTTTTGTAATACAGCAGCCTCTCGTTATATCACATATGTCAAGAGACAAGAAAAATGTATGTACAGAGTGTTTCTTTACCAGACCGACAAACTTGCAGGAGGTGTAGAGAGCACAGAGGTGACACAGAATCTCACAGCAATGCAAGGTCGAAAATGTCCTTATTGCAAGCTATGGCGCAAAGAAGCAGAGAGAAAGAACAAAAACAGCAACACATTAATAGGATGGAAAGATTTTATTGAAAGGTTGTACTACAGAAGGTATTCAAAATTTCGACGAGTAGTCATGTAGGCTTGACACAGGTGCCACATGGACTTCCTTATGTTCTGAATGTATCTTCTGTTATATTACATTCTGGATCATGTATATTTCATATATCATACATGACAATGTTCATGCATCTGCTTCTAACATATCTTGTGATTTAGTGATGTAGTAAATGCAGTGTCTCTAATTTTATATCTTTCTAAATGAACATCAACATACCCTTTATAAAAAGTTCCACTTGAGTACTGTCTGTTTTATTGGTGCTTTCGTCCAATCCTCAGTCTTAAAATATATAAGGGTCTGATGTTCGACTTTACAAATTACTTTGAATAGGTTTTTCAGTCTTGTCTAATAATTTAACAAGACAAGATAACTTTAAGGGGCTTTTCGTAACTAAGCATAGGCTTAGTTTTGAAAAATCCCTTTTTTTCTGGTTTGCTATTTGAAAGAATAAATGCTTAAAACTTTTGCTCACTTGAGCCAGCCAAAAAATAATACTTGACAAGCCACACATGGCCTATGGGCTGAGTGTTGGACAACCATGCTCTAATATGCATAAATAATTTTCTTGTAATTAGTTAATTAAAAAGAAAGTTTTTCATATTGCTCAGTGGAAAATTATGAACTAAATATGTTTTGAATATTCAAGCATTACATACAACCAAAGATCATACTTTTATGCATGTGCAACTTCTATTGAATTTGTATAACTATCTTATTGAAGATTCATTCAAGATATAAAAGTTTTCCGTTTTTTATAATAAAAATAATCATCTTAAAATTAAATTGCTTTTGGAAAGAGTCATTGTTGAACATTTACTTACAAAATTTCTTTGACAGCTGAGCATCACCTATTGGTGAAATTTCTTGCTGATTTTTTTTTAATTAATTACTTGTTTTCGTGTGCTTTTGGACAGCATAAAAAGATGTTTAGCCCAATCCATCAGCACTTGCTCTTTTACTACAGCCTCCCATTATTTTCCCTTATTGTGTATATTGACATTTAATTAAGATGAAAAGTCTAATTTTATCATTATATGTATTATTTGCATATGAATTTCAACTTTTATAAATTTTTGTTATAGATTTCAACAGTTGTGTGGAAAAGCATATTTAATGCTGAGACGCCATGCCAATTTGCTCATTACTCTTTTCATCATGATGTTATCTACTGGAATACCAGAGCTTCAGTCTATAGACGATGTAGGTTATTTAAGAAAGACTCTACAAGTAGAAAAAACTGAAAAAGAAGCTCTAGAATACTTTCAAAATCAATTTTTTGAAGCTTATGGTGGTGCATGGACAACTAAACTTGATTGGTTTTTCCACAGTGTCAAGCATTTGTAATATAATTTTTCCTTTCAAAAACTGTCAACTAGTCATTTTTTTTCACTGCCTAGACAGTTAATTTTACTTTTTTATAATAAAAGAATTTAAATAATTATTTAGTTTTCATTTTTAACTAATGATATTTTTTTGTTCTGATGAGAATATACCAGAATCATAAAATACATTTCTTGGTGCATCCCCATGGTATTTATGATACACCAAAATTTTTTTTTTCTTTCCTTTACTCTCAACCTCTGAAACTTATCTATTTCACTAGAAAACAGACTGATTTTTTTTTATTTATTATTTTTTTAAGGATTTTTAGTTGGCTTTTAAGGGTTACTACTGACTTTTGAAATTTTAGAAATGAAACAAAAATAATAAATTTTTAAATAAGAATTTATTGCAATAAGAACACAGTTTTACAGACAAAAATACTAAATAGCAATGTTCAAATCTCTTCTATTTCTAAGTAGAAAGAAAAAGAAATGATGTATAAAATTTGCCTTAGTGATGTGGGGGGTTTTCTGTCTATGATTCTTAACTAACAACATTGTTCACGTGTAATTTATTATAGTCTTCCATCAAAGCAAACCCCCCCCCCCACACACTGGCTCTATGAACCAGTATTTTGTGTAAACAAATACAACAAATATGAGATATTCGAAATGGACTCTACTTCTTCAATTGTGATCTTAAATTGGTACTTAAGCAAAAACGTTTTCAATGCATATACAGCTTTTGCCATCCAACATGCACATTGCATTCTAGTAAGGGCTTTGGATAAGATACTGCTTTCAGGCATCCCTTCTAAAATGATAATGGCTAAATGAAGAAGCTCTTTGTAATCGTCACGAGGCTGAAATTGTTTATGCCAGTTCTGAGCAAAAGCAATTATATCTCTCGCAGCAGTTTGAACACAATTCCAAGTAGATGGTTTATATTTTGTAGTTTTCCTGATTCAGTTTTGTCCAATGGTTCTTAAAAATTTTTGAAAATCATTATTTCCAGACCGCTGAAAGGTCTAATAGCTGATACCATGACAGCTTCAAATATAGGATGTGATGGTGACAAAGGAACCAGATCAATTCCTTTTGCATTTTCTGTTCCAGAAGAATTCACCCTGTATTGGATGCTTTGTATCAAAGGACATACTTCTTATTTTACCATGTAAGCTTCATGATAAAATTACTTAAAAGCAACAGATGCTATTATTTCCCCTTTGCCATCTGGAAGATGGGCAACAGCCAAAAGCTGGTTGACTCCTTTTCCAAATACAAAAATTTGTAGACAATCTACTATTTCATGTCCTCGATCATTTTTCCATCTCAGTGCACAGTAAGTGTTGTTTGTGGTTGAAAATCAGCTTTTATAGACTCTGCTGCTCAGCATGCTGCTTTTTAATATCCATTCTTTGGCTGCTTTTAGAAGAACAGCTAACATTATATTGAGACATTACAGCCCAGATTTTTGAGTGCAGAGGCTAAAACAGCAGTTGATTTTCGATCACTCAAATTAACTACATCAAAACTAGTAACTAAATTAGAATCTAGAATTTTTTTTTTTTTTTTTTTTTTTTTTTTTTGGCCTTGTATCCATGGAGGCAAAAACTTTTTGCTTGAAGAGGGTCCAGACAGAGAAGAATAGGATAAATTTGACTCATGTCACTATCACTTCTATCTTTTGTAGAATTAGCTGAAGATGATAAATCGCATTTCCCAGTTAAGTTCATTTATTGCTTGTTTTTCCTTTCCTTTCATTTTTCCAACTTCTTTTTCTAATTTTTAATCAAGTTTTCCTGCATGCTGTTTATCAGTGTTACCAATTCGTCCAAGATGCCTCATTTTTAATTGGTTCAAAAGAAATTGCTCATTATATTTAGAGCATTAGAGTGGGCTATATCAAATAGAACATTTAAATTTTATTGCCACTTTGCTTTCTTTTTATTTGGTTGCTACTGAGCGCTTTGCTTTGTTTTTTTATTTTTTTAATTCTGCCACCCCTTGAAATATTTGAATACTTTTCTGATAACATCTTGCTTTTTGGTGAGAATACTTGCTTTTTGCCATAAAGCCATCACATCACCAGTAGTTAATGATGCTAACTCGATATTTACTTTGCTCGTTACATTTTATAATCAAAAAATAAACTCATCACTTTTTTCAGTGAAGATATTTTTGTTTGCAGTAATTTTGAGAAAGTTTGTAAAAATTAACCATATTTCAGTTCATTTCTTGATTATATAATATCTGAAGTTATTTTAGAAATAAAATTACAACATTAAACAAAAAAGCTGAAAGTAAATCATACTCACTGACAAGCATAATTGCTTTGGCTTGCAATGATTGTCTCACTGGATAAAAAGTTGAATAGAGTAATGGTTTGACGTAAAGATATGCAGGGATATGCCAGCTGCTCCAATTGCTCCAAATTGTGCCAAATCAATCCTGATGTGCCAAACTGCTACAAAAAGATCGTTTTTGAACATTTTTGCTCCAAATTCAGCAAAATTGCTACATTTTTAATTTTTCCATATATGTTGAAAACGTTTGTAAATCTCCCAAATTTTTACAAAAATCATCACACATTCTAATTTCAATCTTTCTCTATTAATCTTAAAAATGAGTGTTTTTCTTTGGCATGCCTTTGTTTAAACCTTCAATACCTTAAGAGTAAAAATTGACCTCTGTTTTAAATTTAATTTTATATAAATTGTTACCGTATATACTTGTGTATAAGCCCACTCTTTTTGGACAAAAATTTGGATTGAAAGTGGGGGGGTGGGCTTATACACGGGTCAAAAAAATTTCAAAATTTGATCATCGGAAATTCAATGTTCAGGGAGCAGTAAACATCTACACACATACGTGCAAATATGTATACTATGTACATGGGAAAACCATGGTCCCGGAAATTGGCATATCAATCCCCCCCCCTTCCGGTGCCCATGCATTTGGGGCAACCAATTTAACTTTATGGAAACAAAAGTAAGATCTAGCACATTTAAGTTTTTGTATTTTTTAGATTGCCTGTCTTTGTAGTCTGTACATTATCAGAAGCCATCCATTCGTTCCAGAAGTTTCGAAGCCGGTCTTTGAGTGCTATAAGGTGCCAATTATGTTGACCCTGCGTCGCAAAACAATCACGTGATCACCGAAAGCCAGTCGAATTCTGGTAGGGGGAGTATTTTACGGACGCGTCCATTTTTAAAGTTGGGAGGGTGGGCTTATACACGGGTCAGTCATTTATGAAAGATTTTTGGGAGAAAACTGGGGGGGTGGGCTTATACACGAGTATGTACGGTAATTTTTTTTCACCAAATTTTTTATAAGTCGCTGATGGTAGTTAACCCATTTGTGTCCAGATATTTTTGATACTTTCTTTGATTTTTGCTAATACCAGCAATAATAGATAAATTTCTGATGTCAACTTCTTGAGCAAGGGATGATTTCTTTTAAAATCATTATGTAAAAATTGAAATGTCAACATCCTACCGGGTCATGTTAAAATATTTTGTGGAGTTGAGGTTCCATACTCGTGAATGAAGGCTAGGAAAAATAAAGTTTTAGACTGATAGTGAAAATGCTGTCCCAAAAAAGGGACACTAGGCATAAATGGGTTAATATAGTGTAGTAAATATTATATTTTTGATTTAAAATAGATATTTTGTATAGTAATGTATAAAATAACTGAATTTTTTATTTATTTCATAAGCTTCTGACTCTCTGGTCTCCCCCCCCCCCCCCCAAAAAAAAAAAAAATTGGTTTTTGTTGTAAGCTAAGAGTTTTCAAGAACCTGCTTAATTTTCATTTTTTAGATTAGCATTCTTTAATGGCTTATCCCTTTCCCTCCAAAAATAAATTTTGTGTTTCAAAATTGACATTCTTGTGCTCCAAAAGTGACGTTTTCTTGATCCAAATTGCTCCACTAATCTGTTTTTCTTGCTCCAAATTGCTCCAAAAATGTCTCTTTTCTTGCTCCACAAATTGCTCCAAAATTTAATTTCAGCTGGCACATCCCTGGATATGCCCAACATCAGCCCTGAAATATGTGGCAATAAAATAAACGGTCAAATCCCATTTTAACAAAGTCCAAGGGACCAGAGAAATCATTTCACTAAAACCGATATTGTATCTCCATATTGTAATTTGATTTGGGGATTACCAAAATCTTTGCTATAGCGAGATTTTTGTTATAACGAACTTCGCTAAAACGGTATTCGACTGTACTAATATTTTTTTTTCCTCCTGCAGCAGGAGGTGCACAAAATATTGGCACTTACTTGCCTGCTTGATACAGGGGTGGCCAGAAGCAGAGGAACGAGCAAGAGTTAGGACGACAAGCATGTAGACTCAAAAGTGCATTATATTAGTTAATTTTTGAACTTTGAGAATTGGTAGAGACCTCTAAATATTAATCAAAACTTCTGAAATTAATAACTTATTCATATTTTAGTAGGTAGAATGGTATTATAGGTTGAGAGTTAAAAAAATATAAATTTGAAATTTATGAGTCACCCTAATATATATATTTAGTAAAATGGCTAAACTAACGAATCAAGGAATCATTCTCACATCAGTTAATATATTATTCTAATATATCCAATGAACATAAATATCGTATCCAGAAAGGCATTAGTAGATACCCTAATAGCTCAACTGTCACCCGTGACTAAAAAGTGACCACGCGAAACAGTGACATTAGAGTCACAAAGAGTCGCTGTGACGCCGCCGTTTAGTCACGCCACAGTCCCTATGTCTGCCCACGGTGACGTCATAATGCGACCCCGCAGAGTAGTCCCAACTGCGACGACGGTTGCCGCTGTGACCCTTTAGTGACGACACAGGGCGGTCGCAGTCACAGATGTGACTACAATGCATCGTCACAGCGTAGTTGCGATCACACTGCAACTGAAATGTGCTGGTACATAGTGGTCACAATGGCGACTTCGATATCACAAGAGTGTCGCAACCGCAACCCTCGTCATGACATTACTCGTATGGGACTATTTTGAAAGACAAGCAATTATTAGTTTTCAAAGCAAATTAAGAGAAAGCGTTTGAGGTCCCTAAAATTTCGTTATAACGGTATTTTAAGTTTTGTACGTTATTAAAATGTGAGACATTCTAGTTTAGTTATGCGTCAAACATGCTTTTTAGATTGGTTACACGAGGGCTATCTGCCTAAGGAGTCAACAGGCCCATGTTGACAAGATAAACATAACTAGAAAATTCCAGATAATGATGAATTAAAAAAGTAAAAACAAACATTTCATAATACTAATATGTACACTTACATTTTAAGTCACAAAGAAGTCGAATAACTGTAACAAGATATGAATGCAGCCATAGATAGATGCAGCTAGCAACATAAAAACAGTAAAAGTAAAAATTTACCTGTAATATTCTCCCGACTGTTTAAAAAATGTAAAATCCAATTGTAAAACTTTGAAATCCACTTTCTGTATCCATAACCAGCAAGATATCACTGCAGAAGCAAATCTTATTATAATTATTATTGCTCCTAACAGAGATATCTTACTAGTCTATAGCAATAACCTTCTCGAAAGTCTGCAACAACAACCGGAAAAACTGTATCCTAAAAAGCATATTTCATAACTGGCTTCCCGCTCAACGTTTCAAGATTTGCAAAACGAAATGAAACATCAAAAGAAAAAAGAATGGGTTACTATACTCAATCGACACGAAAACTCGCCAATCTTCAAATGCATAAAAAATTCATTTGTACTTCGTATAAATATATCTGAATTAATATAGCCAAATCCGCGATAACAGTTCGAATTCTTGGTGCCTTATCGTGCAACCGTGAGATATTAGTTGACCCTGGGTAGATATAGTGACCTCTTGCTTCCCGTAAGGAGGCCCGTAAAAGGGTGTGAAATAGAACATTTACAGGGTGTCGACAGATCAGGGAAATCATGGAAAAATCAGGGTACTTTATCGATCTGGAAATATCAGGGAATTTTGCAAAAATATTTAAAAATCAGGGAACTTTTGTTTTTGCCTAGTGAACTAGATCATTTTTAACTGTCAATCTGATGCGCAGCTCCGTTCTGGATCACACGATACGCAACTGATGCACAGATACAGACATTTTACGAATCCGAAACCAGAATACAGATCATACGAGAACATAGAAATATGAATCAGAGTTTCAAGTGATGTAGGCACTATCACTATACGAATCCGAAAAGTCGAATGTATTCGGACTCGTTCTAAGATGCGGATCATACAAGAAACCGGATATATGAATCATATCAGCATGTGAATCAATTTCGCATGTGAATTGCTTCCTGAATAAAGTCATGGGTAAAATGAATGGTAAAAGATGATTTAGTCTTCTACTGCGCCGTTGTGTTTTTTAAAGTGATGGGTCAGTTGAGTAATGCCTGCTAAGCTCCCCCGCAAGACGATTTTTTTTTATAGACTAGGGGCGAAGGCCCCCAGACTCGCTACGCTCGCTTTTCGAATGAGGCATTCGGCCCCTCATCAGGCTTATTCATAAAACAGACATAATTTCAACAGACAAAACCCGAAGATTGGATCAGATAGAATGTTACTGAGCTAAGCTACACATTGCTTGGTTTTTGCATCTTCATTGGTACAAAAAAATTTAAACTTCACACTACAGTAGACCCGCTACCCATTATAAGATATTTTGTTATGGGAATCCGTGTTGTACGGGTCCTGAGCTATACTCCACCTGGAGTGCGGACTCCGCTAATAATCGCTGGAAAAATTATTTGCTCTCCTCAGAAACACAATGATATTTAATGTTGCAATTCAAAAGTTATATTAATTAGGAGATAAAGCGTAATAAAATCAGAACATATGTTTCAGCTGTATTTTTAATAATGTAAAACCTATTGTACACCTTGCGAATTTGCCAACCATGGCGATTTTTCATTATTTGGCGACTTGCGTACATGTAAAGTTAATAAAAGCTACGGAACAGATAGGATAGCCTGCCACCAATGGCGACTTTTCATTATTTGGCCATTTACACATTCTCACAACCTATATTTACTGTTCATTTAAGGTTACCGGAAAACCGTTATCCATATTTTCATTTACATAATCGTTCACAGATTGGCATACTTAACACCACGAATTATACCATCTCGTCACGCTAGCAAATAACCCATAACTGCTATGATGGCATACTTAACGCCGCCAAATATTTGTACTGGTAACAAATAATCCAGCTGGACGAGAACCGGCTTTAAAATAATCTGCATTTTAATTATTTTTCATTTTCAAGATATTAGTTATTCTGTTTTGGAACAAAGAATAATCGCTAATTCTAAACTCCTGTTGTCTAAGCGAACTTACTATTTGAAAATTGTCAACTTTGTGTAACACATTTTGAGTTACTTATTTCATATAGTTTTTATTTTGGTGTAAAATGGGCATAATTCTAACTGATGTTTGTAAATTTCACGCGATTCTAGATACTTGGAAACGCTTTGTTGCAAAGGAATGAATGATTTTATGACAAATCTGGCAACCATTCGGTTTATTTTTTCAGTTTTTTATTAATATCTTCTAAAATAATTCGATTTTCGAAATTTAAATCAGCTTAGCAGGTTCCTCGGAATTTTTAGAGTCTGTGGGCACCTTAGTCGAAACTCAAATCCCTACGGTTTAGGAGGAGATAGGTACACAAGCTTTGACAGTGCCAGTGGCCTTTACTTTTTTTTTAGAATAGAGAGATAGTGCTCATTTTTACATATTTTTAAAAATTTCAAACGATACATTGAATGAAAAAAAATAAGTTGACAAGGTGGCCAGTTTATTTTGATCAGTCATCCTTACGCTTAAAATTGAACACTACCTTTATAAAACGAGGAAGCTTTTCTGCTACATATTGTCTTTTAGTGTTCAACTAAATTTTATGTTTGGATTTATGAAACTGAACTACAATTTTATTAATATTAAGCATTTTTTTGGTTTTCTATTATTTATTTCCCTATATGAAGCATTCACCTGTTGGTGCATGATAACACAATGGAGATTTACGTGAAAGATTATGGTATGTTATGTATATAATTAGTTCTGGAAATTTGATAAAGATAGTCAGGGAAATCAGGGAAAAATCAGGGAACTTTTATTCTCAATTTCTGTAGCCACCCTGATTTAATTCGAGAGTAATCGAAACAGAAATAATATGTAAATACTGGTTCATTGCTGAATTTCTAACAAAATAGCTGCAGGAGCCCTAATTTGTTTTATTGTAAATTTGAGCATTAATTACCTAATTTATATTCAAAAATTAAGTGATCTTTTGTTTAACCCCTGCTATATTTAATTTAATAAAAAATGTCAATAGAAGCAATTATGTAGGCTGTTAAAATTTTTAATTTAATCTAAAATTCTCTGAAGAAAAAAAGACTACAGAGCTGAGCTCTCATGCAAAACCCTGACTGGTCTTCGTGTAATACTCTAACATATTTCTGCACCCTAATTCGGTAGATTTTAAAAGGGGCTTAACGTAGAAAAAAGTCTCCAAATATGTTTTTCAGGAAAAGTTTAGCAAAATTGTAAAAAATTAATATAAATTATAAAAATGTTAAGATTAAAATTCATAATTCTGTACAAAGTGGGGGTTATATATTGTCATATACAGAGTGGAGGTCCTACTGTCTGTGTAGTAAACATTTTTATACATACTGAACTCGTTTGTATTATTTTAGTTTTTAGTACTAAAATATTTGAAGGCATAATATGAACTTCTCCCCTTACACCCCCCCCCCTCAAAAAAAAAAAAAATCTTTGCAGTGACCTTGCCTTTGGGTGCCCGGAACTTATATCCCCTAACACTTCTACACCGTATGAATGTGAAACAATATTATTTAATTAAAATAACGAAATTTTATGCCAACACTACGAAATATATACAGGCCCGTTACTGCCAAATAGTGCTGGCCCGGTACATTTTAAGAAGTACCACGCCGTTAACTTTTTTGTGCATGTCATAGACACATGGCAGTTCGCCGTTACTAGCTATGTATCGGCGCATATGCACTTTTCAGGCACTGGTACTCCAGTGACTTCCAAACGATGGCAATCTACCTTGCTCCCGGTATACGGCACTTCGCCAGCACGACGGGTACCCGGCAGTCATGTTGCGGGCAGTTGTGTGTTTGCTGGGTAGTTGCTCACAGGGCGTGACGTGCTCAATGACGTAAACGTTTACAAGAATATACGTATTTCATTATTTCCTTGCACAGACTCCGGTCACAATTCTGAACTCTTGTACTTTTTGGAATAATAATTTTTTTTTATAAATGATATTATTTTTAAATGAAATAATTTATTTTTAAAATTAATAACTTCAACTATAGTCCACTACTTTAAAACTATTAGTTTTAAAGTAGTAGCGACTAATATGAGATTTTATCATATTAGTCGTTATCACTTTAGCATTTGCTCATTAAATATTTGAAATAAGGTATCACTCAAAAAAATGTGATTACAAATAAGTTTGTTTGCTAAGTCGCAAAGAACAGTCACTAGGACGTCACAACAACCGGCAGTCACAAATCAGTCCCGCAGTGACTTCACAAAGCGATCACTTAGTGACCGATCACACAGTAGTCACAGGGTGACGTCACCTGGTGACTGGTCACAAAGAACGGGCCGCAGTGACCACACAGTGGAGTCGCATCACTCACAAGTCACAATGTAACTAGTTTGTGATAGTCCTGTGACAGTTGTGACCCTCTGTGACGTTACAGCGACTGTTTTGTGACCATCTGTGCTATTAGGGTATATCCATCAAATAGCATATCCAAACAGTTGATAAAATAGAAAAATGAAATGGAATTATATATATATATATATATATATGCCACGTATTCGAGTGGTGGATGAGCATTTAATTAATTTCGATACATTCTTGAGTATTTTTATTTACAGTAGCAAAATATCTACCTTATATACTAGAGGAGATTTCATGCATCCGGATTACATGAGTATGTTAAAGTAAGTGCGAGAAAAGAGAGTACCGCACCATGTTCATGAAGTTCACAATGTGGAGTTCCACGTCATCGCGCTAGGGGATAACACCACCCTCTAATCACCAATTTGACCAGAAATTAATAACTGAACCCTAATTTGCTATAACGTAGACAAAAGCGAAGTTAACTGGCGAGACACCAAGAAATTGACAGCACATGCTGAAAATGAATATCTTAACCAGATGCCTATCAATTAAGTTTAAAAGAGGCCAACTATGGCTTACATGACATATCCCCCCCCCTTTTAAGTAAAGACCTAGTGAGATCTTCTTATTCACTTAGAATATATACTTATTCACTTAGAATATATACAGTTGGCACTTCATTTTTTACTTTCTGATCAACCCTATATCTCTCTCACATCATACTTATCCCTAGAATAAATGTTTTCATATTGGGTCAATAGCTTATCCAGTTCTGCATTATTTTCATCAACAGAAAAAATCTACACATTCATTATCAATATTTTCTAATTCAATAACATCATTTTTTAGTAATTCCTGAAACAACCTAGTGATTATATCATTATTAGAAATACATTTCAAATTATTAATTGCACTTTGGGTTATATGAAGGAAAGAAAGAGAAGTGTAGCCCTAGGATTAAAGAATCCAATTCTATTTAAAGCTACCAAGGGCAAGGGCGAATTAAAGGGGGGCGGAGGATCTCTTTGTTTACACTTTTTTCAGTGTTTTAATTGAAATTGTAGAGTAATTATTCTTTTCACGCCAGAGGTTTAGATACGTGGAACTTCGCGTTTCACTGTTGAAACAATCTTTTAATACTTTTTGTAGTTTTGAACTGACGTGCATATGCACGGATGCTTAATTTAATTTGTGTGAATGTGTAAATTCTGTATAATGATGCCCACGTTTTATTTTTGTATACTTTTATTTTATTACTTCCTTGTACGTAGTATAAGGAAGTAATGTGATCCCGAAAAATTTTGGGGGCCAAATTTCGACAAAAAAACCGATTTTGACTACCTCTAAATTTAATTTTAAAATTTTTTTCGATGCATCTCATCGTAGGCTAGCATGCACGATCATATTAACGCGTCTGAAACTCATTTTGACCAGCGGCGAGTCTACTGTGGTCAGTTTTTCCATGCCGTCTGTACGTACGTACGTACGTACGTACGTACGTATGTATGTAACTCGCATATCTCAAAAACTATTGGTCGTAAAATGTTGAGATTTGATATTTAGGATTGTTCTATGATCTAGTTGTGCACCTCCCCTTTTGGTGGCAATCGAATGGATAGTTTATGTACAGGACCGCCCAAAAGATTCGAAATACATTACGCTCTATGGGCCGAAATTCATTAAACTCGCCTAACTCAAAAGCTATTAGGCGTAGAATGTCGAAACTTCATATTTTGGATAGTTGTAACATCTAGTAGTGCACCTCCCCTTTTGGTTCCATTCGACTGGATAATTTATCTACAGGACTGCCCAAAACATTCGAAATACATTACGCTCAATGGGCCGAAATTCATTAAACTCGCATATCTCAAAAACTGTTAGGCGTACAATGTTGAAACTTTATATTGAGGATTGTTGTAACATCTAGTTGTGCACCTTCCCTTTCGGTTCCATTCGACTGAATAGTTTATCTACAGGACCGCCCAAAAGATTCGAAATACATTACGCTCTAAGGGCCGAAATTCATCAAAGCTTTTTTTAGAGGTATTGGGCTATTTCAAACGACTCAGAAGTGATATATGCTGTAAAGAGTTAGAAAATGAATTTCTCCATTAAAAGAAGTGTCTTTATCATTTATAGTTCTGCTACAGGAACACTCAAAAGATTTCCAATACATTACGGTCAATGGCAATTTTAGGGGCATTCATCCATTTCAAGCACAATACCGTCCTACCACATAAGTTAGGCAATGGTCCGACCACGGTCACGTGCCTCCCTCAAGAACTATGCCAAAAGTCGCCAAGCTTGGCGACTTTTGGTGTACGTGTGTGCATATTTAACTCTCAAATCTCAAAAACTATTATGAAATTTCATATATAAGAATGTTGTAACATCTAGTTGTGCATCTCGATTTTTGGTTCCAATCTACCCAATTTACAGGACCACCGGAAAGAATTTCAGTACTTTAATGTCTATGGACATCTTCAATATAATACTACTGTAGATAGTCATTGTTTGGTACATGCCCAAAATCTCGCCGTCTGTCCTCGACCTTGGCGAGTTTTGGCGAAATATCGCCAAATTTGGCGATAGTCAGTCATTTGGTCCATGCCCAAAGTATCGCCATTTGTCATCGTTCTTGGCGAGTTTTGGCGAAATATCGCCAAATTTGGCGATAATCTGTCATTGTTTGGTTCATGCTTAAAATCTCGCCAAATGTCGTCGATATTGACGAGTTTCGCCGAAATATCGCCAAATTTGGCGCTAAAAATTATTTCGTATTTTGTATAACTCTAAAACTAACCCATAGATATTTTAACTTTTGTATTTAGAACTATTGTAATATCTAACTGTTTTCAATATCTTTTTTGACAGCAATCGACTGAGAATTTATTTACAGGGTGAGCCAAATGACTTTGAATACATTGAGGTGTATGGATGCATTCAATTCATTGAAAGTCTGTGGTCAATGACTACTTTGGCTATCCCCAAAATCTCGCAGACTATCTCAAGTTTGTCGGCTTTTGGTGAAATATCGCCAAATAAAGTGTCAGAAGGAAATCTTTCAAATTGAATTCAGCTTGGCGATATCGAACTATTTGGCTGGAAATCGCTAAACTTTACTATTATTGATATTTTATCTCTTTCAAACAAATAAATTTAGAGGAAGTGCGTCGAAAATATTTTTGATCTAATGGACGTGCAAGGAAGTCATGTGTTGGACACATCAGATTTTTTTTATTTGCCGTTACAAAAAAGAATATTAGAATGCTTTTAAAATTTCCAAAGTTGAATTTGTGATAATTTTTTTGTTCTTTTTCAAAATTCATGTAGCTGAAAAGAACGTGTAAAACATCATTTATCTTTAAAAGTTTCAGAACAGTCTTCGTTCATGGGGGATGACAACTTTTTACTACTGAAACAGAGATTGGGAATTTGGTTTTCATTCGAAAAATTATTTGAAAATATATTTTCCACTTCTTATTTTTAAGTGTAATAGTTTTTTAAAAAACAATTATGAAATTGGTCTTTAATTTCAGATGTGAAATTTATGCCAAGTCTGAAGAGGTTGTTTATTTATTTATTGATGTTTTTGTATAATATTTATGTGTTTATATAAAATCAGATTGCTGTGATGTTTGTCGAAAACTGTGTTTTCTACAAGATTTATTGCATATTTTTATTTATTTTTTAACACAAAATTAAAAATGAACTTAATTATGAAATCAAATATCTACACAAGATGACACCCGTCTTAAACTGCCATAAGTCATTAAGCTTTTTGGCGAAATATCTCCAAATTAGGTGTCGAAAAATAAGTCCCCAAAACAAGTCTGCTCAGCGATAGCACCAATACTTCTCGAAAATTCGAGGAAACCCTATGTTGAACAAAGGGAACACCCAAAACTCTGTATCTCGTGTTCTAGTTGACCAATTTTAAAGCAACTAAATATGAATTTTAGACTCTGTTTAACCCTTGACGGTCTTAACAAACGGAAATTCATAGCATTATTCAGTTACAATGATCGGTCTTGGTTAACCAGTTTTTATAACATTCAATTTTTCTTCAAAATTGAGTTCACTAAAGAGTTTTATCATAAACACAGTCGTTTGTTTATGTTATAGCCACTAGATGGCAGCATCACTACTTTAAGCATAAATAGAAGGAATTAACAACATTGTAATATTGTCACTTTCCAACATGAAATATAAGGAAATGAAGCTTCCCATTTATTTTAAAAACACATCTAAACAATATTACAGGAACAGTGAAATTATAAAACTATCAAATTTTTCTAGAGTAACACAAAAAAAATTGGGGGTAGAGTGTGGGTCTGATGAGACACTAAAACATTAATCGATAACCGCAAGCCAGGCGTGGCCCACGCCAGCTTTTGAACAGGCCCGAAGAACATATCAAAACCTATACTTCTGCGAATCAAAATATTTTATTTCTTCTTATGTTTTCATGCAAGATAAATTAAAATCGCTTACCTTGCTCTCCGGGTTCGTAACTGCAGACAACGACACGGGATGGTCCGTATTCTATTATATTTTATTCAACAACACCTACTAGATAATACATAATTCTTGGTTAGCATAATTCAAAAATATTTCTATTTACAACATAATGTATACTTATTTTCGCCTCTTCAGATAACATTGAGGCAAACGCGCGCCCATTCTTTCTGTTTCATCAGTAGCTAAACTGCGTCGCATTTTTAACTGCGACTCAACTAAAAAACAGGAGGGAGGATAGGAAGGTCATCTGACTGTCCCGAGCAGACCTACGCCAGTATTCCCGACATCCTCCCACCTTTGAGTTTTGAATATTTAAAAAAAAACTCCAACACAAAATTCTTAGTCCATTTTTTTTTTCAAAAAGAAAAAAAAAATCACTTAAGTTCGTATAAAAGTCTGAATCGTGAGAAAAATTCAAGTCTTTCACATCATAAGTCCTTTAACAGCTTTCAGTCTCCGAACGAACCGAGATGTTGGTACAGCCATTTCGGACTTGTCAGAGTCATCAGACTTTGTTTCATTTCATCAGAGTTATCGGAAGCGAAGCAGAAAGGTCTTGTGGTATGCCCTTTGCGGAAATGTCCTTTCCATTGGAGTTGACTTCCAAGGGATATAATCGCAGAGTAGGTGTAAAACTTCTTCATTCTTCGTTTTTAGCTTTACAAGCCTGATCTGTCCATTCATCGATCTGAAAAGTTCAACTACTTTCCCTAATGGCCAGTCAAGTCGTTTCTGATTGTTGCTTCCTGTTAGCACGATATCTCCTATTTTAACAGGTTCCGAATTCTTTATCTTTTTCAAAGACTGCCTGAATTGTTCTAAATATTCCGATCGGAAACGTTTTCTTAGAATGTGGTATCACATCATTGCGTAGTCTTTGTCGATATGCGAACGTTTTGTTGAGGGACTTAGTGTCCACTGTGTCCAAATGGGGAATTCCTGTTTCTGTAACTTCCTGTAAAAACATACTGGGTCTGAGGGATGATAAGTCGGCTATATCATCACTCACGTAGGTAAGAGGTCGTTCATTGACGATACTTTCAGAGTCACATATGACAGTACTCAGCTCTTCGAAATTGAGAGACGTTAATCCTAATACTTTACGGAGTATTCGCTTGACTATCCCAATCAAGCACTCTCACCATCCATTCCACCAGGGTGCAGATGGCGGGATAAACTTCCAGTTGATCTTGTTAACTGTGCTGTGCTTCGCAACTACGTCAGGTCCATACCTCTTCCGTTTTTATAGAGGGGGCTCCAAATTTTCCAACGGGGGCTTTCATATATGCACACGTACACATATATAACACACGCATATATGTGTATTAGGGTGGTCACAAGAAATCAACTTTCGAATTTTTGGGGCAGCACCCCCCAAAAAGTTGCCAATACGTTCAAAAATGAGATTGGTAAAGTTTCAGCTCATTTGCATAATATTAAACCGTGCCGCATTGAGGTTAAAGTTTAGAAAAATTGCGGTTTTTCGCAAAAAAGCAGTTTTTTCCATCATAAAATGGATAAAATTGAGTCTAGAAACATGATGTTGTCCTCGTTTCAGAAGAAAACTTCCCGCCTTGATGAGTCACACATCACTTTTGTGTAAAAATTTACAGATTTAACTCTCCAAGCGGTTGTGACGTCAAATCCCATCCACTTTATTCCAGTTTTCACTGCCATACATCTATAATAATAAGCATTTATAACACTGAGATATCATAAAATATGTTTGATATTAAAGTTTGTATGTAATTTAGAAGCCTTTTTTTTTAAAAATAATTCCAAATCTTCCTGTTATTTTTTTTAATATAATTTAAAAATTTCATGAAAATTTAACCGTGAAAACAACTTTAGATTATTTGCCCATTTCCAAAACACTCAGAGGGTAACATTCGGATCATATCTAATCCTAAAAAAAAAGCATATATCTAAGTTTTTTTCAGGACTAGATGCGATCCGAATCCTAAAATTTGGCTTTTTTATGAAAGTTCAAAAAATTATATTTCGTCTTTCCTCCTTTTTGTTTTTCTTCGTTTTTCTTTATTTCTTGTGTACAAAATAAAGGTTGTAATTTTAAAAATCTGAAATTTAAAAAAAGATGGAATTTAAGTAAAAGAATTAACAGAAAATAATGTCAAAGAAGGCATAAAATTGAGAACGACTAACGTTTAGATATATTTGATTATTAAAGTTATGTATCTAAGAGGAAGTCCATTATAAAGAAAATAAATTATTATTGTTTACAATTTTTTGTTAAAGTGGCAAGGCTTAGATAATGTTTCTTTCGAAGAGTCTGGAAAAGTTTTTCTACATGCGGATACTACCTATAGTAAAAACAACTTTTGTTCTTCATCCTCAGTTAAACAGGAATTGAATCCTGGGATTAGTTTTACTCCCCTTTCATCTGAGTCATTAAAAACCTTAAAAGCTTTCAGTTTTTTTTCTTTCAAATAATACTGATTTTCACACCATACATCGGGATCAGTATTCAAAAATTGTATATTAAAATTAAACCTCCTAAAAAAATTACTGTTCGAGACAAAATAAAAAAACTAACTTCTTTTGAAACATTGTTGCTCTTACATCTTCATCATCATCGTTTTTTTTTTTTTTTTTTTTTTTTTCAAATGCAATTGATTTTACACCCATGCTTATTTTGACTTTTTTTGCCCAGTGTCATCAAAAAAAAATGAAATGCAACTTGCTCCAAGTTAAGATACCAAAGATGGCTTATCATTTTATATATCTTCGTTTGAAGCCTCTTTATCAAATTTTCAGTATTGCAATAACTTTAAGTCTTGATTGGGGCTAAAGTCTGAGTGGGATTGTTGAACCATGCCTTTACATAAATATTTATTATAAATAAACAAATGTCTGTAATACCTCCTTTTTTTAAATCTGTTAATGAGACCTGATGTCTGAAAAGAAGTATTTTGAGACAATAAATTGCCTTACCCATCCACCTGGCATTATGAACAGCACCAGGTACTCTGAAAGAAATGTCTATTTGGGGAGACTCCTATAAAAATTAAACAATGTTGGGTTAATTCTTTATAGTTATTCCTAAGCTGTTGATTTCTTAAATATTCTGCAAGAAAATTTGAAATTTCTTCCACATTTTGCGTTTTTTATGTAATAGTTTCATCTTCAATAGCAGTTTTGTACTTTGTCTTGTCCAACTTAGACCTCCCAATCTGAAATTTTAAAAAAATATCTGGATGAAGAGCAGTAGCTTCACCCACTTTGCAATCAAAACAGATTTTAGGATGATTTCTAAAATATGATGGCGACAAGGTAATTATAGACGATTTCGATCCATTAATTGCTGCAGCAAAAAATGCACATACCCCTATGGCAACCAGTGGTATCAAAACACATTGCCTGAATTTTTCCAACTGCCTTCCATTCTTCATCGCCACAGCTAATTAAAATCGCTATTATTACTATATTTTCTTTATTCAAAATATGAGGAAGCATTTTTCCATCCCAGTGAACAACAGCATCCTCTAAGTCAGAATTTTAAAATCTGCTTTTGATGAGATCAATTCTTTGTTTTCGAAATTCTTGTCTTCGGAGTCTTATTGCACGTCAAGGGTCCTGCACCGGAAAGATATTATGTGTTAGTGTTGAACCCCTTTTACGTTATACTAGTATGTAAATCATAACGATAATATGGGAACTAGGGGCGGCATAGCCCTCCCTTGCCCATACGTATGGGCACCCATGTTCATTCTAAAAGTAAATAATAACAGACAACAAAAATAACATTGTAATAAAGAAAATTTGAGAGGTTTGTCCTAGATGTGCTTCAACTGAAATACAAATCACGATCTTTCTTCTGAAGCACAGAAATGCATATCAAATAAATAAAAATATTTCACGAATTGTAGTTTAAGTTTTGAAAATTCTTGATTTATTTTTTGTATTTTGATGCAAATAATACAAAAGACGGTCAAAATTACTTAAAATTCTTAATTTGTCTATTTTTCACTAATTTTACAAAAATGCAGATTTTGGTGGTAAGATTAACAAACTGGTCTAAAAAACACTGAATGCCATTAAATATTGGTTTTGTTGAGAGTAAAAGTTCAAAGCAACAACATATTTTATGAAATAAAACAAAAGCCACGTCTGTAGAGCAAATCGTTTATACTAAAGGAAGGAAAAACTAGATATTTTTGGGGAAAATCGTTGTTTTTCAAGAATTCAACCTCGATGCGGCACGGGTTAATATTATGCAATTGAGCTATAACTTTGCCAATCTCATTTTCTAGTCAATTGGCAACTTTTAGGGGGGGGGTGCCCCAAAAAATAACATTAAAAAAAATTTTCCCCGTATAACTTCTGACCACCCTAATGTGTATATATATCAGAAACAATTCAGTAGTTACAGAGATGCCCATCGAGCGTAATGTATTAGAATTATTTTGAGTGTTCCAGTAAAAAAACTATTTGTGCATGAATTTCAGCTTATGTTACTCAGGACAGGGTAGATTTACTAATAGTGACAAAATTTTTAGACTCGGTTCAGTGGTTACTGAGATGGTAATCAAGAATAATGTAATTCTTATGAGTGTCCCTGTAAAATTGTGATATGTGCTAGAAATGTAGCCTATATTACTCAAGAATAGTGTAGCCTTTTGTCAGCGAAAATGTTTTAGAATCGGTTCTGTCATTACAGAGGTACAAATGGAGCTTAATGCAATTCTTATGGGTGTCCCTGTAAAAGAACTATTTATTATGTATGCATGAAAGGTAGCCTATAATACTCAGAAATAGTGTATCTTTCGATCAGTGAAAAAGTTTAAGAATCCGTCTAGTAGTTACAGAGATACCGATAGAGAATGATGTATTAGAATTATTTTAAGTGTCCCTGGAAAAGAGCTATATTTATGTTATATGGATGAAAATTAGCCTATAATACTCAGGAATAGAGCAGCTTTCTATCAGTGAAGAAAGTTTTCGTGTCAGTTCAATAGTTACAGAGATACCCTTAGAACGTAATGTAATTCTATGAGTCTCCCTGTAAAACAGCTATTTATGCAATATGCATAAAAGGTAGTCTGTACTACTCAGGAATAGTGTAGATTTCCATCAGTGAAAAAAGTTCTAGAAACGGCTCAGTAATTTCAGAGGTGCCCATGGAACGTAATGTAATTCTTATGAGTGACCCTGTAAAAAAACTGTGATGTATGTATGAAAGGTAGCCTATATTACACAGGGATAATGCAGTTTTCTATCAGTGAAAAAGTTTTGGAATCGTTTCAGTAGTTACTGTGACGCCCGTAGAGCGTAATGTATTAGAATAATTTTAAGTGCCCCTGTAAAAGAACTATTTGTGCTATATACATGAAAGATAGCCTATAATACTCAGGAATAGTGTCGCTTCCTATCAGGAATAGTGTAGCATGAAAAAAATTTTAGAATTGATTCCGTAGTTACAGACATACAATCATATCATATGTACAAATAGTATCAATAGTATGTAAATCATATGAGTGTCCCTGTAAAACAATTATTTGTGATACATGCATGAATTTCAGCTATGTTACTCAGAAATAGGGTAGCTTTCTATCACTGAAAGTTTTTTTAGAATCGATTCAGTGGTTACATACATGCCCTTAGAGCAGAATGTAATTTTTATGAGTATCCGTGTAAATTTGTAATATATGCATGAAAGGTAGCCTGTAATACTCAGGAATAGTGCAGTTTTCCATAACTGAAAGTTTCAGAATCGGTTCATGAATTCCAGTGATCGTAATGCAATTCTTATGAGTATCCCTGCAGAAGAACTCTGTGTGATATATTGTTTCGAATTTTTGTGGCTGTTCTGGGGTTTAAAGTAGTTTAAAATTCGCATTCTATGTGTCAAATAATTAAAATTTGCATTTTGTTGCATCAAAGTTGGTTAACTTGAACGAAAGATAAGAAACTCGATTTCCCCATTGGTTAACATAGGGTTTTGTAAATCTCGAGAAATACTGGTACTAGGGCTTAGCTGACCTCACTCTTCGGGACTTATTTTTGGTGCCAAATTTGGCGATATTTTCTAAAAAGTCGCCAAGGTTGGTCACATTTCGATTTCGGACATTTAGCGGAATTTTTCCAGTGGATAAAAGTTTGCTTAAAAGTATATAAAGTTTGATTTCTTGCATTAATATTACGTAATAGCCTAGCGAGTCAACTGCATTTCTATGACGTACTCAAAATTGGCGCTTTATGGTGATTCTTCGAGAAATTTCTCCTAGCTACTGCGACACGTATAAAAGGACAGCACATTGTCCCAGTTGAGTTTAAGTTTGCTTCTGTCTGCTGATAAGAATATTTTTAGAATCTGTTCAGTATTTACTGAGATGCCCGTCTAGCGTAATCTATTAGAATTATTTTGAGTGTCCCCATAAAAGAACTATTTGTGCTATATGCATGGAAGATAGCCGATAATACTCAGGAATACTGTAGCTTTCTATCAGTAATAGTATTGTGTGAAATTTTTTTTTTTTAAATCGATTCAGTAGTTAGACATACACACAGATCGCAGTATAATTCATATGAGTGTCGTTGTAACGGAATTATTTATGATATGTGCCGTTAATTTTAGTTTATGTTACTCAGGAATAGTGTAGCTTTCCGTCAGTGAAAAAAAATCTGATGTGGACAACACATGACTTCCTTGTACAGCTGCGGAAAAAAAAAGTCCCACTTGCTCTTTATTTCGCCATCGTTCGTCGTATAGCAAAGTTATATATACCATTCGTTTGCAAATAACGCGTACTTTAATTTACTATTAATTTAATTTGCATAAGGGGCCGTCTTCATATTT
Source organism: Cheiracanthium punctorium (assembly GCA_038373885.1). Lineage (NCBI taxonomy): Eukaryota > Metazoa > Arthropoda > Arachnida > Araneae > Cheiracanthiidae > Cheiracanthium > Cheiracanthium punctorium. The sequence goes on along the minus strand of JAWZYV010003534.1, from coordinate 190,284 downwards.
AATTCTGCATCAACTTCGTTTTTCTCAATGGCAACCCCATATTTTAACTTTATTAAACGAAAGAAAACCTTCAAATTACCCTAAATATAAATTTTCACCAATTTTCTACGATAATTTCCGGAGATATTGCGAATTCATTTTTGCGCGTTTTTAAGGGACTTTCTGCAAATTGAAAAACGCTATTTGTAGGTTCCGAACTTTTCGCCTTTCATTTATTTCGCTCGCGAGAATTAAAAGAAATTAATATTATTTTCAAGGAAAACATTGTTCCCATCTCTGTTAAAGTTTTTTGTACTGAGAATATCAAGGGTAGAATAGAATATTTAGTCTGTGGTCCAAATGACCCGTGAGTTCATAACTTCCTTGGTTCGTACACATGATTTAAGGGGAAAATGCAAAATGACTGCGAAGGATTTTGAAAATCTTTGTAATTTTGAAATTGTTATTCAGTGTTTCCCTTGATGTTTCTCGTAGACAGCTGAAATGCTGGCAGGAGTTATAGAGGCTGCTCCCTGCTCTTCTGACTACAAGCATGAATATTGCTCGACTCAGCTACGGTCGAACTTAAACAATGTTTTCATGATTGAAAATTTATTTGTTTGAATTTCATGTAAAAAACGCAATTACTTTTTTGCCGACCCAATATTATCACTGTGTTTGTTATTTCACTTTCTTCATTTAAACTATCGTCTGCAATGTGCAATATTCTTAAGATTTTTGGCGGTATTTTAATTTATAGTTAGATGAAAATTTAGACAGAAAAACGTGATTTTGAATGTTTGATAAAGTATGGGGAAGTCCAAAGACCTAATGTTTCCGATATTAAAAAAGGTCACATTCACGCCTGGAAAGTTGAGGATGTGAGTTTTTTATAAATAGGACGTTGTATTAGAAGACATACATCTACTGCATCTAATTCTATCGCTGGAAAATATTTTATTTGGGGGAATATGTTAGCGGACGGAACAATACACGCTTTATAGAATCCCTATCAAACTGTAAAAACCTCTAATTTATTTGCTTCAAAATTTGATATTTTTAATACTGGTATCTTTTACTGTGTTTTTGCACAAAATAAATCTAATTTACATTTATTTTATGCAATTTTCAAAAAAATTTCACTTAATGAAATTATATATGGTCCCTTAACTCATGAAAATAACACATTTTATTTAATATAAATTAAACTACTGAACGTAAAAATTTGAAATTTTGCACAGCCATGTAATATTAATTTCTGCATCTATTTCCATCAAAATTTGGCTAGGTCGCTATTCATAATTTTTTTGAATATTAATTTAATAATTCATAATAATAATTTATTAAAAATCATAATAACATTAAATTATGTTTGGGTCGTTTAGTTCTAATTAGTACGAATAAAAATCAGCTTCGTACTACCAATATTACATGAGATATGAATTGAAGTATGGAAAAATATTTTAACATAGGGGGAGGGGGATTTTGGGTGCTCATAACTCATTCATTTTTTGTCGAAATTTATTGAAAATTGGTGTCCGGGGTTAAAATGAGCTAAATTTTTGAAATATGAAGTGAAATCTAGGGGTTGCTATTGAGAAAAAAAAGTTGGTGCGAATTTTAATATGTAGATGGCCCCTTATGGAATTTTTATGCATAGCAAATTAAAGTGTGCGTCAATCGTAAACGATTGGTATGTGTAACTTTGCTGTGCGACGAACGACGGCCGAAAAATGTACAAGTGGGCCTTTTTTTTCCGCAACTGTACATCTATTAAATCAAAAATATTTTCGGCCCACTTCAACTAAACTTATTTTGTTTGCAAGAGATAAAATACTGCAGTAATAGTAAGGTTTAGCGAATTCTACCCAAATATTTCCGATATCGCCAAGCTGGGTTCAATTTGAAAGATTTCCTTCTGACATTTAATTTGGCGATATTTCACCAAAAGCCGACAAGCTTGAGATAGTTTCCGAGATTTTGGAGATAGCCAAGGTAGTCATTGACCACAGACTTTCAATGAAATGAATCTATCCATGCACCTTAATGTACTTTAAGTCATTTGGCTGACCCTGTAAATAAACTACCCAGTCGATTGCAATCAAAAATGAGATGTTACAATAGTTCTAAATACAAAATTTCAAAATTCTACGGGTAAAAGTTTTCGAGTTATGCAAAATACGTAATAATTTTTGTCCCCAAATTTGGCGATATTTCGGAAAAACTCGCCGACAAATCGCGATATTTTAGACCTGGACCAAACAATGAATGACTATCGGCAAATTTAGCGATATTTTGCCAAAACTCGCCAAGGACGATTACAAACGGGGCGATATTTTGGGCATCGAACAAATGACTGACTATCGTCAATTTGGCGTTATTTGGGCAAAACTCGCTAAGGTCGAGGACAGTCGGCGAGATTTTAGGCATGGACCGAACAATGACTGTATACAGATGTAATATATTGAAGATGTCCATAGACATTAATGTACTGAAATTCTTTTGGGTGGCCCTGTAAATAAACTCTCCAGTAGATTGGAACCAAAAATCGAGATGCAAAACTAGATGTTACAACAATCTTATATATGAAATGTCAACATTCTACGACAAATAGTTTTTGTCGTAGAATGATGAGATTTGAGATATAAATACATACACATGTGCACGAAAAGACGCCAAGTTTGGCGTAGTTCTTGAGGGAGGCACGTGATCGCGATCGGACCATTACCTAACTATATGGCTGCACGGTATTGTGCTTGAAATGGATCAAAAATATCCTTAAAATTGCCATTGACCGTAATGTATTGGAAATCTTTTGAGTGTTCCTGTAGCAGAACTATAAATGAAAAAGACACTTTTTTCGATGGAGAAATTCATTTTGTAACCCTTAACAGAATATATCACTTCTGAATCGTTTGAAGTAGCCTAATACCTCTAAAATGCACTTTAATTAATATCTGCCCATAGAGCGTAATGTATTTAAAATCTTTTGGGCGGCCCTGTAGATAAACTATCCAGTCGAATGGGACCGAAAAGGGAGGTGTACAACTAAATATTACAACAATCCTAAATATGCAGTTTCAACTTTCTACGTCTGATAGTTTTTGAGAAATGCGAGTTTAATGAATTTCGGCCCATAACCGAAATGTATTTCAAATTTTTGGGCAGTCCTGTAGAAAAACTATCCAGTAGATTCGGACCAAAAGGGGTGTGCACAACTACATGTTACAACAATCCTAAATACAAAATTTCATCATTCTACGACCAATAGTTTTTGGGCTATGCGTGTTACATGCATACGCACGTACAGGCGGCATGGAAAAACTGGTCAAAGTAGACTCACCGTTGGTCAAAATGGGTTGCACACGCATTTATATGATCGTGCATGCTAACGTACGATGAGATGCATCGAAAAAATTCTTAAAATTAAATTTAGCGGTAGTCAAAATCGGTTTCTTCGTCGAAATTTGGCCCCCGAAATTATTCGGGAGCACATAACTATCTTATACTCCCTACAAGGAAATAAAAAGTTCATTAGTTCCAGAGATCGTAATGTAAATCGAATGAGTATCCCTGTAATAGACCTATTTGTGATATATGCATGAAAGGTAGCCATAATACTCCGGACTAGTGTAGCTTTCTATCAGTGAAAAAAGTTTTAGAATTAGTTCAGAAGTTAAAGAAATACCCATACAGCTTAATGTATTACAATTATTTTGTGTGTCCCTGTTAAAGAACTATCTAAACTATATCCATGAAACTTAGCCTTTAATACTCAGAAATAAAAGCTTTTTATTATTGTAAAAAAGTTTTCGATTCGGTTCTCTAGTTACAGAGATACCCATAGAGATAATGCAATACTTGCCTGTCCTTCTAAAAGAAATATTTATGATATATTTATAAAAGGGCAGTCTAAAATACTCAGTGGCTTTCTATCGGTGATAAAAGTTTTAGAATTGGTTCAGTAGTTAGAGAGATAACCATAAGAGTGTAAATGTATAATAATTATTTTCAGTGTCCCTGTAAAAGAATTATTTACGCTGCACACATTAAATGCAGCCTATAATAATCAAGAATATTGTATCTTTCTATTAGTAAAAAAAGTTTAAGAATCTGTTCTGTAGTTACACAGATGCCCACAGAGCGTAATATAATTCTTATGAGTGTCTCTGAAAAAAAAAAATGTATATATATCTACATATACCTGCATGAAAGGCAGTGTATAATTTTCAGGAATAGTGTAGCTTTTTATTTGTGAGAAAAGTTTGTGAATCGGTTCAGTAGTTAGGGAGATACCCATAGAGGGTATTGCATTTGAATTATTTTGACAATTCCTGTAAAATAAATATTTATGCTATATGCATGAACTTTAGCTCATGATACTCAGGAATAGTGCAGCTTTTTACCTGAGAAATTTTTTTAGAATCTGGTCAATGGTTACAGATATGCGAATTTTATATATTTCTTATGAAAGCCCCTGTAAAATTGTGATATATGTATGAAAGGTCCCAGACAGCACATCAAACTTGCAGCAAGCTTGATTTATCAAGTCAATAAGCTTGAATTAAGCTTGAAAATTTCAAGCGTGTAAGCTTGATGCAAGCTTGAATCAAGTGTTCTAGTTTACACTTGCTCAGCTTGCACTAAGCTTGACATTTCAAGCTTAAAAATTTTTCTAAATACACGGGGCGCCCGCATAATTTATTTTTCGGCGCATTTTCCCCCTCTATGCTGAAATTTTAAGTTATTTTAATCTGTTCCATCAAACGTCGACGGCTGGGTTCGATCCCGGGAACTTTAGGCTGGAAGGAACGCGTGTGCTAACCGCTCGGCCATTATTGCCTCGGACAGCTATGACTAAAGTTTGAAGTGACTGTTGTCACGCTAGATCGATAATTATGGGCGATGCTGATAAGTTTCTTTTATTTTTCCATGGGATGAATCAAAATTTAAATAATGTTATGCGTGATTTATAGACTCTACTAATAGGGAAATAAGCATAATATAAACTTAAAAGCAGGACACGTTTTAAAACCGCAACACTCATGAGCAATACTGCTGGCCAAAATCGAGACAAACGACTGATTTTGAAATCAATTTCGTAGTATAATTGTTTTTTATTTTGAAGAATTTCCATATTTGGAAATATAGAATGGGTTTACTTACTTAACACAAATTTTGTGTTGAGTAATCTGAAATCAAAGAAACAGATAGTTAAACGTTACTTCGGAATGCTATATCACAGTTGCTAACATGTATGGAATACAAACACTTTAGTCATTTTTGTAAATATTTCTTAAAATAACAAATAATTGAAAAATTTTGCTATTTTTTAACGCTAAAAATTCTCTTTACAAATGTGGTTATTTTCCTACATATTGGTATGCTATATCGATATAGAGCATTTCGAAGAATTAAAAATAAGTTTAAATTAATTTATACAAATGTAAATTTGAATTATTTTCATTGTTCATACTTTATAATTAAAAAAATTATTTAACTTCTGAATTTTTTTAATCCTTTGTAATTTTATTTTAAAATTACAAAAGTGTAAGATGTAAGATTTTTGGGCCCTAAAATCTGTAGGCCCTGGGCAGTTGCCCCGTTTGCCCTGCCGGTAATATCGCACTGGTAATAAAATAAAACACATCTTTTACGAACTTTCAGCAAATTTGAGGACGCTGGACAATTAATGTCCATTCTTTTTCCCAGATGGCGCCATTGCTGCGCACTTTGCAAGCTAAAATCCAGCTTAAGCCAAGCTTGCATTGCCAAGCCAAATGTCAAGTTTGATTTAAGCTTATGTGCTGTCTGGGGTACTCCTATTACTCAGGAGTAGCATAGCTCTCTATCAGTGAAAAAAATTTCAGATTCAGTTCAGTGGTTACTGAGACCATAATGAATTAGAATTGTTTTGAGTGTCCTTGTAGAACTATTTACGCTAATGCATGAAAGGTATTCTATAAGTTAATCCAGTGTATAAGCAATTTAACCCATACTTTTACATATATTTGAAACAATTACTTCCATTTGTTTAATGTTATTCTTTAAAAATTTAGCCTATTGTTTAGAAATATATTATTGACGGACTTTTAAAAAGCATAGTTATACCGTAAGTCTAACAATAATGTCCCTTTGTTCAAAGGCATTTTTAATATAACCCTTTGATTCTATGTCCATTATTGACACCAGTGGCGGCTCGTCATTAGGGGCCAGAGGGGACTGGCCCCACCTGATATTTCAAAAGTTTTTTTTTTAATTATAATGCAAAATTTGTATTCTTTTAAAATCAGTTTACTTTAATAAAGGTGTCTGCGTGTATTTTATTCTATTCTGATTTAAGGTGATAAAAGGAATATTTAAAGGGCACCAGCTTTGTCCCTTAATCCAATTATGTAAAGCGAGTCACCATTCAAATCCTACGGCCGCGCCGCGGAATCTCCAATGTATTCCCCATTGAAGCACTCTCGGGCCCGAGAAATGAAGCCCTAATATATTTGCGCCAAGCAGCACAGCAGAGTAGTGTTATAGAGCAAGAACCAGCGACCGCCAGACCTTCGTCATAGTATAAAAGCTGAAACTTTCTCTGCGCATACCCCCCCAACAGAGGTAGGAACAATCGGCCACTATAAAGTTTGGAGGATCGTGGCTTTGTCGGGTAACAGGTGGCAAAGGTGTATAAAATTGCCAAAAATTTCGTCATTTCATAAAGCTTAATTTTTTTATATGTTCTTCTTCGCAGTACTAGAAATCACTTTATCCCTTGCCAGACACTTTTCCATCGTGGCAAACCTCCGCCAGACAACCTCAAAGTCCTGAAAAACGTAATTCTGTTACGAGCGCGCTGCAAGAAAGTTCGCGCGTAAGAAAGATCAGAAGTAGCAGTATAAAATGTGCTTGACACTTTGTGACCGCTTGACGTACTTCGTCGAGGGAGTTTACGAACACAACAGTTTTCCATGACTTTGAGGTTGTCTGGCGGGGGTTTGCCACGATGGAAAAGTGTCTGGCAAGGGATAAAGTGATTTCTAGTACTGCGAAGAAGAACATATCAAAAAATTAAGCTTTATGAAATGACGAAAATTTTCTGCAATTTTATACACCTTTGCCACCTGTTACCTGCCAAAGCCACGATCATCCAAACTTTATAGTGGTCTATTGTTCCTACCTCTGTTGGGGGGTATGCGCAAAGAAAGTTTCAGCTTTTATACTATGACGAAGGTCTGGCGGTCACCGGCTCTTAGACTATTAGTACCATTGATCATTTCTCTAAAGATGGACATATTTGGCTGGTTATCACAAAAAAGAATGCGAAAACACAGTTAATTTAGCGCCAATTTAGGGCCCCTTAGCATTGGTCCGATAGGAGAAATAAAAGTGTTTCCATGGAAACAGTCCTATTTGGGGAGTTTTGTTCTTTTGGTCGAAAAAAGCTGCTGATTGTGATTTTTGTTCTTACAGCTGATCATCTTTAAGAATTAGGAATTTTTATTTATCTCATTTAGAGCAGACTAAATTTTACTATTTTTTCGGTTTCAAATATAGTGAAAGTATCAATTGAGTGAGAAACGGTCGTAGATTAAAATATTTTGTCAAATTATAAATATATTTAACGATGAATTCTGTTGACAGTTTATTACAAGTTCCTTTCAGCAGATTAAAAATAGCAGAAAAACTTGAAATAAAACGCTTGGGACCCTATCAACCAAAAAATTTTGTCCTTAGACAAAAAGATGGCACAAGGACACGATCATTTCAACCAGAATGGTACAGTAAAGCACCATGACTTTCAATAAGTGAAGCAAAAAATTCTGTTTTTTTTTCGTTTTTATTGTTTGCTATTTGGATATGAAACATTATGGACCAATTCGTTTTTCAACATGTACACATGCAGTTGTTGAATTTAATATTGTATTCAAGAAAATCATACTTTTTTGATATTGTATTTTTTTTTTAATTGATAGTGTACCTTTTTGAGAAAGAAAAATGGAGGAAAAGGTTTTTTTGGTGCAAAATAAATCTGCTGTCTTTAAATGAAAACTTAAAGGAAAAATCAATACGCCTTTCATAACTTGTTATTCGAAAGTTTTTATGTATTCACACTGTTTACAAAAGCGATTCATATGTTTTACCTTTCCGAGCTTTAAAAAAAAAAGCACCCTCTACTGAAATGGGTAACGATCCGCCACAGCTCAATGTATATGTATTTTCCCGATTTGAACTGGCACTATTTTTTTCGAGCCCCACAACTGAAGCAGGTTATGAGCCGCCACTGATTGACATACATTATGAACAGCATTGTTATTCCGTGTATTTCTGCATTATTTCCAACAATGAACGTCCCTTTTTTGAAAGTAATTTCTAATAAATGTTTAGTCCACTCTTTCAAAGTATATTATTGACACTAATTTTAAAAAGCATTGTTATAGCCTGTATTTTTGCCTTATTTTCAACAATTACGCCCCTTTGTTGAAAGCCATATTAAATAAAGGTTTAGTCCACTGCAGGGGTGTAGCCAGAAATTTTTCATGCGGGGGAGGGGGTGTTACGACTACTACAACTCATATATATGTATACGTGTGTGTAATAATGTAGTGAAGAATATACATTTTGTATGGCAAAAAATTCCTCATGGAAGGGGGGTTATCACCCCCCTAACCCGCCCCCTTGGCTACGCCCCTGGTCCACTGTTTCAAACTATATTATTTGACAGACATTTTTAAGAAGCATTGTTATATCGTGTATTTTTGCCTTATTTCCAACAATTGCGTCCCTTTATTGAAAGTCATTTTAAATAAAGGTTGAGTCCACTGTTTAAAAGTATATTATTAACACACTTTCTTAAAGAGCATTGTTATACGTGTATTTCTGCATTATTTCCAACAATTAACGTCCCTATATTGAAAGTCATTTTTAATAAATGTTTAGTCCACTCTTTTAAGTATATTATTCACACACATCTTTAAAGGGCATTTTTATATCGTGTTTTTCTTTAAAACAATTACGCCCCTTTGTTGAAAGTCATTTTAAATAAAGGTTTAGTCCACTGTTTTAACGTATATTATTGACATTCATTCTTAAAGAACATTGTTATATCGTGTATTTTTGCCTTATTTCCAACAATTACGTCCCTTTATTGAAAGTCATTTTAAATAAAGGTTTAGTCCACTGTTTAAAAGTATATTATTGACACACTTTCTTAAAGAGCATTGTTATACCGTGTATTTCTGCATTATTTCCAACAATTAACGTCCCTTTATTGAAAGTCATTTTTAATAAATGTTTAGTCCACTCTTTCAAAGTATATTATTGACAATAATTTTAAAGAGCATTATTATAGCCTGTATTTTTGCCTTATTTTCAACAATTACGCCCCTTTGTTGAAAGCCATTTTAAATAAAGGTTTAGTCCACTGTTTCAAAGTATATAATTGACACACTTTCTTAAAGAGCATTGCTATACCGTGTATTTCTGCATTATTTCCAACAATTAACTTTCCTTTATTGAAAGTCGTTTTTATTAAATGTTTAGTGCACTGTTTCAAAGTATATTATTCACACACATCTTTAAAGGGCATTTTTATATCGTGTTTTTTGTCTTATTTTCAACAATTACGCCCCAATAAAGGGGCGAAGTCATTTTGAATAAAGGTTTGGTCCACTGTTTCAAAGTATATTAATGACACACTTTCTTCAAGAGCATTGTTACACCGTGTATTTTTGCATTTCCAACAATTACGTCCCTTTTTTGAAAGTCATTTTAAATACGGGTTTAGTGCACTGTTTCAAAGTATATTATTCACACACATCTTTAAAGGACATTGTTATATCGTGTTTTTTGTCTTTAAAACAATTACGCCCCTTTGTTGAAAGTCATTTTAAAAAAAGGTTTAGTCAACTGTTTAAACGTACATTATTGACATTCATTCTTAAAGAACATTGTTATAGCCTGTATTTTTGCCTTATTTTCAACAATTACGCCCCTTTGTTGAAAGCCATTGTAAATAAAGGTTTAGTCCACTGTTTCAAACTATATTATTGACAGACATTTTTAAGAAGCATTGTCGGACCGCGTATTATATGCAATCGCATATATGCATATGCAATTGCATATTTCAGATGTTTTTGATGAATTTGCATAAAATGACGCATTTTCTCTGTTGGATGCATATTTCGATCTTAGCTTTGAATTTGTAACTTTTTTACCTTCACGCTTAAATCTATTGATTAAAACTAACACTCATTTATTGATTAAATTTCTTATCGGCCGATTTAAATCCTTTTACGCCAAAAAATACTCATTCAAGACAATAATTTGTGAATGCCTCAATTCGCCCCAGCACTCCCCATCCGCTATATTCTTAGCTCAATTTTCACAGTATTTTTGTCTATTTGAGTATTCTCTCTCTTCTCCCCCACGACCCATATCCTATTACTATCACGTGACCCACACTGTTCAACGGCTAACGGTTCATAGTCGGGCATAGTTATGTGTGTATTCGCTGTTGATAATTTTATGTTATATCCGAATACCAAATGCATCTTTTTCATATTCAGAGTTGTGAAATAAATTCAGCCTAGATATGGAGGAGATGCTTTAGGTAAAGATTTCGCTTTAATGATATAGTTTCTTACGATTGGATTATAAAAAGCTGTTGTAAAACAAATGAAGTTATGATATCTCCACCCAAAGTGAGTAAGTGGTATTTTACCTTTTTCATGTCAATAAATTGGATCGCTGCTTTCATTAAATCTCACAGCTGGTTTAACCATGATTGCATTTCTGTATTCTGACTGTATGAATTCGTTTTATAACTAGAGACAATATTGAAATTATATTCTATTTATTAAAAAAATACTTTTTTATAGTGTACTAGCTGAAGTACCCGTTCTTCGCACGGGAATGAATGGACTTTTTGATATTACGATTTGTGGTGATTACTATTCATTGTAATAAACAGATATAGCAAAGTGGATATCGCGTTATATTGTGTCCAATAATCATGCATACCGAATTGCAAGGCAATCGTTTGTACGGTGCAGAAGGCCATGCGGCGTAGCGCAATCTAGTGGCAAGTTTTAGCAAAACGGATACGGCGAAAATATTTTTCGCATTCAGATATCGATGTATACGAATTTTCATGACTATCGGCTGGACAGTCCTGAAGTTTATGTGTTGACGCGACATCTAGTGGCAAGTTATAGGAAAATGGATAGCGCCAAACTCTTCCCCGTGTTCAAATATCTATGTATACCAATTTTCATAACGATCCTTTGCACAGTCAAGAAGTGATACACTGCAGGGCCATCTAGTAGTTAATTAAAGTAATGATTTGCTACAGCGCCGTCAAGTGGCGAGTTATAGGAAAATGGATAACGCCAAAATATTCTCATTGTTCAAATAGTTATGTATACTGATTTTCATAGCGACCGTTTGAATGGTCAAGAATTTGGCCTGCTGCAGCGTCATCTAGTGGCGAGTTAAAATAATAATGCATTGCAGTGTCATCTAGTGGTGAGTAACATCAAAAGGAACGCAGTTAGAATATATTCTTCGTGCTCAAATGTGTAAGTATAAAAAATTTTATGCCGATCGGTCGAACGGTATAGAAGTTGATGCTTTGCAGCGCCATTTAGCGGCAATTTACCGCAAAATGGATAGTGAAAAATATTCTCCGTGTTCTAATATTCGCGTGTACCAAATTTCATCGAAATCGGTTGGACGATATTCGCATAGCAAACGGTTAAACGGAATAGAATTCAACGTTGTGCTGCGGCACCAAGTGGCAAGTTAAGGAAAACGGATAGCATAAAAACCTTCTCCATCATAAAAGACTTAGGTGAACCAAATTTCATCGTGCAACGGTGCTCAACGGTGCTGGAGTTTTTCAACCTCATAAACACATACCAATATTCATTTCTATCTATAACCAGTGTTATTATATATACCAGTCTCAAATAAAATCCAGTTTCAAATCTAAGCCTCGCCAAAGTGCCAACATACGCCATTTTGCAAGAGTTTTTTCAGGGAATCATTCGAAACATTGACTTAGCAGCAATCAATATGGGAAATGGTTCGACCGCCAAAGAGGAGCACGCATTTATTTGAAAATTGGAATCCCTTAATACAGCCGATTTTTTTTTAATTATCAACTATAATGTGTTTTATTCATCGTTACTCCGATGTACTAAATGAGAAGATTTCAATTTTCTGAAATTTGGCGGAATTCCCCCAACTTAAATCAATGTACTCAATTGGCGAGAATTCTGAAGTTAGATCTCTTGAAATCCCTTAATAACTGCATTATTTCTTCGCGGATCATTAAAATTTAACGCTGTATTCTAATAAAACCTTTGTACTTGTTTTCAAAAATCTATTTCCTTAAGCTCTCAATAAATTGCGCCAAGCCGAAAACTGTGCAAACCGCTAGAACGCACTTACTCAAAACCCATATTTCAGCCATTTTATTTTTTCGCCAAACTAAAAAAATTTACACATTATCCTCGGAAATCTTCAATTCTTATTGTTTTGCGTGTAAAGCATTACATTCCTGCTCTGATTTCCCATGCACACGATATTATAATTTAAAAAAAAAAATAACCTTACGAATATAAACTAACAAAAAAAAAATCATTATTATTCTTTTATTTTTACTTTGAGAATTTAAAACATTTTATACGGCAAAATTGCCACACATGGCAACCACGATCCTTATTTCACGCTTTTTTCACTACAGGGGTTACAATTACGGAAAGCTTTTTGCGTGAAGAGCATAAAAAATCTCTTAAATTCCGGGAACGGGTGGACTTTCAAAGTTTTAAAGTGGACTACGATTTATTCTATATTATTTTACATATCTGTGCTAAATTTCAGGCCGATAGGTCCATTTTTTTTGGATTTGTATACGAACGACATTTTATTCGGCAAAATCGCCACACATGGCAACCACGATCCTTATTTCACACTTTTTTCACTACAGGGGTTACAATTACGGAAAGATTTTTGCGTGAAGAGCATAAAAAATCTCTCAAATTCCGGGAACGGGTGGACTTTCAAAGTTTTAAAGTGGACTGTGATTTATTCTATATTATTTTACATATCTGTGCTAAATTTCAGGCCGATAGGTCCATTTTTCTGGATTTGTATACGAATCAAATCCACAAACAAACAAACAAACAGAATTTCATTTTTATTTATAAGATTAAGATATATGTAATGCATTTGCCTTGATTTAAAATTTATTTTCTCGGTCTTATAATCATAGATTACAGCTCTGATAATAAAAAATGAAGAAAACGAACAATTCAATATATTAATCAAAAACAACAAATTTTAATAAAACACCCTATTTCTAGCTTAAAATAATAATCTTAATTGAGTACAGATATGTTAATTAAAAAAGGGCTGATTTTGCAAAAACGCTCATTCTATAGCTTAAATAATAATCATAATTGAGTACAGTTATATTAATCAAAAACGGACAGACACTCCTCATTTTTGATTATTATTTAGCCTAAATGGAGCTGTTGTATAAAGCTCAAAAATTGAGAATGTTTCGCTCCATTGATTTTTGTCGATTAATGGAGCAAATTTTATTCAATTGGGAGAATGGCTGTTTGAAGTGAAAAATTGAGTAAAAATATACTCCATTTGATTATTATTTTACTCAATAGATTTAAGCGTGTTCCTTTCAGTATTTTTTTTCTTTATTAGTCCCACGCTTTGAAAAATTTTTACAACGTCAGGTTCCCAGCAAAATAGCATACACGCTTTCAATTTTTTTCGTGTGTATTTGCAACAATTTAAATTAAGTCAGCCTATATATTAAAATTTCAGAAATGGCTAGACTGAAAGCAAGCATGCCAACCCTGATGAAGACGTGATTTCGGATTATGGACAAAACCTAACTCCATAAAAGATGTAGTTAATGTTTTGGACAGCGTCGATTCTTCTTCTTTTTGCACTGCGGAAGAAACGCTCAGCGATATGTCCATCCGAAAAGGTCTATCGATAATCGAAAGACAGTTTTCCTTTTTAACATCAGACATCACAAAATTAGAATGTCAGAATCTGCTTCTGAATGATGCAATAAGTCAAGTTGTAAAAGTATAGGAATGCGTTGGTAAGATTCCGTCATTAGGAGAAGAAATCAGTGCGAAATTAAATTTTATTTTAAATAAAAATTCAGGATTTTTTGCAGTGAATAAAATAAATAATTTTACTATTGGTGAGGGGAGTGAATTACCGGAAAAAGTACAACTATCCAAAGCGAAATATTATAAGTACTGTCCAGTGACATTCGTTGATGTTAAAAGAGCATTTTCAGCATATAAAATGATTTTAGTTGATAAAATACAATGCCTTACTATTGAAAATTTAGAAAAACAGTTAGCTGTGTATTGCAACAAAAATTACTGAAAGCAGTTTTAATTCATATTTCATATCACTAAGATTGAGAATAAATATTTCTCATTCTATCTTTCATAATGCTTTGAAGTTTCAAAGAGAAAACAAAAATGGGTCATAATTGCAAGGTAAGTGATAGAAAATACTTTTACAAGTAAATACGTTTTTATTTTCTGTTAACGTGTGAATATTTTTCAGTTATTTGGTGCATATTTTTAGATTTTTAGTGCATATTTTTAGATTTTTTGATGCATATTTTGTCACTTTTTAAGTGCATATAATCCGCGGTCTAAGCTTTGTTATATCGTGTATTTTTGCCTTATTTCCAACAATTACGTCCCTTTATTGAAAGTCATTTTTAATAAAGGTTTAGTCCACTGTTTCAAAGTATATTAATGACACACTTTCTTCAAGAACATTGTTACACCGTGTATTTTTGCATTATTTCCAACAATTACGTCCCTTTGTTGAAAGTCATTTTAAATAAAGGTTTAGTCCACTGTTTCAAAGTATATTATTGACACACATTTTTAAACAGCATTGTTATACCGAGTATTTTTTGCCTTATTTTCAACAATTACACTACTTTGTTGAAAGCCATTTTAAATGAAGGTTTAGTCCACTGTTTCAAACTATATTATTGACAGACATTTTTGGGCATTGTTATATCCTGTATTTTTGCCTTATTTCCAACAATTACGCCCCTTTGTTGAAAGCCACTCTAAAGAAAGATTTAGTCCACTGTTTCAAAGCATATTGGTTACCTTTTATGCATATTTCACAAATAGTTCTTTTACAGGAAGAATCAGAACGGTACAATATTCCTGTTTATTATAAGCTACCTCTGTCCATTATATCACATAGTTTTTTGCAGCGACACTAATAAGAATTACATTACGCTCTGGAGGCACCTCTAAATACTGAACGGTATATATATATATCTGCCTCCCAAATATTAAAATCATTCTAAAATTCGTACCCTACGCGTCAAATAATTAAATTTTGCATTTTGTTGTATCAAAATTGGTTAACTAGAACGCGACGTACGGATTTTTGGGTTTGCCCATTGGTTAACATAGGTTTTTCTGGAAATCTCGAGAAATATTGATGCTAGAGCTTTGGTGATTTCACTTATGGGAATTTATTTTTGGCGCCAAAATTTGGCAATATTTCGCCAAAAAGTCGCCAAGCTTGGCGACTTTTTGGTCATTTGGTGCGCTTTTACCAGTGGAGTCTGTAATGTTTGTTACCCTGCATTATAATGCGCTGTAGCTTAGTATTACTAATTTCCATTTCCATGACAATAAAAATTCGAGCTTCATGG
Organism: Cheiracanthium punctorium; assembly: GCA_038373885.1. Classification (NCBI taxonomy): domain Eukaryota; kingdom Metazoa; phylum Arthropoda; class Arachnida; order Araneae; family Cheiracanthiidae; genus Cheiracanthium; species Cheiracanthium punctorium. The sequence goes on along the minus strand of JAWZYV010003534.1, from coordinate 174,575 downwards.
GGGTTCTTCGAGAAATAGCTACTACCAGATTTTTCGCTTAGCTTCTGCGACACCTTTAAATAGAGTCAAGACAGGCCACCAGAGATAGTTATATTCGAACGCTAATTGAGTTCGATGCATTACTCTGTAAATTGTGCTATTGGAAGCAATATTTTGCTTGTTTTGGAGTACTGAGTGTAAATTCTTCATTGCTAAGTCCTGAGGGACTGTTTATGATTTCCTTTGTAAGTTTCCATTGAATTTTTGCCAGTGGTAGTGTTTTATTTTTTGTAAGAAATACAGCATCTGTGAAAGCTTCTGTACTGAGAAGACATTATAAGCAAGGTACTGGCCATTAGTGTCTGTGAATTTTGTACAGCTGATTGTTCGACGAAGTTCTAGAAGCAATAAAATTTGTGTTCCATCCTGACAAATGGACTTTTGACTAGAACTTTCTACAAACACTGAACTTTAGAACGACGAACCCAAGAATCGAATCCCGACGAAGCCAATATCTCTGAAACTCTTTAACCGAATCAAAAACTTTCTATAATAGAAGTCTTCTATTCCTAAGTATTATAGTTTTACGAATTTTTTTGCCAATCGGCTGTTTTAAGGGGTAAAGTAGCTTAAAATTCGTATTCTACGCGCCAAATAATTAAATTTCGTATTTTGTTGCATCAAAATCGGTTACCTAGACCGGAAGATATGGAGTTTTTGGTTTCCCCATTGGTTAACATAGGGTTTTCTAAAATCTCGAAAAATATTGATGTTTGAGCTTAGCTAACATCACTCTTTGAGACTTATTTTTGGAACCAAACTTGGCGATATTTCGCCAAAAAGTTGCCAGGCTTGGCGGTATTTCGGATATTTGGCGCGTTTTTTCCAATGGGGGATATAAATTTCATTTTCCTGCATTAATATTGCGTAATAGTCTAATGATTCAACTGTATTCCTATGTCCTAATCAAAATCCGCTCTTTAAGAGGATATTTATCACTGAATATTTTGCTTGTGGAAGTGTTTTATTGGGTGTGCATTACAACATCTGTGAAAGATTTGCTACTGAGCGGACTGTTAAAACAAGCTACTGGCCGTTAGTGCCTGTGAAATTTGTTCTGCTAGAAGCAATAAAGTTCATGTTCCATCCTAACAAGTGGACTCTTTACTAGAACTTTCTACTCCTACTGTACTTTAGAACGACGGACCCAGAAATTAAACAAAGTTTTCTGCAACAATTGGCTACCTTTCGTGAATTTCTTAAAAATAAAATAAAATAAAAGTTTAACTAGTTCTTTTACTGGGACACTCAAATTAATTTTAATACATTAAGCTGTATGGGTATTTCTTTGACGTTTGTACTGATTCTATTTTTGTTGTTGTTGTTGTTGTTTTACTGATAGAAAGCTACACTACTCCTGAGTATTATATGGGTTACCTGCCATTCATATATCACAAATAGGTCTTTTACAGGGATACGCATTCGATTTACTTTCGAAAAAAAGATTTTATTTCGTAATTTCTGTACGACCATTGAAAGACGATTATCCGACCGGATTTTTACCCTTCCAAAGCCATAGAAAAGTGGTTTAAGTCAGCATTTTATTTATCTTCGTATCTCTGACACTTTTTAAGGTATAGTTCTAAAATTTTATATTTCACCTCATGATAGTACGGTGCAAATTTTACTAATTGGGAATTATTTCCCACGGGGGTCGTATAAACATTTAGAAAGTGTAACTTTTTGAAAATTAACGAGAGGAATTTTTTATTAACGAAGTATTATTTCCGACCTTATTTTGAACATATTTTCAACTTACACTGCTCGCTTATCTCTAATAGATAAAGAATTAAAACCCGTAATTAACTTTTTGGGACACCCTGTATCTATATATAAATAAATGAATGTTTGTGGGTATGTATGTATGTGGGTGTATATAACGTTGAAAAATTCCAAAACCGTTTGACCGATCACCATGAAATTTGGTACACCTAAGTATTTTGTCACGGAGAAGGTTTTTATGCTATCCATTTTCCTCTAGCTCGCCGCTAGGTGGCGCTGCAGAACGTCGAAGTCTATTCAACCGCCTGCTCTGAAAATACCATCTTGACGAAAATTGGTACGTATGGATATTTGAACTTGGAAAATATTTTTACACTATCCGTTTTACCTTGACTTGCCGCTAGATGGAGCTGCAGTACGTCGAATTCTATTCCGTCCGTCGAATCCTGTTTCGTCTATTCCGTACCGCTTGCTATGAAAATACCGCTCAACCAATTTTGATAAAAATTTGTACACTTGGATATTTGAACACGGAGAATATTTTCACACTATCCATTTTCCTCTAACTCGCCGCTAGGTGGCGCTGAAGAACGTCGAACATCGAACTGCTTGTTATGAAAATGCCGTTTAACTTACTCTTACGAAAATTGGTACGTTTAGATATTTGAACACGGGGAATATTTTTACACTATCCATTTTGCTTGAACTTGCCTGTAGATGGCGCTTCAGAGTGTCGAATTCTATTCCGTTCGACAGCGTGCTTTGAAAATACCGTTCAATCAATTTTGATGACAATTGGTACACACAGATATTTGAAGACGTAGAATATTTTTACATTATACATTTTGCAGTAACTTGCCGCTAGATGGCACTGCAGAATGTCGATTTCTATTCCGTTCGATCGCTTGCTATGAAAATACCATTCAACCAATTTTGATGAAAACTGATACACACGGATATTTGAAGATGAAGAATATTTTTACACTATCTATTTTGCTGTAACTTGCCGCTAGATGGTGCTTCAGATCGGCGAATTCTATTTCGTTTAAGCGCTTGCTGTGAAAATACCGGTCAACCGATTTTGATGACAACTGGTACACATGGATATATGAACATGGAGAATATTTTTACGCTATCCGTTTGGCTATAACTTGCCACAAGATGCCACTGCAGCACATCAACTTCTATACCGTTCGACCAATCGCCATAAAAAATTTTATACTTACACATTTGATCAACCAGAATATATTCAACTATTCATTTAGCTGTTACTCACACATTATTACTTTAACTCGCCATTAGGTGGCAATGCAGCGCACCAACTTCTTGACCGTACAATTGATCGCTATGAAAATTGATATACATAGATACTTGAACACGGAGAATATTTTCGTGTTATCCATTTTGCTATAAATAGCTACTTCATTGTGCTGTAGCACATCATTACCTTAATTCGCCAATAGATGGCGCAGCAGCATATAAAGACTGTTCAGCTGATCGCTATGAAAACTGGTATAGATAGATATTTGAACACGGAGAATATTTTGGCTTCATCCATTTTGCTATAACTTGCACGTCACTTCAAACCAATAACTTCAGGACCATTCAACCGATCGCCTTGGAAATTCGTAAACATAGATGTTTGAAAGAAAAGAATATTTTCACGGCATTCGTGTAGCTATAACTCGCCTTCTGTAGCGTTTAACCGTTTGCTATGAAAATAGCGTTCAACTGATTTATGAAAATTGGTACACACAGATATTTGAGCACGGAGAATACTTTTACGCTATCTATTTTGCTATGACTTGCCTCTAGATGCCGATGCAGCGCACCAACTTCAAAGACGTTCGACTGATCACCTTAAGAATTGGTATACATACCCATTTAAGCAGACAGAATATTTTTTTATTATTCATTTGGCTGTACTCACAACTTGATAGCACTGCAGCCAGGGGCTGATTTCCGGGAGAGCATTCGGGGCAAGAGCCTAGGCCCCCAACATAAAGGGGCCCCCCAAATTGTTCTTTAAGTTTAAAAATTTGTAAATTTTGAAAAAAATTTCGATAGCGGGTCCCCTAATGAAATTTTTGCCCAGGGCCCCCAACTCAGCAAATCTGCTCCTGTGTGCAGCACTTTATTATTTTAACTCGCCACTAGATAGCACTTCAGCAATCAACTTCTTGATCGTACAACTGTCCGCTCTGAAAATTGGCATACATACACATTTGAACACGGAAAATATTTTTGCGTTATCCATTTTTTTTAACTCGCCCTTTAATGGCGCTTTAGCGTATTCTTCCTTTTAATTTGCCACTAGATGGCAATGCAGCGTATCTTGACCGTTAAACTGTTTCTGTTACAATTGGTACACATAGATATTTGAACATGAAAATATTTTGATGCTACCTATTTTGCAAAAACATCGACAGTTGATGGCGCTGAGCCGAATCATCTTTACCGTTCACCATGCTTCGTCGTTCACCGTTCAAACGTTCGCCATGAAACTCTTTATGCAGAATTATTGAAAGCAGATAATATTTATGAGATATCAATTTTGCTATATCTATTCATATAATAAATAGTAATTAAAACAAACCGTAATGTAAAAAAAGAATCCATTCATTCCCGTGCGAAGAACGGGGCATTCAGTTAGTATATATATTATATATATATATATATATATATCAAAATATGTATGTTATCAAACCCCGTAAATATGCCGCACTTTACAATTTTATTTTATAAACAAAGAAAAATGTTCAATAAATCATTAGTATTTTCGAACGAATACTTGAATGAAACAGCAATTTATCTCCTGAAAATAATTTATGTAAAAAAAAAAAAAGGTTTCCAAGATTTTTAATTTATTTTGTTAATTATGGTATGGCCCTCTATTTATAAAATACTCCAGAAAATTTTTAAGTTCCAGAACAAGCCATGCTAATACTAACTTTAACAATCAGTTTTCTTTTTAAAGCTGCAAGCGCAAGATGATCATGGCGCAGAGCCAGAGCGCTGGTCTATGAACGTGTACCGCGAGGGTTCGATGCCGGGACGTTTCCTTCCGTGGGAGGTTTGGTGCTGCCATCTGGTGTATGTTCTCGGTAATGCTTTTACCCCGAATTTTTTTTCACTGTCACAAAACGGACACAATGCGACTTGACTGAAGAGTCGCAATGTTAAGTCACCGCGGGCGGACATAGCGATGGTAGGGTGACCCGACGGTGACGTCGCAGCGACTACGCGTGACCCGGATGTGACATTTTTGCGACGTCACTTTATGGTCACAAGTGGTCACGATGCTATTATCCTTCACTCAAAATCATCGTTAAATAATAACTACTATTGCGGCTAGATATCTTCCGAGAGCAGAACGACACACTATACGCTACATCCCCTTCGAAATTAGCGTTCCCTGCTTTCTTTCTGAGGAGCTCCGAGGGAGGAAAAAACTACTCTCTACAATAACAAACACGCAGCAGCGATTCCCGTATTGAAGCAGATGTTTTTCCCCGATCCGGTATCGCCATCAACGGAGAGAAAGCAGTAGCAAAAGCATCACAAGCTGGTATCCATCTCGGGATTTTTTTATCGCCGGCCTGTATTTTTGAACTTTATCGAATTCGAGATTTCACTGAAATGAAAATGGGAATATCGGATATCTGATGTTGAAATAAAACCGATATGTCGGTATTTATCGATTTTTGGCCCAGCCCTAGCACCCAGTGTCTTGAAAATGAAAAATAATTAAAATGCAGATTATAGTAAAGCCGGTTAGGTTCAGCTTATTTGCTAACAGTAAAAATGCTTGGCGTCGTTAACCATGCCATTATAGCAGTTACAGTACAGCTTGGATATTTGTCAGCCCGGCGAGATGATATATTTCGTGCATCTAAATTCGCCAATCTGCAAAGAATTATGTATATGAATACATGCATAACGATTTACACGGTAACCTTACATGAGCAGTAATTATTGTTTATGAGTTTGTGTAAATCGCTTAATAAGGAAACCATATAAAGTACTGTTTTCTTCGAACTAATTATTAACTATACATGTACCTAAGTGTCGCCAAATTATGAAAAATTGTCATGGGCGGCAAATACGTAAGGTTTTCTATAGCTTTTACATAATTAAAAATAGTGAGAAGTTTAAATTTTTATGTTCCAGGGAATATGCATAACCAAGCGATGTGTAGCTCGGTAACGCTCTATCTGATCCAATCTTAACTTTTTTCTTTTGAAATTATGCCTTTTTTTACGAATACGCCTTATTAGGGGCCGAATGCATCATACGAAAAGCGAACGTAGCGGGTCCAAGGGCCTTGGCCCCTAGTCTCTCTATTCTAAAAAAAAAAGAAACGGCCGCTGAAACTGCCGCTGCTGTCAGGAGCTTCTTCGTCTATCTCCTCCTAAACCGTGGGGATTTGAGTTCCGACAAAGGTGTCCACGTATTCGGAAAATTCCGAGGAATCTGATAAGCTGACTTAAATTTCGAAAATCGATTTATTTTAGAAGATATTAATAAAAAACTGAAAAAATAAACATAATGGTGGCCACGTTTGGCATAAAATTATTCATTCCTTTGCAAAGAGCATTTCCAAGTATGTAGAATCGTGTGAAATTGGTAAACATGAAGTAGAATTTTACGCCAAATTAAAAAATATATGAAATAAATAACTCAAAGTGTGTTACACAAAGTTGACAATTTTCAAATAGTACGTTCACTTAGACAACAGGAGTTTAGAATGAACGATAATTCGTTTTTCCAAAACACTGTAACTGATTTTAAAAGCGCCATCTTGGCATTAGGCACGACCTTAGAAAATGGTATAGTTCCAAGCAGGGTGAATCTAAAGAGCGAGTTCCAAAATGTTAGATGGAGAATAATTAAAATGCAGATTATTTTAAAGCTGGTTCTGCCCAGCTGGACTATTGGCTAGCAGTAGAAAAATTTGGTGGCGTTAACTATGCCATTATCGCAGTTATAGTACATTTTGGATATTTGCCAGCGCGGCGAGATGATATAATTCGTGGTGCTAAATACGCCAATCTGCAAAAAATTATGTATATGAAAATATGGGTAATGGTTTTCCGGGAACCTTACATGAGCAGTAATTAATATAGATTGTGAGCATGTGCAAATCGCCAAATAATGAAAAGTCGCCATGGGTGGCAAGCTATTCTAGCTGTCCGTAGTTTTTATCAAAGAAAACATACGAAGTATTGTTTTCTTACAGCTAATTATTACTATACATATACGCAAGTCGCCAAATTATGAAAAATCGCCATAATTGGCTAATACGCAAGGTGTTCCATGGGTTTCACATAATTAAAAATAGTGCGAAGTTTAAATTTCTATCTTCCAAGGAACATGGAAGAGCCAAGCAATATGTAGCTTGGTAAGATTCTATCTGATCCAACCTTTGAGTTTTTTTTTTTTTTTAAATTATGCCTTTTTTACGAGTAAGCCTTATTAGGGGCCGAATGCCTCATACGAAAAGCGAGCGTAGCGAGTCTAGGGGCCTTGGCCCCTAGTATATAACAAAAATAGTTATTTAACACGGACGCTCATAGAATTGCGTTACGCTCTACGGGTATCTCTGTAACTGCTAAGCCGATTCTAAAACTGTTTTCAGCGATAGACAGCTACTCTATTCCTTAGTATTATAGGCTACCTTTCATTTATATAACATAAATACATTCTTTTACAGTGACACTGAGAATAATCCTAATACATAATGCAGTATGGGCATCTCTGTAAATATTGAACCGATTCTAAAACTATTTTCACGAACATAAAGCTGCGCCATTCCTGAGTATTATAAGCTACCTTTATGCATATATCACCAATAGTTCTTTAGGGACACTCATAAAATTACATTCCGCTCTTAGGGCATTTCATCTAAGGGAACTACTAAACCGTTTACATATACATATATATTTAAATTTTTTATTTCAATATCAGGTTCCCTTGAAAAAAAAAAAAAAAAAATCTAAACTTCTTCCAGATTTTATTAACGAACTCGGCTGGAAGAATTTCAGATTTTTTTTTTTAAATCTATTCAATCAATTCTGCCATATAGAGGAAAATGAAAACTGTAAGTGCTCATATAGACTCTTGTTTGCATAATTTTGTTGCTGAAAATTGCATCAATTGTTGTTTGGCCGCTAGTGATGAAATGTTTTGGATTAATGCGTATTCGAAAATCTAAAGTATCCATTTCAGTTATGAAATCAGATCCTTGATCGGAATTTAATTCTATGTTAAAAGCTCCTACTAAAACAGTCTTGCAATCATCCTCCTTCAGTAACGTTTCGAATATAGCGTCTAATTTATCTTCATGAGAAATTCGAGGACTAGCGTATGTATCTGCGAATCTCACTTTATCTTGAATATACGCAATGACCATTTGAACACCACTGATCTGGCTCGTGTAGGCACGCGTAAAGTGTTTCATATTCTTTTTATAAAGTTTTTCTCTATAAAAATCATAACTCCAGATGGCTTTCAGTTTTGGAAACCACTGTCTATCCATTCGTTCAAAGTGAATCCTGATATTTGAAAATCATCTGAGGGGATAGTCCATGTTTCCGTTGGCAACTCCAGATGGCTTTCTGTTTTGGAAACCACTGTCGACCAAAGTGAATCCAGTTCGACCAAAGTATTGCGTTAGCAATATCAAATCACTCTGCAGAAAACATGAATCAAACGGATAAGTGACCACGGCGCGTCGCGTAGACAAAATCCCGTGCTTGAAAGAAATAGCACCCGAGTGCTAAAAAAAAAAAAGAAAAGAAAAGAAAAACGTTGAAATCAGCTTTTACACATTTTAGGAGGTGGAAAACAGTCTTGAGTACTAAAAGTGTTGAACAATCATGTGGTAAATTTTACATTGAAACCCTCCCCTTTCCAATACTGGAAAAGACCAATTCAGAAACTCTCCTCACGGATGGGCATTATACAACTGCATAAGGGTAATAGAGAGCTCCCGAACTGAGAAAAAGGTGTTGTAACGTTGAAAATCTTCCAATGCTTAAAGAAAGATAAAAAGGGAAAGGAATTTAAATTGAAGCTAGAGAAGTAAGAGTTGCATGTATCGGGTATCGATTATAAAACACTTTCCATCAAAATACTATTTAAGGCATATGACTTAAGTTTCCCAAGGTTGGGTATATGCTGGCGCAGAAAGACACACAAAAGACAGCGCGATGCTTCCTTGCGCTGCCCTAACTCAAATGGCAATATGCACTAGCGCGTCAGAGTGCGAAATATTAGAGAGACTTATTTGCAAATTGGAATTCATTTGACCTCTCAGAAAAAACTGCCCCGCCAGCGAACAGCGAACATCTATCTCTCTTTGTGTTTCCCAGACACAGAGAAGTACTCAACAAATCTGATGAACACATGACTTCCTTGAACTTCTATTAAATCAAAAATATTTTTGGCGCTCTTCATCTAAACTTATTTTATTTGAAAGAGATAAAAATACTACAGTAATACTAAGGTTTATCGATTTCTAGCCAAATACTTCCGATATCGCCATGCTGGGTTCAATTTGAAAGATTTAATTCTGACACTTAATTTGGCGATATTTCGCTAAAAGCCGACAAGATTGAGATAGTTTGCGAGATTTTGGGGATAGCCAAAGTAGTCACTGACCACAGAGTTATTGAATACAGCCATACACCTTAACGTACGTCACTTGGCTAACCCTATAAATAAATTACCCAGTCGATTGCAATAAAAAAAAAAGATGCACAGTTGGATATTACAACAGTTCTGGTCTAAATACAATATTTCAACATTATACGGTTAAAATTTTTTGGAGTTATGCGAAATTCGAAATTTTTTTCGCGCCAAATTTGGCGATATTTCGGCAAAACTTGCCAAGGTCGACGACAAATGGCGAGATTTTGGGCATTTAGTAAACACTGACTGACTATTGTCAGAAGGAGCTGGTGTTATTATTGTAAGGTCATTAGTTGCCTCGTTCATCCTAGTCGCGCTAGTGTTTACCCACATGATACAAAAACATGATACAATGACAGTGAATGTTCTGAGGGAGGAGATGGCTAAGATGGAGAGCGGGCGCTAAAGAGAAAATTCTCATAAAGGCACGTCTAGAAGTGGCCTTGTCAACAGAATTTGTGTCCTTTGAGAAGTCCAAAAATTTTCTCACTTCCTCCTTTGCTGATTGCAGTTTCCCGGATCGCGGGGAACGCTAATTGTAGAGATATACTAAACTAGCCGCCAAGGCGACCAGCTTCGCCGCCCCGTGCCTAACTGTTCTTTATACTCAGTGCAGTGTCGGTCAACACTAATGCTTACATCTCAAGGCCGTATCCAGGGGGTTCGGTCCCTCCCCCCGAAATTTAAAATGTTTTTACAAAACAATAATAATGAAGCCTTTTTGTGAAAAATTTTGCCTTTTTCACCTCATGGTCCCCCTTCCCCCCCGAAATTTTTTTTCTGGGTACGGTCCTGTTACATCTTATTGTGACTGTCGTTCGCAGGGTAGAAATATTGTTGATTTTGGTACCGCATACGTTAGCGTATTATGTAGGTTGATACCTCGCAATTCCATTTTCAGATTTATGATTTTAGCGGTCAGATTTGTGAGCAAATTAATTGGCAAAAGTTCACAGACGTATTCAGGCTGGACACTGGACAAAATTTACAGATTTTTAAAGAAAAATTTGGGGGTCCGGGCGCTTGCCCCGAATGCCCACCCGGAAATCAGGCCCTGCCTTTTAACGACGAATTTAGAGGAAATAGAATATTAGAATCACTCACACTCTTTTTAAGTTGTTTTTACTGTGTGCATGGTTGCAGTAAATAAAGGACAAAATTTGACAAGTATTGCAAAATTCTTCAAAGTTACGATGTTTCGAGAGTTTGTAACGTGCAGATTAGTGAAACTCCATTTTTGACAGCAGAAAATGTTAATTTTTATCACTCCCAGACAGGCTCTTTTGGGGGTCCTCGGCTAGAGATTTAAAAGGGGCCTCTTTTCAGGAGCCGATTTGTCGATTTGGGAGCCCTGGGTAAAAGCTTCATTGGGGGCCCCCTCTTTGGAAAACTTTTTCAAAATTTACAAATTTTTAAAGAACAATTTGGGGGCCCGGGCGCTTGACCCGAATGCCCTCCCAGAAATCAGGCCCTGCCTCTTAGTGAGGAATTTAGAGGGGATAGAATATTAGAATATGTAATATTTGAAAATTAGGCTTACGCGCTTAAAAATCACATTTAACTATTTTAGAGATTTGGGGGGCCCTGACTTTTCGGGGGTCCCCTTGCGTCGCGGGGTTTCTGGGATCCTCCGCTGCGTCACTGCTTAAGATTGCTGGAAAATAAATAATCAAATTACTCTTATTATAAAGTTGTATATCCGCTTTTGAATGCCTCACCGGGGGCCCCTTGGGCTGGGGGCCCTTGGCGATCACCGACCAGCCTACCTGGCGAGTTCGGGCTGATTTTTATACATAGGAATAGATACTGTAAATACTTATTTTAAAAAAAAGTATTCCTGGTGTCTGTTAATTGCTCTGCGTTGGGCTTAGGTTTTTCCAGGGGAGGCTGAGCCGTCCAAAGCGCCCCCCAGCGCTACGGCCCTGGCAGGTTGACAGTGATTCCACTCTGAAAGAAAAAGAAATAGACGTTTTAGAAGTGAAAGAGCAAAATGATCACGTCGACACTGAAAATGTCAAACTGAATTCAGTTGATAATGGTATCTATGTATATATAAATACGCTAACAAAAACCTTTGTGTTCCTTTTGCAGCACATTGCGCGAAGGGATGAGCGCAAAATTCAGCACAGTTAAAGTTCGTATGGGGGTGTTTGTGTGAATGTTAAAATTTTTGTGTAATAAGCTAATGTACCGTAAAAATTAGAGAGGTAATTTGGCACGCAGTATTTCGTGCCAAGTCGGGCGATGGTTCCATTGTTGTGTCAATTTTGAAATAACAACACTAAATTTCAGCAGTACTCTAGGTTATAGTCCCTAGTAGCAATAAACCATCGGTCAATGAAAGGCGGGTGAGTTTAATCAGAGGAGAACAAGCAATGGCCGATCTCGGTTATTCACCCCAAAACGGGGAAACTTCATCGGTAACTGGTACAAAATGATCTCTCGGGGGCCATGAAGCCAATCATCGTTTTCCGATGACTATGATGAAATAAAGGGGAAAAAACCGATGAGAAACCGATTAACTGTTTAAAATATATTTGTTAATAAAACATAAACGACTGGCAGCAAAATTTTCAAAAAATGTCCGTTCTGTTTATTATTTTTTCGTTTTTTGGATGCTAGCTTTTCGTTTTTCTGATAAAGAAAAGAAAAAAATTCTTCCTCCACCAAGCCCGAACCCTGAGCGTACTGAGTCACAGACTGACGCTCTACCACAAGGCCATCCAGACTTAGCGTACATAAGCCAGATGTCGAAGTAACGGTTATTTTAGTCTCAGATTGGGACTTGGGGTGAAATTTTGACAAAGTGATGCTCAGCTATTATTAATAATAATCAAATTACTCGATTGGTTAAAAAATTAATTTCAATTTTTACCAATATGTAAGTAGCAACAACATTCAAAATTAATAATTAAAAAACAATATTGCATATTGAATAGGAATTTTAGTGTAATTTTAACTTTAATATTTCTTGGATAACTTTTAAAAATTAACTGATTTCTCTTCTTGCTGTTTACATTCATAAAGTTTCAAAAGAGTTGTTCATTTTAATGAAGTTTCCGTTATTCTTATAATGAAGCTGACGCTCAAATGGATTTTCTTTTCTTTTTTTTAAACACAGTTTTTTAAATTATTTAAATATTACAAACGATTTTATATAACAAACACTTACATGTTTATTTTGTAAATATTTCTTTTCAAATGCAAATTTTGTGGGAGGGGGCAAGGGGGAGGATCCCAACTCCCTGCCCCGTCCCGACCCCAATATAGGAAATTTGAAGTAAATTATGCGATTAATTCAAGAATTATTCAAAATTTCCTTAGATTATACAAAGGCACCTCTAAATTACACAAATATTTATAGGAATTTGGTAAAATGTAAACCACAGGGAGACCTGAAAGGCCCGATGACTATAGAGCTGCAGTTTCGGATAAAACAAATTGCTTGTCGGTTTCCCATCGGCGAAATTGCTCGTCTAGATCACCTCTATGCCTGAATAAAAATTCATCTATTGCAGAAAATCAAAAGTGCTCTCGCCGATGTCTTAATTGGATGAGTCGGTGAGTTAACGATGAGTTGATGAATGCCCATGCAGAAAACGAGCAGTCATTGCTGCTAGGGGTATTAGAACAAAATTTGCAAAAAGTGAAATTATTCTATTTGTTGAAACGCCACTGATTAAAATGTGCTTTAGCCCTGCCCTGGGCGACTTTTCTTAGACGCTCGATAAAGGCTCGAAGTGTTGTGTAAATTCCATGTTTTAAAGCTGTGGAGAAATGAACAGAACAGGGTAGGCTGCAATCCAAGAGACGCTTCTCAGAAACGTGCCAAATCGACAATTTCTTCACAATCTCCCGCCACGCAGTATGCTAAAGAAAATTTTCCCCGAAAAATATTATTGAAGAAATACCTTAGCAAATTAATAGGGAATGAAAATAATATTCCTAATGAAGTGTATGGAAATATTTCCGAAAACTGATGACTTAAGGCTGTTTAACCTGAGGAGCAAAAGTCGAATCGGGGACTAGGGGAAAAGCTTGAAATATGGGTGGTTTGGGGGTCCAAGCATACATGTCACGCCATCTTTATTCATGTAATGGACACAATTGTTAGCTGTATTTTTTAGAAATTCTCTGAAAAATTTTAGAAATATAATTATAACTTTAAAATTAAAACGATACAATGGACATTTCTTGATGTAAAATATTGTAGTAAGTATTAGAGATCAGCGCGAGTTGATTTTTTCAAATGAAATTCGATTGAAACGCGATAAAACTGCTGAAATTCTTTGAATTTCCGTCTGAAATATCACCTTCATTTATTTACTTATTTTTTAAATTAAATTGCTCCTATGAACTTAATGTTCATAAAGCATCGTAAAGTAGTTTCAGAAGAACCATTATAAAATTTATACTTCAAAGTTACTTTTGAAAGAAAATTTTTCAGTCAGCTAATTTTGAATTTGAGTTTAAAAAACAATGTTTTTCCTTCTTTCTTTTTATGAAAACTGACTGGTTATTCAGATTTTAAATTTGCAGTAGTCCACAGTACAGTTCCCGAAGAAATATTCTGAAAAATTTCATTGTTCTAGGAATGTAAGTTTATTTTTTATCTGTAGTGAAAGTTAACCAAAAAGCAGACTTCTCCGAAAAAGTGGCATGTTTAATAATTTTTTTTAAAAAAAATGAAGTAACTTTTCAAATTTTAAATTTGTTTCAGTTCACAGTATGGTTTCTGAAAAAACAGTCTAAAAATTTTCATAGTTCTAGCATCATAAGTTCATTTCTCATCTTAAGTGAAAGTCTATCAAAAACGTTTCCCTCTGAAAAAGTATCAAGTTTCACTATTTAAAAAAAAAATCAAATTGTTTTTCAAAATTTATCTCAATGTCAGTTCCCAATCTAGTTTCTGAGGAAACATTCTGAAAATTCTCATAATTATATCATCGTAAATTTATTTCTAATCTTGGGTAAAATTCGAGAAAATAGCGTTTATTCTAAAAAAGTGTCTAGTTTAATAATATTTTTTAAAAAATTAAATAACTTTTCAAATTTTATCGCAATGTCAGTTCTTATTCTAGTTTTAGAGGAAACATTCTGAAAATTCTCAAAGTTATCTTATTATAAGTTTACTCCCTATCTTGGTCGAAAATGAACCGAAATCCTCCGTTTTCAGGTAGAATAGCCTTAATCGATTGTCTGATGCATAGAGAACAGATCACCATAGCTACGGTAAAATAATTTGCTATGATGGCAATGAAATTATTAACTATCCAGTAGAGTTTTTGAATTCTTTGACTATGAGTGGTTTGGATTTTTTTTCAGTAAGCCGGGAGCAAGTAAAAATTGCAAAATAATTTTGATCAGCGTCAAATGCTTACAAACCTAAATCGATTTCCAGTACATAGTTGTTTACCCATTTCCATATTTTGGAAGTATAATTTCGTATTTTAATTTAATTCCACCCGTTTATCGCAATTCCAACCAATAAGTATACAAATTTCTTTTTAGTATATTGATATTTTTGTATATATTGAATTCTGTATATAAATACTATTTTGTATACGGATTAAAATTTCCGGCTTTGTCTTGGGGAGCGACAGTGTTTCAGAAATAGTCTATAAACGTGTTCCAGAAAAAACAGGTGGCGGGATTTGCGCACGGCTAACCAAAAAATTTCATAGTTTGCCACCACATAAGTTAGTACTGAAACTTAATTGCATCGTTATACTAATCAGGAATTTAACTACGAAGGAACCGCAGGCAATAAAAGAATTTTAATTCCATTTATAAAATATTCTGGTACTATTTTACCATATCCTTTCAAAAAGCTCAATTTCCAAATATATCATGTAGAACGGCAGTTTCTACGAGTGACGCAGCCAGCCCAACCAACCAACCGTAAAACTTCGCGGCACTTATATATACAGCTAACTTTTCTATTTTCAAAAGTGTCTCATCTGGATCTCAGAATCCGCGCTAACGAATTTTTTACAATTAATATATGATTTTAATCGGTGCCAAATTCGATGAGTGACGTCGCCGGTTAAGCTAGGAAAACTCGTTTTTTTTTATTTATTTATTTTTTTATTTAATCCAGTTAAAAGAGGGAACTATTTAACCTGCGTAAGGAAATACGGAAAATGATCTTGTTTGTACGGCGGTAAACAAGGCAGGGAGTAGGAATACAGTGCTGAAAATCCGTGACAAGATTTGTACAAGTTACTTTATATCCTAAACCTGTTTTCTCGTAGACAGCTGGTGCCAAGCGCTTCCGCGTTCTGTCCAGAAAACTTAGGTTCTGTACCCGATGTAGCACTTTTGCGAGATGAGCTTTATGTTACTGTCGTTTTTGTTTTATTTCATTTTAAAAAATAATAACAGATTATTATATACTTTACTTATTTTTTCTGTAATTTATTTTGCTATAATTAATAATTAAAAATAGTTAAGACTTTGAATTAAAAAAATAATTAATTTAAGTATTTTTTGGTAAAACTCCTTTCTAACTTTTTCTTTAAGTATTTCGTTTCCCTAGTATTTTGATAGCTATTTCTAATTAAATTAATTCTTTATTTTTCTAATATTATTAATTCTATTTAGAAAATTCAATATGTAATTAATATTTCAATGAAATTTTTTTTTCTCTTCAGAAACCTCACATAATTAATTAATAATAATTATTTAGTATTCAAAGGAAAATAAATAGTAGTTTTACATACTAACTAGTTTTAATAATAATTTTTTTACTCTTCATGTATATATAAAATTTATTGAAATTATTGAATTATAATTTTAAAACCAATATTTTTTCCAAATCTTAGGTTTTTCTCACTTTTATTTTGTATTCCTTTAATTATCAGATTTAAAATTTTGTTCAATACTTTTCAGATAGAAATTTGATTAACCTAAATTTATACATGCACTATGTATTAGACATTTGAAGGACGGAGATGGCATCTAAAACAAGATGTTGTGTCCACCCGAGCCGAGTTGATAAGATACTGAAGATGGTAGATAACTGAAGTATAAATGTCTAGGGTTCTGGTCTACCGGATGGCTGATAATCTAAAAATTCGGAGTTTTGGACGGTTTTTCTCACGATATAACGTAAATACGCTTCAGAAGCACTAGGAAAGTCAACCGCCCAAGACCCTTATTCTTAAACTGGTAGTTCATCTAAACGTTCTCTAAAAAAATAAAATTATCAACTGATAAAAAAACAAACATAGTATGAAGTTAGTTTTCTAAAAAGCGACATAAAACCAATTATAAACAATATTTTGAGTAATTTTCCATTTTATTAATGATTATAGTCATTAATTAATTTAATCAACAATTTTGAGATGTATCATTAACTTAGTTAAAAACTTAGTGTATCATAATATAGTTAAAAATTTAACTTAGAGATAGCTTTAAACTGAAAGCAAACATTGCATTAATAGATTACATTGCAGTAAAATAATAGAATGAGTAACTAGATTACATTAATTAAGAACGAGATTATTAAATTAAGAATTTTAACGAAACTTAATTTACGGTTATCGTTAAACTGAATGCAAATTAATGAATCACAATGCATTAAAACAATAGAACCAATAGTTATATATTGTTGTTGTTATTCTAGAATTACGGCCGATTATAGCTACACGTAGGCTCTAAGCCGAGACGTGGGGTGCCCTCCGTGGGGGTCTTTCTAAGGAGTCCTAACCCGTATTTACACTGTTTTGGAGGAAACCGCGTAAAACTCCGAACGATTAGGTCGGCGGACGCAACTTGGTTTCGAACCAGGCACCTTCCGTCTCCCAGTTCAGAGCGCTATGCGCTCGGCCACTGATAGGGCGCAATAGTTATATAATTATAGTAAAAAAGTTAACTTACGTTTAGCATTAAACTGAATGCAAATTTATGAAATAAAATCAAAGATGGTGGCAGGGATACTAATCTATACTCGACCCAAATTATAAATAGAAAATTACTCAAAAAATTATTCATTATAATCAGTATTAGGTCTCTTATTATAAAATTCTAACAAAAATATGTCAATTTTCTGTTACATGTTACAAAAGAACTTGCTGTGACTTTTTTAATCAAATACTCTGATACTGCATGAAAACAGGTTTGTATATTTATTTACATAACTTAGTGTCAAGCAAACTTCCGAAATTCGCCCTTGAAACTAATTTATTATCTTCTGACCATACCCTTAAAAAGTAATGATATCCACATGCAAAAACCCTTAACTGGTTAAAAATTTGTGACGCAGCATTTTACTTTATAGCTCTATGAATTTTAAATATGGGTCTTAAAAATAATGATATCAAGTTTTGAGTGACGCCCTGCTGGGAATTTTAAAGACTTGTTTTTAAATTCCATTACAGTTACTTTCGTTTTATTATCTAAAGAAGATTTACGCATTTAAGCAATGCTTTTAATTATGGAATACACTGTCAAATATATCACACTTTCACTGAGTCTATATAATGTATTCAAATGAATTTATTTCAATAATTTAATTTATCTTTTGCGTCACGCTATCCAAAAGGGCAAGTAAAGTTTACGTAAATATTTAGTTAGTGTCATAGTAACCAAACTAAGTGCAATGTATATGAAAATTTTTACGTATTTTTACGTATTAAGTTTACGTAAATATTTAGTTAGTGTCATAGTAACCAAACTAAGTGCAATGTATATGAAAATTTTGCTTGCCCCTATGGATAGCGTGACGCAAAAGATAAATTAAATTATTGAAATAAATTCATTTGAATACATTATATAGACTCAGTGAAAGTGTGATATATTTGACAGTGTATTTCATAATTAAAAGCATTGCTTAAATGCGTAAATCTTCTTTAGAAAATAAAACGAAAGTAACTGTAATGGAATTTAAAAACAAGTCTTTAAAATTCCCAGCAGGGCGTCACTCTAAACTTGATATCATTATTTTTAAGACCCATATTTAAAATTCATGGAGCTATAAAGTAAAATGCTGCGTCACAAATTTTTAACCAGTTAAGGGTTTTTGCATGTGGATCTCCATTTACGATGACAGCAAATAAATCTCAAGGACAATCATGCGAAAAAGTGCAAATTTATTGAGGCAGCAAGTTTTGGTCAGTGGTATGCCTCAGCAAGTTGAGTTCAATCATTCGACGGTTTAAGATTTTATACCCTGACAGCACACTTGCCCAATTTATGTCCATATCTGGACAAACTTGTCCAAAACATGTCTATGTCTATGATAAGATATCTCTTGGACATCATTTTAGCGACATCTGTGGGAAAGTCCATAATATGTCTAGAATAAGACATGATTGGGGCATGTAACACCCCAATAGAGTATTTTCACGTGACGTCACTGAAATTTTTTTTAGGTCAACTCGGATATTTAAGGATACAAAGCCACGTTTTCAGCCAATGAGCATTCTCAAATAAACGAATGTTTGACCAAAAAAAGTTGGTTGCTAAGGTGTGACGTAGTCATAATGATGTAGGTGAAACAGCTCTTTTAAGTCTTATTACGACAAAAACGGGAAAATCCATATTATGTCTGTTATATGACATGAATTGGACATCTAAACACCCCAATCATGTCTATTTTATGACATAAATGGGAAAATCTATCGGCGACAAACTCTGATTGGCTCAATTTGTTTGATCATGCGCAGTAACATTTTTGTATGCACGTTGTTTTTAATAATCTGTGGTGGTTGTGGTAGATAGTACCCATATATTTGAAGTTTCCTTGTCAGCTAATTATAACATTTTTATGCGGACTTCTTGCATATTGCTTGCCTATATCACTGTTCTTTACAATACGGGGTAATGTACAACTTTTTGACTTAATGTGTATTTTAATAAAAAAATTAAGTCAACTCGTCAGGAATGGCGAAATGTTGAATAAGAAGTTAATGATGAATTATTCCTTATTGAAGCTGAATGTAATGTGAATGATATTGAATCAAAGCCTATTAATGCGCACGATTATAATTATTTTCATAATGAATTTGAAAATAGGATCGATGAAAATATTTTTGAAGATTCAAATATGTGTGATCCTACAAGCAGTTCTTGTAATAGCTTCATTTCAGAAATTACTGATGAAACAGATACTTCTATTCCTTTATGGTAGTAACTTATCCATAGCATAAAAATAAACTGTGGATATGAGATAAATATCCACAGAATGTCTTTTTATGGACAAATTATGAATGTCCATAACATGTCCATAACATGCCCATATAGATAAGTTTTGGATGTTCATAACATGTCCATATGGATGTCTATATTTTGTCCAGAGGATATTATTATGGACGCCGTATTGTGCCATATGGACAAGTTTGGGGGGTATTATGGACAAGATATAGACAAATTTGGGAATGTCAGTTATGTCCCGAACTTGTCCATGATATCATATGGACATGTTCTGGACAAGTTTGTGCTGTCTGGGTATAACTCCGAACAGGGATTTAGCCGAGGACTGCTCTAGGCTGAATTTTCGGAGGGGGCTACGAGACTTTTTAGATTAGCCAAAATTGCTCAAAACGCAAATTGAATCTGTGAAATCCAAGGTCGGTAGAGGGAGATGACGATGGCCCCTATGACCCACTCGCTGGAGCTGCCTTTCCTTTGCATTTAGCAAAATTAGATAGTTTTTACAAAAACACAGTCTTCGCAGAAAAGTGTGGTGGATTTTGAAACAAAACTGGGAACATTTATAATTAATGAAATAATTAACATTAATTCAATTAAAAATTGTCCCCAATTCCTGTTTTACATTTTGGGGACAATTTGAAAAACGTTCTGAAATTGGGGACTGTCGTCGGAAAATGGGTACGTTTGGTCACCTTACTTTAATAACATTAGCGTTGACCTCCTTGTATGATCTCTTTCTGTATTTGTTCTCTATTGAGTGGCAACAGCTGACTTCTTGTTTAGTATCGGGTTCTTGCCAAGCAAGTGATTAGTTGTTTATTATAAAATCTGCATTGGTATATAATGTCTGCACGTGATGTCTCCTTTTTGCCTTGATTGTTATAAATTAAACTTAGTAATGAAATGTAATATTTCGCTCTAGTTGTTGTGCAAATATGAATAGTGAGGTAGGAAGCGAGGTTGACAGTGATTCCTCTCTGGAAGAAAAAGAAATAGACGTTTTAGAAGTGAAAGAGAAAAATGATTACGTCGACACTGAAAATGTCAAACTGAATTCAGTTGATAATGGTATACCATTAAAACATCAAAAGTTATTATCTAACTGCTTTTCTGATGGTGATAATGTAAAAGAAATAAGTGAAAATTCTCACATTGAAAATCTTTCATCTAATTGCGAAGAAGGGCAGGATGCCTTCGAGGTATGTGATAAAAAAAGCGAAAATGGAGATATTCAAGTTCTGTCATGCTATGAAGATAAAATGTCCGGCGATCTTAGCACAGACTCCAATAAGAATACAAATTTTATGAAAAAGAAGCGGAAGAAAATATATACTGCCCTTGTAAATGATGACGTTACCGCATTGAAAGAAGCTGCTGTATCAACCGGAGGTTTATTATCAGATGATATACGAAGGAAAGTTTGGCCGAAACTCGTAGGGGTTGATGTAATAGAGACAAGTCCAAGACCTAGTCGAGAGGATATTGAAAATCATCATTATTATCGTCAAGTTGTTTTGGACGTCAACCGATCTTTGAAACGATTTCCGCCAAGTATTAAGGAAGCCCAAAGATTAGCTATGTTGGATCAACTAGTACTTTTAATAATGCGTGTTTTATGTAAACATCCAGAGCTTCATTACTATCAAGGATATCATGACATATGTGTTACCTTTTTGCTTGTTTTAGGGGAAGAAACAGCTTACTATGTTGTAGAGAAGCTTTCAACTACTCATCTTGAAGTTTTCATGAAGGAATCAATGGAACATACTATTGAAATGCTTAACTGTATGTATCCTTTGATTGAAAAAAAAGATTATCAGTTATCAAAATTTCTACTTAAGTCTGAAGTGGGTGTTGCATATTGTATAAGTTGGTTGATTACTTGGTTTGGTCATGTTTTAAATGATTATGATACAGTTGTTCGCTTGTTTGATTTTTTCATAGTTTCAGATCCTGTAATGCCAATGTACCTGACATCCGCTGTTGTACTTCATCGCAAAGTCGAAGTGTTACAACAAGATTGTGATATGGCATGTGTGCATGCTTTGCTGTCAAGAATTCCAGATGATTTACCTTTTGAAAATCTTATTCTGGAGTCTCTTGACCTCTTTGGTAAATTTAAATATAAAAAGTTAAAACAGGAATCTTCCTATTTGAATGAAAACAGATCGAAAGTAAGATCTAGAGTGGGTTTTATAAAATCTTTTGTTCGAAAGATAAAATCATCAGTGCCTGTTTCGAACTTCACTATGCCTCTAGTCATAGCTGCAGCAGTTTTAGTCACTGCTGTTTTATATCAGGCCTACAAGTATTAGTTCTGTTCCTGTGGTGTTTACATTTTCTTTTTTGGTTGTACAGAATGCAGTATAATATTAAAATCTGGAAATATCTCAAAATAGTGTTATGTTTTTATTCGTGTATCATCATCTAAGTTTTAAAAGATAATTTATCAGTGTAAGGTTTCACACCAACTGTAATAGTTGCACATTTTTGAAAGAGAGGCATTTCAGTGGCTATTAATGAGAATTATCTGTAAAGAGATTTTTAGAAGAACGCAATTTCTTATGTTTTGTACTTTTTATTAAAGCATTTCTCTATTAAATCCTGTATAATTCAGTACATAATTTCAAGTCAAGCAAGTGGTTCTGATATGCTGTAAAAAGGAAATATTTTTCACAGGCTATTCTATGAATTTATATGTCTAAACTTACACAGACTTATGCGGAGTTTTTTTAAATAAGAGAAAAAAAAAATCTTATAAGTTCGTAAATAAAACAGCAAAAACTTTTGTAAGTACACATCTTAGAACTTGTACATTATGCATTTTGTGATGTTTATTCGTAATGTGGGATACAAACAGTTGCTTGTTTATCACAAGAAATATTAAATTTTTTTATAGAATTAGATCTGCAAACAGCATAATTATTGTGCTAAATCATAATTTCTCTTTTCTAGTGAAATGATTCTTCTTTGTATAAGTTATGATTTTATGACTGCTCGCTCAATTCAAATCTTTAAGTAAAAGAATATATATATATATATATATATATATATAGTTAATAAACTTATTTTATTTATGATCATGCTTTTTTTTTTTTCCTTTGACTCGATCACATTGTTTGGGTGAAAAATTATTGACAAGATTAGTCAAAAGGTCAATACAAAAAAGATAGTATTTATTAACTTCATATGATTATTTTTGTGAGACAAACATAAAAATTTTGCATGGTGTTGCTATCTTCAGTATTAACCTGAGTATAAGGCGATGTTTTTTGACTGATCAATTCTTCTAAAAAACTTGATTACGCTAAATTCAAGTCCTAAATTTAGGATTTTTCTAATTATCTTTATGAAAAATTTTGGTATGTTATATTCGGGCTAATATGGTATATTCACCTTTCATAAACTAATTATATAAACTTGCAGATGTTCAGGGTGGGATGACTAATTATAAAGAATTGTAACAGTAGTTACACTCAATCCCTTAAAATTTTTGTTGTATTATAGTTAAAAGTTTAGTTTTTCTTTCTTCTGTTCTGTTTCATGTACCTTTTTCTAACCCTTTAATAGGCCGCATACCAATGAAACGTGATTTTTTGTTTCAGAAATTCCACATTCTATAGTTTGAACAGTAACTATTTTGTCTTATAAAAATTTGAATTGTTTCATGTTACAACACAAGAACTTAAAAAAGAAAAAGAAATCTTGGATGAATTGAAAGCTAGATCCAATGCTGTGTATGATACAGCAAAGTAATTAAAAGTTCCAGTGCAAATTAAAATTTGGTATATAAGGGAATATTTGTTAAGTATACATAGGTTGGATGAGTAAACCAAATTTTCAGCTTAAGAAATAAACAGCTGGTCCGCAAAAAAACCATGCAATAAAGCCATGGTTGTTCATGGACCAGCAAAAGCTTATATGTAAACTTATAGTAGAGACCAGTGATTGATCTAGGATATTCTCAGAAGGGTAAAAATATTCCTTGCCTTTTTTGGAAGAGTGTTTTCCTTTACAGAGCAGTTTAAAACAAGAGACAATTATGACAAGTTTAAAACACATAATTAAATTGTGTATAACACATAAAAAAATTACAACTATTGGATTTGAATTTAAAATTTAGCGAATATTAAAAATTATATATCAAAATATGTGTTGCAAATTACATATTCTTTGGGTCTAAAATCATTTTCTTTTTTTTTTGTAAATTAAATAATCTGTCTTCAGTTTTAATCTCTCTCTCCACTTAGCTTTTCTGCTTGATAAAATGTGCTTCTGTTTTTATCGTTTTTGCCAGTGTGTCTGCAATCTCAGGGTATTCCCCCTTTAAAATATTTTGGTTCAGCATATGCAATGTAAATTCTTGGGTTCCTTACTTCCTTTCTGTTTCGGGCTGTCTCATTTTACAGGGTTGTGGGCTTTTTAATGGCGTTAGCCAAATTCAGACACTTCTGCCTTGGTGATACGTTTTTAAATCGTTAATTTCAAATATTTTATATTTGTTATGCTTACTGGATATTTTTGGTGACGTGGGCAGTGTCTTATGAGAAGCTCATCTTTTCCATCTTCTCAGCCAGGCTGTCAAAAGCTGGCCAAATTGTAAAATGTTTTTAACTCTCTTCCAGTGGTGGTAACTCAGAAAAAATTACTGAAAATATGGCTCTGAAGGAAAAAGGGAAATTATTTGGGAAATTCAATGTTTTAAGAGAAATTTTGGCATTGTTGGTCTTTTACCCTATTTATTTTACATGTTATCAACTCCACTTAACTTCGGCTAAAAGTACTACTGTTCATGTTTGAATAATTTACTTTTGGACTTGTTTACTTGTCTTCCAGCACTCTCTTTTAATCTCATCAAAGTGGACAACACCTACAGATTTTATTAGAACAGAGAGTGGAAAGTGTAAGACTAAAAGATCCAGGGGATAAGTGAGAATTAAACCCATGACAGTATGCTTAAGCGATTAGCAGAAAGGAGAACTGACACAGGTTCTCCTTAAGCATACTGTTATCTACTTCGTATATAAAAACCAACAAATTCAAAAGATTTTTCACCTGAAGTGTTTCACTGCTTTATTTCAACACAAAACATTGTTACCCCTTTTTGCATAGTTTGTTGTTTATTTGAAACGTTTTCTTTCTTCACATACAATCTGTTGCTGGATATTCCAAATTTTAACATTACTTGTGAAAGAATTCTATCGTTATTTTTTAGAATAAACTTTGAGTGTATTAACTATCTGTCACTTGTATTTCCTGTCCCATGATATAATTTTCAGAAATAGGATGTTGGGCGGGGGAGGGGGTGCAATAAAATGCAATTGGTAATAATACTTGATGATAGAAGGAAGTGCTATAGATTTTTAAATGAGGGAAAAAATATGTTGAAAAGGCAAATTTTTAGAGAAAAATCTCGAGATGAGGTTATCATCACTTCTCGATTGTTCTCCATTCAAGGAGGTCGTATTTTATTTTCGGCATGCTGTGTGGCTATGCAGGACAATTAGATAGAACCTGGTGTTATGTTTTGTAATGTGTTACAGTAAACTTATGCTTGAAACTGTTTCTTCTTTCAATAAAATAAAGCCTATTCAGAATTGAAGTCTTCTCACTTTTCTTCAACTTACTCATTTTCTCAGATTTTTAGCATCACTATATCATGTGTAAACCGGCCAAAGGAATGTTCTTTTTTTATGACCACCGACTACTCCCTCACTTGTGCTTAATTTTGGCAATAGCATTAAATATTTCAAGTGCTGTATCAGCAAAATGCAATGAACTGCTCCATTTTCAACCCACTTTCTGAAAATTACACGAAATTTCAAGATTTTCAAAACTTTTTCATTAAAATACTTTTCAGAGCTCACTCTAGGCAGGGTCAGCGGGGCGCCGTGCCTCAATGCCCTTTTTATAAAAAAAATTCTGCTCTGTTGCCTTTTGATTCACGTTAGTGCCCCGATGATTAAAAATTAGACATCCTCTTTTGCCGCATTTTTTTTTTTTTTTTAATTTCTACTGAAGCTTCGTTATCCCTTTTATTTGTTCTCTTATTTGGTGGGGAGGAATTTACACAACTTTTATGCTAATAGAACTCCCACCTTACCCATAAGCCACGCCGACATGTCAGTCTCTGGATGAAAAGGGACGATGGAAATCAATTGTGTAAAAATTCATTCATCTATAATTTTTTTATTAATGGACTGATTTGTTTGAAATTTTGGGAATCACTTTTAAATGCAAGAATTGATTCAGAGTCCAAATTTTAAAAAGACTTAATTTGAACAAAAGTTAGAAATTTATTGTCAGACCATATATTTTTTTTTCTTTCTGAGCTAGTCTGGGAGGGAAAGGGGGTGAAAAATGTGGTTGGGGTTCTTATCTCCTCTCAGGCTGTTTCAATACTGCCACTTTTATAGGTGATCAGCTGATTGTTAAAATCAACAGAAATACTTATAATGGCTGCAGATAATCCTGAAAAAAATTTTAGCTATTGTCCATTTTCAAAATTTAATAAATTACTGGAATTTGTAGTGGAATATGTATTGAATAACTGGAATAGATATTTATACCATTATATGGTTATTTTGAACAGAAGTGTTATTAATAATTTCATGCATTAACTATATTTTAATTGTTTTTACTATTGGATTAATTCTTATAAAGATAAGTGAATGATGAAAAATTGAATGAATAATTTTTATAGGTGTAATAACTTGAAAACTGAAAACATTTAAAAAATGAAAATTCAGGTTTAGAACAACTTTATTAAGTGTTTCTTAATTTAGTTAAACTTTTATTGATGATTCTTAACAAGGTGATCAAATAAATAGTTTATTAAACTGTGCTTCTTATGCAAAATGTTTACTTAATTAAGCATTTTCTTGTCTGTTAGGTATGTTTGGGTGATTATTTTTATTATAAAAAGTTTTTAAAAAAACTTAAAAATCTTTTAAAGAAATATTCTTATTAACTTAACTATTTATAATTTATTTTAATAAGTTAATTAAAAGTTTTTAAAATCATAGCACCCTGCCCTTTTCCCGACTTAAAATGAGCTCTGTACTTCCCATATCATCCATAATACTTATTAGTAAATCTGCAATAATTATGAATTTGTAATGAGTAATTGTTTAGAAAGAAAACTTGCAAGTATGCAAATTAATTAAAAACATCGAGAATAACAATAACTAAACCTGTATTACAGATGGCAAAAAGTCTGGGATAATGGTTAGTTACTGTGCTTGACTCGTGAGAATGAAGAAAAAAGTACAATAAAAAATATCTGATTTCATAAGCAGAGATAGAACATGTTTTTAAAAGTGAAATTTATCATTAATTTTTAAAGATTTTGAAAAAATGTGTTACTTATTATAAATACAGTGTATAATTTATTAATGACTATGTCATTTTATCTCTCACCCCCTTTATTGAAAATTGTCTGAAAAATGTGTCCAAAAAATGCGACATAAAAGTATGCGATGTATATATATTGAGTATTTTACATATATTTAAATACTATTACTTCACAACAGCTTTAATCTATTGTTACAATATTTTGTAAGCTGTAGAATACACATCACATGTATTTTTCTATAAATAGGTTACAATTATAAAAATTTCAACAGCTTAAGAATTGTTGAGTATTGAATTGTTTATTTTTTTACTGTGCAATGTCTTATCCTCCTGAATTCTGTATCCCTCAATAAACATTTATCTACTTTGTAACTGTGCTCGCACGTGCATTCTTTTTACTTCTATACTTTTTTCTTTCTTGATGTTACCTTGTTATGTGATGTGCCTGTTTCTTCTGTTCTAATTTAATAAAGTAAATGTTATGTTAAAATCCTATGCTTACTATGTTTGTGCCATAACTCTGCTAACATTTCTAAAAGGTTATGGACACCAGATGGATTAATTAATTTATTTGCTGATTTTTAACATTCGATTCAAGGCTGCATCATTCATCCTCAAAATGGCGACTGGAACTTGACGAATTGAAATGCTGAATAAAGATAATTACGAAACATGGACTCATAAAATTAAGGATGCATCAAGAATAACTTGTAAGAGGTGTAAACGCATCGGGCACTGGGCTAGCGAATGTGAAAATGGAAAAAAGAATAATTTTAAACATAAGCCCAACAGCCTGGAATTCTTATCCACTCTGCATGACTCTCCAATAGGGTTACCAGACAAAATGCAGCAATCCTACTCGCCTAAAGCTCTCTCAACAATATGAAATAACGAAAAGCAAAATTTTTGTGCGTTAAGATAGATACTAAAAATTATATAAGTTACTTAAGTTATCATCGACCCACATTTGCAATTGCAAGGAAAGATCAGGAAACCCTCCTACTTCCAGTCGATGAAATAAATGTAAAGGAAGAATAAAAGAAAAAGGGATGAGAGATAAAATGATATAGTCAATTAATATCGTTTTAATATGGCAATAATGAAACTAAAAAATTACAGGGGTTCAGGGGGGCTCTCCCCCTGACAAGGCTCGAACAGCTGAGTTATTTATCTAACATTTTTATTTAATTTTATATGTTAAAATGTTCAGATCAACTAATAAACATCCCTGTGCACAACTAGTTTCACAAACCATCTTTAGCAAGCACAATTTTGCTGGAATGTCTTTATCAATGATGGAACAGATAGTTTCTTGTGGTTCCATTTTTCCAGTTAAAGTTCCATTTTTCTTCATAAAGAATATCTTGAAGTTCTCCATTATCTTATTTTTATCTGAACTTTTACAATATAGTGTATAACTAATGTCAACATTTGTCCTATTTAGAACAGAATATTTCACTTTTAGTAGCCTGTTCCTAAGGACTACTGAAATGTCCCATTTTTTGGAAAAGAGCAACAATTTCATAAAAGGATGCATAAGATCTAACTATCATCTGAAAGTAGTGCCTAGTAGTTTTTAATTACAAATCTTTTATAATTAGGTAGAAAGGATTTTTTCTTGTGGATAACTTACAAGTGATGAAACACTGTAAGTCACAGTTCTTAAACCGGTGAAAGCAAATATTCAGAAAATGTGCTATAAACTTGTATTTTAAAATCAGCATGCTTTTTTGTTCTTTGTCTTGAATGCAGCTACACTATTAAAGGCCTAAAAATGAGTAGATGTCCGATTTTGAGGAGATAAAATGTACCCAAAAATTAGAGAAATTAATAATGTCCCATTTTGAGAATAAATACATAGGCACATTATGTATAACAGAATTTAAGATTAAAAAACTCAACTAGAGCAAAATAACCTAAACATATATTTATTTTGCCAATTCACCAATATATCTGTCATTTTTTTTTTTTTTTTGTTTGTTGTTGTTCATTTGTATCAATACGTTTTATTAATGGGGGAAAAAATACAATGATGCTTTTAACCCTCTAGTGTGCACAGAAATTTGCTTAGAAAATCTGTTTGTCCAGGAAATATAGGGAAGGATTTGCCCTACATTTTAATAAAATAACTTATTTCTAAAAGCATGCTACTTTCAGGCCTAACTGAAGTACTAGCTTATGATTTAATTCTCCCCCCCCCTCCAACATAAAATCAGAATATAAACATGTAACTGAAATGATTCATAATAATAAGTGATGCTATGGCTATTTCATCTTGTGGAAGAATCTAAAATTTAAAACGTAATTGTGGGTATCCCAGTCTTATAAGTAACATGAAAAATATGCTACTTATGTTTATTAATATGACAAGATACATTAAGGCTTTTTTTTTTTTTTTTTTTAATCAATCTGATAATAATTCAGACTGCAGAAAGATATCCCTTAAGATGATGACTATTTATCCTATCTTTCTGATAATGGTTAGTAATGCTTCTATTTATATCTGAAATGTAACTTGCTTGAAAGGTACAACCAAATATTGAAAAAAAGAGATAAAATACTCCTGGAAAAATAATAGTGGTTCGAAGGCTCTTCTGATTAAGATTTTTGATAGCATTTAACAATGAAATGTTTGCTTGCATTTTATTTGCTTTAATATGTACAGGGTTATTCATATTTTCTTCTGAGGTTTCAAAGTAGTATAGTAAGAAAACTAAAACAAATATAACAAAAAAGAATGAAAAAATACAGAAACAGTTCAAGTTAGATTTACATATATTGCATATGCTCTATATGTGAACCCTTGGTAACACAGCATACGTCATTACAATAGTCCAGTTGTTTCTGCCACTAGTGGCACACCCATGATTTTAGTAAGAGCAGTTACAAATGCAAATGAACTATCTTTTCCCTATATTTTGGAAAAATAATTTGAAGACAATATTTAACTTATTTATGCCTTGTGTCTCTTTTTTGGGATGGCATTTTTGCTATCAGTCAAAAACGTTATTTATTTTCCCAGCCTTTATTCATGAGCATTGAAACTCAACTCCACAAAATAGTTTAACATGACAAAGTAGGATGCTGACATTTCAGTTTTTATACATAATGATCTTAAAGGCCATCATCCCCTGTTCAAGAAGTTTAGATCAGAGATTTATCTATTATTGCTGGTATTAGCATAAATTGAAGAAAGTCACAAATGTATCTGGGCACAAATAGGTTAACCTAAACATTTTTATTAATTTAGTGACAATTCTCTGTTTTAGGTGATTTTCACTTTTATATCTTCACCTTTAGAGGGGAGGGGGGACTTTAATCCCTGTAGCCCCCCCTCCCCTCCTCTATGAGTGCACCCATGCCTGCTGCACTACTTAACATAATACTATCAATGTTATTGACCATGCATTGCACATGCTATCCTTTCATGCAGTTCAATTATATCACATTATAAAGATTGGTAAGGATATCGCATAGCGTCAGTAATGTTAATAGTACTACTATGTTGAGCAGGAACTGGACTATCACATTGATGTATGGCATTTGATAAAGGGTTCATACATTAAACGCCTGTAAGGTATGTAAATAAAATTTTAATTGCGTCTATATTCTTTCTCTCTCTCTCTCTCTTTTTTTTAAAACTGTAGTGCTTTGAAATTCTGGAAGCAATTATGAATAAACCTGCATAATATATTTAATAAAGTGTAATGAGATATGTAACTAATATTATAGAAATCTTAAAAAGTTTAAGTTTAAAATTTCTTTTTAACATTAGAAGAATCATATTTTACTGGTTTGTAATTCATACACTATTTTATGAAAATTTGTATGTTTTTCTCTGAAGTCTAATATTAAATAAAAATAATGTTAACTTTCAAATCTTTGGTTCTATTTTAAGATGTAGATGACTTCCTAAAAACTCTACAATAATAATATTATTAATTATACAAGAGTAAAATACATTTTTACTCCCTTGTATGAAGAAAAGGATATACACAATCACAAAAAATTTTGGTTTTCAGATTTTGATGGAAAAATGTGATCTCCATGAATGTCAGTTTCCCAGCAGGAATTTCATTTTTAAATTTTGGACTATTCTTTTCATGTAAAAATAAAATAACATAAAGCGATATATTTTGATGTCTAATTTTTATTAGAGAAACCTTGATGAGAAATGCAATAAAATTACATGCATGCATGAGAGTTTTCTTTTTACCTCATACTTAGTTTCAAAAATAAGCATTCAAATGGTTAGAATAAAAAAAAGGAAAAACTTTCCTTGTTTAAATGGGAGTAAGTAGTATGGGAGTAAATAGTTCTTTTATTATAAATGCTTTTAAATATATTTTACAGGTAAAATTTTAGAATCTTCTTGTATTTTGCAATACTTTAATACACAAGTGGAAGCAAGCTAGGAACAAATGGTCCTAACTTATTGGCAAAACGATCATGGAGCCCCTTTACAGCATTATAGAACATTTGTTCCTCTGCTGCACATAGGTCAATAAATGTACTATGGGGAAGAACTTTTCAATTAAATGTTTTTTTAATGTTTTATTTAATTTAAAAAGCAAAAAAAAAAGCTTTTTTTAACTTAAAAAATATCCTTTTCATTCAGTCTTGCAAAATCAATCTAATGCATATCCAGTCTTTTTGAATCGCACAATTAATGTGATGATTCCTTAGCTTTGCAGATAGATATAAACTTTGAGAAATTTATGAAAGCAAATTGAAAGATGCATTTGTGAACCTCTTAACTGCATTAGTGATGTCAATAAATACTTTTAAAAAAAATGCTCTTTTATCAAAAGGATTCAGAAAGATTGAACTTGAGTTGACAGCTATGAAACACTGAGATCACACATAATTATATAATCTACACATATATGTATATATATTAAGAAAACAGAATTTTTTCTGCAGAAAATTCCCATTCCTAATTAGAGATGGTAAAAATTTTCCTGACTTTTACAGGTATTGGGTAAATTGTTGAACCCTTGTCTTTCAGGTATCATAAAAACTCTGTACTTAGCACTTATGGAGTTTTTTATTTTTAGTACCATCTGTGGGTTGTCCTTGGACTTTTTTGACCATTGCATAAATCTATGTTATATTCTCAATTTTGAATCTTGAACTTTTTGTGAAAAAGAAAGAGAATTAAGAAAAGTAGGAGTTGTACAGAACAATATGTAAATTTTATTTTTTAATGTTTTATTACATATTTTTTAAAATTAAATAAGTACAAAAGAAATACAAAATAAATTCACTTAGCATGATTAAATGCATGAAAATAAAAATTTACATTAAATGATTAGATGAAATTATTGCCCCCTTATACAATGACACTGTGTTTTGATATAATAATTGTATCGTTACATAAAAACACCCACAAAAAATATATACAATATAAGATGTACCTGTGTAATAGAGAGTTAGCAAAACCACAATTATGCCTTTCAATTATTATATTGAATATTTATTTTAAAAAATTCACTGATTAATTTTACACACATTGCATTAAAAATAGCCAACTAAATACACTGCAACAATTTTTATAATTTTCTCTACAGAAATATAGTTTTGCTGATGAAGTTTTAGCAATTCCATAAAAATTTTTGTCAAATACTATGTATAAACTATGCATATTTTTTATTAAAATAACGTTGTGATAGAGCATTCTTTTGATTGTATATGCAAATAAAATGTACAATAATATATTTAAGGAAAGGAACTTATTTTTCAAAGCTATAACTCACAACAAAATAACTTTTTCAAAGATTTCCTTAAGGAAACTAACCTTTCATGAAATATTTACAATGCATTAACATATAAACATTATTGCACACTTTTTAATGCTGCAAACAAACTTACATCTCATTATGTTAAAGGAGGGAGGATATGTTAACTCTTTAAGGGGACTGCCTAACC
This sequence comes from Cheiracanthium punctorium, assembly GCA_038373885.1. NCBI lineage: Eukaryota > Metazoa > Arthropoda > Arachnida > Araneae > Cheiracanthiidae > Cheiracanthium > Cheiracanthium punctorium. Next base: position 141,686 of record JAWZYV010003534.1, on the reverse strand, counting down.
TAAAATGACCAATTTTCCAAAAAATAAAAAGGTTTTTCATTTTTACTGTCATTTGTATTGAGCAGTTTTTTATGTTTTCAAAAATGGTTTATTTTTCTCATTATGATAATTAGAAGCCGAGTTATAGACAAAAGAGTGCACTGGAAGTGATAAAAAGTGACCCCTTCTATTGCATTTTCTGAAGAATCTGTGTTCAGTGATTTTCATGTGCGATAACAGTGATAACTCAAAAACTATTATAGATATTGAGTTGAAATTTTTTTTCAGTTTTTTATATACATCAAGTTGTATTTTGAACTACTAGTAAAATCTAAGCTTTCTATAAAGAATTGGTCATTTTGCAGGCACACGTATATAAGTTTTTGATTTTTTGTTGGAAATTACTGGTTTTTCCATACAATTTAGCATATTTCAAAGAATTTAAAAAATATTTTAAAACTTTTAGTTCACTGCACAAGCAAATGTCATTAGGGTATGCTGTATAAAGGAAATTGTGATAAAAATAATAGAAATGATTTTAGAGTTGCTGGTGTAAGCATTAAATTTTGTATAATTTATGTTTGAAATTCCCTATTTCTTGCAATGTTATAAAATATTTTAACTTTTCTGCTTATTTTCATGATTATATATTGCATTCTTATCAAAAACATCTTTACTTCTTACATTTTGTATAATTTTCAAAAAAAGTGCTCCGAAGGTTGGCAGACCCCTTAAAAGTTACATATTTATGGCTTAAATGTATTTTTAAACCTTCATTTGTTTATTCATTTTTAGCATTATATATGTATGTGTGTGTGTGTGTATAAATGCATATCAACAATGACTAGATGTTTTTTTTAAGTATGAGAAGCACATAGAAGAGAGCCATAATATTTTCATTGGGATACCATTATTTGTTATATAAGCCTATACTTTTTTAAAGTATTTTATTCACAATGAGTGTTTATCTAGAAAAAGGAGCCATTATAGATGCAAATCCTTATTACTCTTTTGCATATTCATAAATACACAGAATAAAATCTGTCTTCAATGATAGACCTATTTATAACAGTAAAACTCATTGTTTTCACTGATTAACTTGCAGATAGAGATAATATACTTTTACATAAACCTGCATATAAAATATTTGTTGTTTTTCAATTTGGTGTGCTTGTCACTGAACTTTAAAAGACTAATTATATTTGAGATTTCATGTTTTCAAAATTCTTTTTTGAGGATCTCTTACTTTCTTGAAAAATAGTTAAATGGAATCTTGTAAGATTCATAAGAAGACATATTTATCCAGGAAAACCTGTAAGTGTTCATAATAAAATATTTTTCCTGAAAAATATAAGAACTCAGTGTGATTTGATGGAAGTATTAGAAGACTGACTATAAAAATTTCTGATAAACTTTTTTAAACGTGAAAACTGGTGTCATACAACACTGCAATTTTTTGTATGACTTTGAGCCACATGTGTAAAACAGTCCATCCTAAATAGTTGTGTTTTGCCTGATTCCATTAAAGTAAAAGATGACATCTGTACCTCCTACAACAATGTTAATGAAAATACCTAACAAATGATAAATACATTTCTATAGCTGTTCTAATGAAATATTTGAGTTTGTATGTGTACCTAAAAATGAGCGTAAAAAAAAGAGATTTTGAAAATAAAGAAGCTGTAAAGGAAACTAAAAAACAAAAGTATGAAAACTTATGCAAATGGATGAAAAGATTGCTACGAGTAAATTTTACAAAATCAGTTGGATTTCATACTTTGTTGCACGGAAACTGTAGGCTGAAAATTATACATTTAATCTTGCAGATTAATTTAAAGTATAAATAAACATGCATCCTGTTTTAGTAAAATACTTCAGCCTTTTTAGTTATGTTTAAGTTTTATGATAGGTTAATATTATAAAAGTATCTTGCAATAAATGTGATTGCATAAAATGGGGTTGATTTTATACTTGTTTCTTGGTTCATTCATGTTAGAATTTAGAGTATTTTATATGTAAATTCTTTTGCTCCAAATTGTTTCTTCCCAGTGAAATTTAAAGACTCAAATTCTTGCATCAGATTTATCACTGCGCTCTTTGTATTCAGCCGCGTTTCCACTAGGTCTTTATTTTCCTTATTGTACTTATGGTCCTTAAAAACTAAACGAAGCCACTGTTTCTTCTTCTAAGGTCGATTTTTGTCAGATTAAAAACTTTTCATTCCCTGTCATTATTGTCGTTAGAATCAGGGTTTCCCATTGGCTGGTACCATAAGAAATGCCCACTGAAGCATTCCAATATGGCAGTTGGGATAGCGAGCAAATGTCCAATCTAAGAGTTACATATTTTAAAAAAATAAGTAGGCTCTCAATAATCTTTTAGTACAATTAATTTTCAATTTTCATAACAGTATTCCAAAATGTTATAAATCTGCTCTGAACAGAATTGATGCAATTGATTTAACAAATTTAAAGGGAAAAGAAAAATGACCTGCGACACTCAATCTCAGTCCATGATTTCATGCACACGTAATTCCTATGTCATATTTCCTTTTGGATATTTTCATTCTTTATGTTTTGATTAGTCACTCGTTTAATGATAATGGTATTTGTATTTCTGATTCTTTTTATTTTTGATACTCAACTCTCCGAGATCTCGCACAGATTTGTAACATGATCAGTACTACTTAACTTATAGCATGAACCTAGTGTCCCTAATACAGTTCAGATGTTCTGTGTTTGTACTTGGTATTACCACCATTGCCTTTTATCATGACACACCTAAAATTTGTAGCAACCCTAACCTAAATAAATTTCATGACAAATACTATTAAAACAAATAAACATGATTTTCGTTGAAATTAGTCCAATAATTTGGCCAACACTGCACTGCGTATAAAGAACAGTAAGGTATAGGGCGGCAAAACTGGCTGCCTTGGCAGCTAATTTTTAACAAAATCTTAAAAACATTTTCATTCGAATACTAATTTACTGTTATTTTAAGGTTTAATTTCATCTTGATAATTGAAATTCGAAAATTGGAAGTTCAAATTTTGACATTTGACACACCAAGACATTTTACTCTATTCAAAAACAACAAATGGAGATATAGTTTAAAGAAAAATAAGAAACAGTAAGGTAAAAGTGTAAACATGCATGTGTGAAATCACTAATAGCCATTGGAGGAAATGGACGATTCTAGTAGAGATAACGAAATTCTCCTTTAGCGTTACGACATTTGAGGCAGTAAAGACACAAGTGGAAACGGGTCTTTAGTCTACCAAAGAATAGCGGGTATGAAAATCACTGTCTTTATCTTGTGTCTTGAATTTAATTTTAATTTATCTAACCACCATAAAATTTACGTGTATGCAGAAATATTTTTAACCTTTATAAAACATTTAAACTTAAAAACCAGATATGCAATAAAAAAATCGTCATGGTGTATTTATGTATAGAAAGGTTTACATAAAGCAATTGATTTTGAATGGTTAAATATATTCGAAATAAAAAATTAAACATTTACTTAGAGGATTGGTACAGATCTGGAAAATCAGGGAAATGAATTTTGGACAGAGATATTGAAGTCAGGGAAAGAAAAGAAAAATGCGAGTTTGTGATGAAATCATCAAAATACTTTATGTGAAAGTATATTTGTTTATAGGATCTCAACCTACTTTTACTCTTGTGTAGTAGTTTTATTTGAATTTTCATTTTCTTATTTAACCTTACAAGTAATTTAAAAATATATCATATATGAACATATTTCGTCTAGTTGAAACATGTTTAATCTTTAAATTATTATACCAAATACTATGATTTTTGTTAGAATCCAGTGGTACCAAATAAAATTTTGTTTATCCATATTTATTACAGGGTTGTAGAAAAAAATATATATAAATAAAATAAAAAGAGAAAGGAAATAACATTGAAAATAAAAACACAAAGCTCATGAAATTATGTAAGATAAAGTCAGGGAAGAGCATGATAGAAGTCACGGAAGCAAAAGCTTTGAAATCTATAACAACCCTGACTTAACCACAATTCAATAGGGGCCGACATTTTCTATTGATAAAATAAACTTTGCACCTCTTCAAATACTAGACGAATTCCTTCTAATTTAAAAATGGTTTTAAATAATGTTATCTATATGTTTATTAACACATGTTTTTAATTTCTCTTATCACTGTAATGCTCAGTAGAAGAGGCTATTAGTGCTGTATGGAAAGCACTATTCTTTCCCTTTTTTTCATTCTGAGGCACAAGACTAGGTTGAATTATTCTTTATATTATATTTATATATTTTCAAGGAACCCTTATATATAAAACAATTTGATAGTATATTTTAAAATGTTTATATTACAATTTACTATATACAAATATGCAAAACAGAAACAAAATTTACATAATAAAACTCAACACTTATGACAAATCTATTTTGAGGAATTTTAAACTAATAATATAGAAAAAGAAAAGTTTAAAATATGCAACAAAAGATATTTTTTTTTTACAATTTGTTATGTAAAATGTACATCTCTTTGAAAAAGTTCAGATGTACATGAAATGGCAGGATAAGGAAAAGTAATGCATGTTAATGAGCAGGGCCTGACTTCCGGGAGGGTATTTGGGGCAAGTTCCCGAGCCCCCAACAAAAAGGGGGACCCCAAATTGTTGTTTAAAATTAAAATTTTTGTAAATTTTGAAAAAGTTTTTGAAAGAGGGGGCCCCCAATAAAGCTTTTGCCCAGGGCACCCAACTCGACAAATCGGCTCCTGTTTAAGAGTCTTGTCAGTGAAATATAAAAATCACATTAACATATAAGTTCTCAGTTTAGTTATCGTAAATTTCCCGGACGAGTTTGATCCTTTGAATCATTTTTGAAATAACATCTTTCCCTAGTGCCTGAACTGAATACCATACTGCACTGTCTGGAACACAAGATCTTTCTGGATGAAGATAAAACATATCAGTTCGACCTCTGCAGCTATCAGGGCTAAAACAAAACAAAACAATATATATATTATTTTCAAAATGATTAGGAAAAAGTTAAACACAAATTTAAACAATCTGAAAAGGACTATTTTTTATTATAGAATTCAAGATAACATTATAATCTAATTTTCATGTTGTGGCTCTACTGAGGTTAACTTTTATGGTTATAAAATTTGGGATGATTTTTTTTTTTTTTAATTCCATTATTGTGAGACAGAAAAGTATCTAACGAAATTTTTTTTTTTCATTTTAATTTAACTGCAACAAATTGTAACAGCAAAAATAAATATATTACATTTTATTTTTCAAGCTATGTATTTAAACAAGAAAAAGTTACCATTTTGAAAGATAAAATTCAAATAATCTCACAGGACACCTCATAGAATCTGTTGAGTTTTCAATCTCCTTGTAGTTATTTTCACTAGAATCTTTTCTTGAACCATCTATAGAGAAGTAAATTAATGACACTTCATAAGTATAAATAGAGTGATTTAAGATGAAAAACAAATGCTGCCATCAAATGATGCAATTAAAATTACTGAAGAACAGTTGAGACTTTATTTTAAGACACAGTCATGCATTTGATCAACTTAAATGTTTGAAGAATTATACAATGAATAAAATCTTAATGTTCCATAATAATGTGGTAATGCATTGAAGAAAATAGATAATTCTTTACTGGATAGTGACAATCAATTAAAAAAAATTGCCATTCTGGCATGATAAAATGGTATCAATCACGCCTGCAATACGAGCTGTGAATAATGCCCTTGAACATATTCCTTGCTCATGATTGAATTGTCTGCAAAAATAGCTGTCATAAGTTACAAGCAAGTGATCTCTTATTCAACCGACAACAAAGAGCAATAACATGATAACATTACTTCAACAACAACAAAATCTGGAGTGACTCCACTTGACTTTCCGAACACTTAATATTTACCAAGCATTTAAATAAATTTCATTCAATTGAATCATATCTAGTGTTCAGGAACTAGTGCACTTAATGATTTGAGTGTATATAGGCTGCAATGTATAAGAATACTTTTTTGTAGCCCTGTAAAAAACTGTAGGGCGTACATTTGCTAAATTTGTGCACTATGTAAGACAGTGTCTTATAAAATGCATACTTAATTTGATGTCAATCGAATACACCATTCAGACACTACTTCACTTGACTACTTCAATGATTTGTGTCCTTAGGCTGTTATATGTATAAGAATTACCTTTTACGTAATGTAAAAGAAATCTTTTCGTAGCCCTGTAAAAAAACTATACTAATTACTATACAGACCAAAATCAATACCGGTCTTGCGATGAAGGTTTATAACGTATATACCGAATTTGAGCTCAATCGAATGCACCATTTAGGAGCTATTGTGTTCACACACACACACACACACACAGACACTTCTTGTAAAAACAGCAGTAATGAGTTCAGAAGACCTCAAAATGTGTAAATCCACCAAAATCTCAAAGTTGAATTTTTTCATGATTGCAATACTTTATATGCAGTGGTGCACCCGGGATTTTAGTTTAGGGAGGCCTAAAAATACTGCTGACCCAGTTATAACAATCACGATTATACTTACAATTCTCTTATGTCAAAATATTCTGTACCACTGGTCTGTAGAACACAAGCTCACTATCAACGTAACTCATTATAGAATCATAAATAATTATCTGGCTGTTTCACTGATGTAGTAACTGAGTTCAACTGTGTTGAATTACTAATTGTAAGTATAAAAAAAAAAAAAAAAAAACTAGTGTTTTTTTAAAAAATATTTTAGAAATAATTGAAGACAATTATTTAAATAAAATATATTAATTCATTAAGTGTCAATTTTCCACTTTAAAAAGCTCTTTATTTCTAAACCTCCATCTTTAGGGGGGGTGGCTTTAACCCCCATAGTCACCCACCATGGGTGTGGATGCGCCTATGCTTACATGGTACATGCTCGGATAGTAAAAAAGATAGTAATTTATAAAGCAAGCATACTGTACATAATGCTTGCAGCAGTAACTATTACGTCTAACATTATTTTATTTATCCCAGTTAGTATTAGTGGTATACAGTCTTAATATGTAGCATGGCTGCCACGAAAGTTTAGCCAAATCAAATCAAATATCAATATTTCGATTTCTGATTAAATGATTCCTTTGCTCTTATTAGTAACCTAAACTGTTTCAGTTCATTATTGATTCATTTATTTGAAAATAGCATTTCATTCTTGTTTTGCACTGTGAAAAGAATTAATAATCATCTAACTCTACATTTTATGAAAATGATACCCATTTTTTAAGCACAACATTTGTAAAATAATAAATACTACCTTAATCACGCAGTTCTACAAAAAAGAACAATGCTGCCGCAGAGCTTTGCATACAACTTTATAGTGTGGACATGGTCATCACAAAGTGTTTTTCCACAAAGCACGAAGTGCAATAAAGGAGCTTTAATAATTTCTTCATGCAACAAGTTTGCATTCAGCTTAACAGTTATACTGTGTACAAGTATAATAAACTGAATTTAAAAAGACAAGACAATGTATTAAAAAGAGGAAAGGAATCATTCTACTCTCTTCTTACATGTTATAGTATTCTATATTATAGTATTCTATATTATAGATTAATAAATACTAAATCTATGGTTAGAACCAAAGTACATAAATAAGTGCTAAATGTAACATTATTTATCCACTTTAGGTGTTTATTGAATGAACAGTTCATATTAAAAATGAATTAAAAACTTATGATATTTAAATTGGGGTGCGATTTTATAAATATTTATATATTGTTGTTAAATATTTATATATTTATTATAGATGTTGAAATATCGAATAAATTCTTAGATGAAAAAAAAAAAAAAAAAAAGTCTATACTTTCCAAAAATGATCTTATTCTAGACTGTTATCTGAATTAGTAGTAGTTTAATGTATTAGTGACATAATTTAAAAACATTTTAATAATTCACTTTTACAGGAGCTTCCAAAACTTACAATCCATGAAGAGAGAGCACGCTTGAAAGACAAATTTAACACTAAATGTTAAAATTCATATCAAAGCTATGAGCTCCAGCTGATATAAATAGCACCTCCATTTTTAACATAGCACACTTTACTGATTCACACTTTATTCCTAGCATATTAGTATTTAAACAAAATATAACTTCTGAATAAAAGAAAAATAAACACAAAGAACTAAAAACTTCAAACGGTAATAATCATTTACCTATACAATCAGGCGTATTGTGATTGCACTCCAAGTTGTCGCATACTATTCCTAAGAAAATAATTAAGAAAAACAAAAAGATATTGCTCAAAATTTAAAATAAATTATCCATCTGCATTTAAAATAAAAGAAAACAAAAATAATGTTGTTAAATTGAGTATTAAATAGGTAACAATGTTAAATGATTAAACAAAACAAAATATCAAAATAAAAATAACATACTAAGAAATGTTAGTATCAAATTAAAAGGAAAGTACCACTCAAACAAAATTTTGAAACTGTAAAAACATGCAAATTTAGATTCAGGTTCTCAAATAATGAATTTGGATTATTTCATTTAATAAAAACATACAAATAATTATGAAAACTGCAGAAAAAGTAAGTGAACTTATTTGGATTTAATAGTCAGAAACATAACATCTGAGCAAAAAAAGTGCTGTCTTAAAAGAGTTCCTAAATTTTAAGCTTGTTTGGTTCTACTATTGAGTATAAACAGTGATAAAACCTTAACTGTATAGAAATACTAGCTGAAGTACCCGTTCTTCGCACGGGAATGAATGGACTTTTTGATATTACGATTTGTGGTGATTACTATTTATTGTAATAAAGAGATATAGCAAAATGGATATCGCTTTATATTGTGTTCAATAACCATGCATACCGAATTTCAAGGCAATCGTTTGTACGGTGCAGAAGGTCATGCGGCGTAGCGCAATCTAGTGGCGAGTTTTAGCAAAACGGATACGGCGGAAATATTCTTCGCATTCAGATATCGATGAATACGAAATTTCAGGACGAACGTCTGGACAGCCCTGTGAAGTTCATGTGTTGACGCGACATCTAGTGGCAAATTATATAGGAAAATGGATAGCGCCAAACTCTTCCCCGTGTTCAAATATCTATGTATACCTATTTTCATAGCGATCAGTTGCACAGTCAAGAAGTGATGCACTGCAGCGCGATCTAGTGGTTAATTAATGATTTGCTACAGTGCCGTCAAGTGGCGAGTTATAGCAAAATGGATAACGCCAAAATATTCTCATTGTTCAAATAGCTATGTATACTGATTTTCATAGCGACCGTTTGAATGGTCAAGAATTTGGCCTGCTGCAGCGTCATCTAGTGGCGAGTTAAAATAATAATGCATTGCAGTGCCATCTAGTGGTGAGTAACATCAAAAGGAACACAGTTAGAATATATTCTTCGTGCTGAAATGTGTAAGTATAAGAAATTTTATGCCGGTCGGTCGAACGGTATAGAAGTTGATGCGTTGCAGCGCCATTTAGCGGCAAGTTGCAGCAAAATGGATAGTGAAAAATATTCTCCGTGTTCTAATATCCGCGAGTACCAAATTTCATCGAAATCGGTTGGACGATATTCGCATAGTAAACGGCTAAACGGAATAGAATTCGACGTTCTGCTGCGCCACCTAGTGGCATGTTAGAGGAAAACGGATAGCATAAAAAGCTTCTCAATGATAAAAGACTTAGGTGAACCAAATTTCATGGTGCAACGGTGCTAGAGTTTTTCAACCTCATACACACTTACCAACATTCATTTTTATCTATAACCAGTGTCATTATATATCCCAGTCTCAAATAAAATCCAGTTTCAAATCTAAGCCTCGCCAAAGTGCCAACATACGCCATTGTGCAAGCGTTTGTTCAGGAAATCATTCGAAGCATTGACTTAGCAGCAATCAATATGGAAAATGGTTCGACCGCGAAAAAGTAAAGCAAGCCTTTATTTCAAAAGTGAAATCCCTTAATACAGCCGAAATTTTTAAAATTATCAACTATAACGTGTTTTATTCATCGTTACTCCGATGTAGTAAATGAGATTTCAATTTTCTGAAATTTGGCGGAATTCCCCCAACTTAAATCAATGTACTCATTTGGCGAGAATTCTGTAGATAGATCGCTTGAAATCCCTTAACAACTGCATTATTTCTTCACGGATCATTAAAATTTAACGCTGTATTCTAATAAAACCTTTACACTTGTTTTCAAAAATCTATTTCCTTAAGCTCTCAATAAATTGCGTCAAGCCGAAATCTGTGCAAACCGCTAGAACTCACTTTCTCAAAATCGGCATTTGAGCCATTTTATTTTTTCGCCAAACTAAAAAAAATTACCTATTAGCCTCGGAAATCTTCAATTCTTATTGTTTTGCGTATAAAACATTTCATTCCTGCTCCGATTTCCCATGCACACGATATTATAATTTAAAAAAAAAATAACCTTACGAATATAAACTAACAACAAAAAAAAAAATCGTTATTATTCTTTTATTTTTACTTTGAGAATTTAAAACATCTTATTCGGCAAAATCGCCAGACATGGCAACCACGATCCTTATTTCACACTTTTTTCACTACAGGGGTTACAATTACGGAAATCTTTTTGCGTGGAGAACATAAAAAATCTCTTAAATTCTGGGAACGGGTGGACTTTCAAAGTTTTAAAGTGGACTATGATTTATTCTATATTATTTTACATATCTGTGCAAAATTTCAGGCTGATAGGTTCATTTTTGTGGATTTGTATACAACTCAAATCCACAAACAAACAAACAAACAAATAAACAAACAAACAAACAAACAGAATTTCATTTTTATTTATAAGATTTACACAAAAGATTAGTTACTTGTTAAAGAGATTTTTATTAATCTTATGGGTTATAGTCTAAGAGCCAGCGACCGCCAGACCTTCGTCATAGTATACAAGGGCGGATTAAAGGGGGGGGGCAGAGGGGGCGACCCCCCCTGAGAAGAAAGGTGTGTGTGATTACGACAACACTACACTAGGGCGAACTGCCAAGGGAGGTGGTGTGCCTTGGTAGGAGGACATTATAAGGGGTTCTAACACGTATTCACGTTACATCTGGAGAAAACCTACCAAAACTCCAGACCGTTAGATCGATAGCCGTGCAATGGGACCCAAACTCGGGACCTTCACACTTTGGCCATCTACCATTTTCAGTGGCATAACCACTTGTGCCATGGTGAGGCCGGAGAAGAAAGAAATTAATGTAAAAGATCCTATTTTACTTCCATAAAATGGATGTATATGTCAATCTTCTAACTAACTGCCCCCACCGACAAACTTGCAATAATCCGCCACTGATAGTATAAAAGCTGAAACTTTCTCTGCGCATACCCCCCAACAGAGGTAGGAACACTCGGCCACTATAAAGTTTGGATGATCGTGGCTTTGGCAGGAAAAGTGTCTGGCAAGGGATAAAGTGATTTCTAGTACTGCGAAGAACATATAAAAAAATCATGCTTTATGAAATGACGAAAATAGAATTACGTTTTCCATGACTTTGGGGTTGCCTGGCAGGGTTTGCCATGATGGAAAAATGTATGGCAAGAGATAAAGTGATTTCTAGTACTGCGAAGAAGAACATATAAAAAAATTAAGCTGTATGAAATGACGAAAATTTTCTGTAATTTTATACACCTTTGCCACCTGTTACCTGCCAAAGCCCCGATCATCCAAACTTTATAGTGGCCGATTGTTCCTACCTCTATTGGGGAATATGCGCAGAGAAAGTTTCAGCTTTTATACTATGATGAAGGTCTGGCGGCCGCGGGCTCTTGCTCTATTAGATATAAAACTTAGCAAGGCAAGAAATAATACTTAAACACCCTTTGTTCTGCGATATTAATTGGGATATAAAAAAACAATGTTTCTGATCCCACATTGTATTGTGATTCTGAATTCTTTTAGTGTGCCCCACCTCCCTTTAAAGTTTTTGCTTATTTTAGGGACAGCTTGTCCAAATCAATGAAAGAAGAAAAATCAATAATGCACACTTATCTAGCATATACACCTTCACATGGCAGGGACTGCTAAGTTAGGGAGTTTAATGTGCTATTCAGAACCCATGTTTAACCTGCTTTCTTATCATTGGAACGACACAACAAGACTCCACTTTTTTAAACAGCCTTGCTTCCTAGCTTGGGATTTTAAATGCTCTGCTGGTGTTGGTGCATTTGAATATCCACCATGAGCACGCTTTATATACCTCGTAAAACACCGGTTGAGAACCAATGCATTACACAAAAAAAGTGTTTTATTTTGCAATACCTTCTGTTACATTAGAGCAAAACAATTTATCCCCATTTTGTCATGAAAGCAACAATGAAAAAAGTATTCAAACAGGTCTGGTCTGTGTTGCTTTTCAATTGAGTGTAATATTGAAAATTGTGTAAATTTGTCTCCAACATCAATCTGCTAGTCCACTTTGTTAGGTTTATGATATAAAAATGATTTTAAAATCTGAATACTTCTGCATATTTTAGCACATTAAACTATTTTTCACATAAAAAAAATAATTTTTGCAAGTTTTGTACACCTCTTCTTTACAATATGGATTTTAAGCTAACAAACAACTAATCATATTCCGTATCAGCACAAATATAACGTGACATTTTTTGAATCATTTCTCATTAAAAACCTGACTCACACTGAATTCAGGGTCTAAATATAGGATTTTTCTAATTATCTTGATGAAAAATTTCGGCGTTGCATTATATTATATTCGGTGTCGTGTTATATACGGGCAGGACCGGCCTTCTGTTTGAAGTGGCCCGGTTGCAAACATTTTTTGGGGGCCCCAAACATTATAGATGCTAAAAATTCAATAATTAATAGACCCATTTATAAAGCAAACATTAAGAATGAACTGAAATACCACTAATAACACTTTAATAGTCGTGGTAATTAGGGTTGAAGGCCGGCTCTAAGGTAGCTGGCGCCCTGGACAAGCTAATTTTTGGTGCCCTTTTTAAATAAATCTAACTCGTTTATGACGACTCCTTATTTAAGAAGAACCCAGATTGAATGAGGAAATCGGAAATACTTGGCTGGTACAATGTTAAGTTTATGGGAGTATAACTCGCTTTTAACGTGTAAAATCTAGTTATATCGAGGAATATTTTTGTGATTTATAAAATTTCTACTGACTTCCACCTCTCCAGCTCAGATAATCCTTTCTTAGAAAATATCTTTTAACATTCCAAAGTCAATAAAGACGACGATGATAGCGAAGAATAGGAAGAAACTACAAAGGGAGCTTACCTGACCATGGGCAAGTGGGACAGTCTGACGTTGGATAAACCTTATAAAGAAAAAAAAAATCCGTTCTCTCTAAGATTATGTTTTCATGGCGCCCCTAAACATATAGCGCCCCGGGCAGCTGCCCGAGTTGCCGGTACCTTGAGCCGGCACACAATGGAAGTGTGTGTGTGTGGGGGGGGTGACTTAAAGTTTAGGTTAAATCAAATAAAATCAATAATTTTATACTTAAGTTAAATTAACCAAACTGTATGTTTGAATATTTTTCTTCACATTAAGTCATTTAATTTAATATAAGTTTAAAAGTACTGACTTTTTCTACTTCAGAATAGCTGTTTCATCTGACTGCAGAACTTCGCTTACTCTACATACTCATTTATTGCTTAGGGATTAAATCGCGTAAATATAAGTTACGGGAACAATCAAAATGCATTTAAAACTTTTATAAATGTGAAACTTAACACAATTTAAAACTTTTTGACGAAAATTATCTAATTATTTGCAATCTCGGCTATTACAAACAAAATAACGACTTACTTTTTTCGAAATGTAGAAAACGTGATGATAAAATTGGTAAAGCTTAATCCATAATTTATGCCCTTGAAAGTCATAAAATTCAAGAAAAATCTTTCAAAATATATATAACATATACACAAAAGTTAATAGACTCGCACAAAGTCTAATACAAGCAGACACTTCTAATGGCTCAACTTCGGTTAGTAATTTTGAGAGGAGTAACTGCAAAATAGGATTTGACCAACACATTTGCACAATTGTAAACGGAAAAAAAAAATGTTCCCATGCTTGCAAAGGTACCCAAATGCAGGTCATTTTTTATTCTTTGTGTACTCTTATCTTCAAATTAATGCCAGACGCGTGAAACGTACTTCGTATCAACAAAGTTAGTTTAGAGGGGGCCCCACAGGTGTTAATCAATCAATCCTTGGTTTTGACGGGGCCATCGCTAATCAACGGGCCTGCTTATGAGTTGCCATCCCTAAAAATGAGTTTATCATTGAGGCCTGTTTTCCCCAGTCACAGTATTCTATTTTATTATTCTAAGTATTATAAATGTTATATTATCTTATTATTTTAAAACAATTTTTTTATACTTTTGTCGTACTAAAGAACTTTAGATGTAGGTAATCGTTTTGTGAATCTTGCGCCATTTTCTTTCATGAAAATTTGTCCTAAAATTCGAACATTTTGCTCTGAATGTAAAGGTAAGTGAATGCTTATAATGTATTTAGAAATTCTAAAAATATGTATGAAAATCATGTTTAGTGAATAATTACTCATGTGTTATTTATAAATAAATTATTTTAATCAGATATCGTATTACTTGAGTAGTTTTTATTCTTGTAAATAAGCATGACGTTGTGATACTATTTAGACAATTTAATTTTGCCAGTTGAAAATGTTCTTTATCAGTTATATATGCCTTGATTATGTGATTCAGACTTACATCTGGTACAGTGCAGAAATACAGTAAATTATAAATTATTGATTTTTGCCCGTTTATATAGAAACTTCAAATGTAGTTAATATTTTGTACAAGCGTTCATTATGATTGCTCAATTCCAAAGTTCGATTGAGAAAGCGACAAAAGAATAATATATATACTACATGAAATGTCTTTATTAAAGAATAATTAATTCAGGGATCGCGCTATAGAGCGTATTTTATCAATTTTCTCCAATATACAGGATATCCCGAAAACACTGAAATGCGCTTTAATACATCATTTGTTAAAGATTAATCTTGAATTGTTTAAAATAACGCAGGAAATACGACTACGTTCATGAAATATTCATTATAAAAATGTCTTTCTCATTTGTGTATTTAGTTATTTTAAAGTATATTAAATATCCACTTGTGAAACTAAAATAAGCAATCGTGAATCGTGAGAGTAAGCGCTACTTTGTTTTTCTTTCAAATAATCACGAGTTCGTACTTGAATTAGTAACACAATTACAACTTAAAACTACATTAAATAACGTTTGAAAGCACTGGGAAGCTTAAGAAATGTCTGATGTATACGTGAAGACTCGAGCATCCGTAGGCCTCTTTGGATGGCTCATCAAAATACACGCGCAGGCCCTGGTTTTGACAACAAAAAGGTATCTTCCGCTGTTCTATGTGTTTCGGTTCTTTTCAAAGAATTCGCTAATGAGCGGTCGTTTTGACCAATGGTCCAGATCTGATAATTGTATTTTTCTCTAACTGATGTCGCTCTTTTCACGGTGAAAGGTGCGAAGGTAAGTGACATTTGATCAGAGCTGGGGTGTACTGTCAAAGAATATTGTTCGTAGAAAGACACTTTTATAAATGATGTTTAGCTCTGAAAGATGCAGAGTAGTCACACAACACTATCAGTCTACTTTAATTTAAAGAAATCTTTTATATTTTTCACGATAAGAGAGAGAGACATAATAAAAAATATAGAACGGATTTGGGGGCCCCTTTGAAACCGGGGCCCAGGTGCCTTGCATCCGCAGCACCCCCCCCCCCCCCTGTGGCCGGCCCTGTATACGGGCCAATACAGTATTACCTCCATCATAAATAATGAAAATGTTTGTTTAAAAAAAATTACAAAATTTCAGACATCTTAAAGCAAATAATGCCTTTACTGAAATTTATAAACTTACCATTTGTGTAGTAACGAAGAACACCTATTTTATCTGGTTTGTCTGAACTCTTCCTATCAAACACTGTTAATAGGTGGTTGAAAGATAATCTTACATGATCATCCACAGACTTCAGCTTAAAATATTTTGCATTAAAATACATAACAGTGTTTAAAAGTGCATAAGGTGAATGAGCTCCTAGCTGCTTAGATTCCCATAATACTTCCTCTTCAATTCTTGATGCAGGGAAACCTATTTGAAAATTTATGAGAATGAATTACATTAAGCTGGAACTATACTAAAATACAAATAGATAAATGGTTTTCTGTACACTGTTAGGATTAGCAAGAGCCCTCCCCCCCCCCTCAATGATACACATACACTGATAAGTATACAAACACAAAATCAGAATTGCAATTTAAATACAAACTAACAACTTTTATAGGAAGAAAAACTACAGAATAATTCATCCATCACTAAGAAAAAGAACTAAAAACAAGAGGGAAAAATTTGCCATTTTTCAAAAACTGGGAGCAGTATAATTCTTTACCAAGGTGAAATACTTTTTTCAAGGTCAAATATTTGAAATGTTCTGTTTTCTGATTACTTAGGCTCATTGGGTACATCAGCCTAAGTTTGCTGACAATTTTTGCGGAAGATGCGTGGCAGCCTAAGGGAAAAGGGGACATTTTATGCATTAGTTTTATGACTTGGACTGTCCACCAACAAAAGATAACTGTAGGTCGTCTGTCCTTTGGCAGTTTCGCACAGTGTTAAAGAGACTTTCAATCAGGGATTTCAAAAATCAAAAGGATTTTTGCACCTCCCCCTGAGATTTGTTGCTTAAAATGAAAGACATGAAAACTGCGTATCATTCCAATTTGAAGAAGGGGTGTACAGTAGCAGGCCTCCATGCACTGCACTCTAGATCATGCTAAATCTGCTATAGCCTTCGCTATTATCTTGCAGTCTCTCCTTGGAGATCTCTGCAAAATTCTTAGTGACTTCTCCGGAATAATATCCAGCAACGAAGGATTTCCTCTATCTGAGACATGGTCAATAGAAAAACATGGGCCTGTTATCTTGATGACCAGATGAATGCAGCTTTCCCTCCTCCCTAGAGTTGAAGGGCTAACATCTTACAGAGTCCCCCCTTCAACTCTACTGGACACTGGACATGATTTTCTATAGGTCCATCTGTTTAGGGTTGGACTTACCGATTCTCGACTCTGTCCTCTCTTCAATACTGTGCTTATGACTGGTGAACATATTTTTAGTTGCCCCCTCCCTCCTATATTTAACATGCAATATGAATAGAATATTTATATCAATAAGCCATTGAAAACAGCAGTATTTTAGAATTTGATAGAACTAATTTGCTTTAAATCTTATCTTTATTTTATGACATCAAAGTACTCCAAAACAGACTGCATTTTTAAAATATCCCTCTATGTTGGTTTTAGCTTAAAAGGAATCCCATTTCAGTTCATTTGGGACTTTAATTATACGAATATCTGTAAAATTATGGGTATGTGCACTCATAAAATAAAAAGTACTCAAAACTATTTACTATTCAAAATAACTTCAAAATTTAATCTGCTGATTTTAAATGTTTTTATTTTAAGCAAATTGTGTGATTTCATACTTCTTGTTACATCTTCTTTCCCCTTTGTCACAAACTCGCAATTCCACGAACCGCCTCCTCCTTCTCACAAAGTGTGACATTATTTGTGGATGGCTCCAAATGTATACATATACAATGGTGTGACTTGCACTTAAATTTCTTCTCCCATTCCAAGGAAAGTTTTAAAGTACTTTGCTGAAGCACAAAGAAGGAAATATTAACAAACAGTTACATTTTTATCGAGAAACTGTCAATAAGTGGAACCATTAAATTATGATGTAGACCTTTTAAGCATAGGCACCGGCAGCATAGGGCACGGGGGGCACTTGCCCCCCCCTGGATTTTTGTATACAGTTTTTTCCCTTGCTTTTTTGTTCTTTTTAACATAGTAACCATACTTTTAAGTAGTCTTTGCTCCCCCCCCCCAGGAAATATTCTGGTGGTGCCCATGATTTTAAGTAATGATCAGAATAATAAAAAACTAAACAATTAAGCATTTAAATGACAACTCTAAACATAAAAGATCGAATACTTATGAAATCTTTTACCTTCCAAGGAATACTGTGCATCTTGCTTTTCTAAAATTTCATGTAAGCAATCTGTGAATTTTTCATAGTAAGGATCAGAAAATATGTTATCGATTCGCCCATTCTGAAACAGATATTTCTGAATACCTAGGATATTAAACACAAAAAATTAAAATTAGCTTTTTATATAATAAAATGCTCTAGCAAAGTTAATGCATAAACTAATCTGACAAGCACCTGAAGTCATCAAATCTACCTATATAATATAGAACAGTTTTCAAAATCTCAAAAGCAAGGTTCAGTAACATAATTATCCCTTGATAGAACTAGAGAGGTGGCCTGTAAATTAGTTTGGTTCAGAAAGCAAAACAACTAATTGTCAAAGCCCTAGCTGGAGGGGGAGTTTACACATCCCCATAACATTGGCACATTCTGTTACACTTGAGAAGCCCAGTTGGCACAAACTTGGTAAAAAAACAAACAAACTATAATTAATTTTTTATTTCAGAGACTAAAGTAAAATTCTAATTTAATAGAGAATAGGATTAAGCTTACTTAATATATATATATATATATATATATATATATATATATATATTTCTAATTGTAGTAGACTCGAAAGACCTTTTAAAACCAGTTGAAAAACTTGTAAATCTTTTTTTTTCTTCAGTCAAAAACCAGGCGGTTTGGGCAAAATTACAAACTAAAAACTATGATATTGTTTCTATTTTCAGAGGACTTAACAAAATTACAAAAAACCAGTTCGCATACTTTTAAATAAGTTGGTAAAAACCAGTACTTGACTTGGCAGTTTAAGGACCTTTCCTCTGAGGGACATAGCCAGAAAAAATTTTCAGGTGTGTGTGCGTGTGGGTGTGAAAACGGTAGAATTTCTGACAAAAAGCTTGATTATTGACATCCGATTAAAAAAAACCCAGAAATTTCGCAGGAGGTGGGCAGGACCCCCAGGGCCCATCCCCTGGCTACATCCCTGTCTGCCCCTGTAAAAAAGTCTTAGCAATGGCAATACTAATTACTTTTACTGTTTGAAATCAGTTGCCTTGGCGAAGTATAAAATCGTATTTATACAATATCAAACACAATCAAAGCAACGTCGGATCCAAGAAGGGGTCTTTTGAGCACACTTGAATGAATATAAAGATCCGTTTTCGTAAATTATATAATTCCACTAATTATTGGCAGAAATTGGCTTGTAACATTGGGGAGAGGGCAATATGTTTCCTATTGTAGAAAATACTATTTTCAAATATATGATATATAATATCTGAGTTTTCTTGAATTTTAGGGGGCAATTGCTCCCTTGCTCTTGTAAGTTATGCTTATGCAATCATTTCTTCAAGAGCATTATTAATAGTTAAAATATTAAACAAATATACACAATTGAAATCCGTATTTTTTTTTTTTTTTCAAATAATTAACCATGTGGCGGTCGAAAGTAGGTGTTTATATTCCACAACGAAGATCAGGCTATCAGGGGCAGTTGCATAAGTGAGAGAGAGTGAGTAGCGTTTGTGAAAGTCAGGGAGCTCAACCCACCCCTTAACCTATTTCGAACAATAAAAGTTTAACCTGATCCCCCCCCCCCCCCAGATCATTGAGCGCAGTGGTGATGATTTTCCATCCTTAAATAGGGTCTCAGCGGGGAGCATTTAAAAATCAATGACGAAAGGTAAAGGGCCCGTTTACATGGTACCTGCAAATGTTGGAACTCCAGGGAGTAAGGGGAGTTTTTCAATGGTCATTTTTTAATTGTAAAGCATTTTAATCGAAAAATTTATGGCCTTTTAATGATCAGTCAGAATTCACGGACAAAAGCTAACCCGTGAAATAACAAAACCACGCCCACCACACAATGGAAAGACGGAACGAGAGATTTCTTCCAGCGAGCATCTACTTCAATGCATTGATTTCATACTACTTCATTCCATGCTCACTGCGTCAATTCCATGCTCTAACGAACTGATTAATTCTGGGTTCTTTTAAAAACTATACCCTTCACGCCATGTGATAAATGTTTTTTGTACTAGCTATATTTCACTTTTTTGAGGGGTGGGGTTGGATTATTCTGTGTTGTATTCGTGTGTGCTGTCAAGTAAAATTTTTCATACTTTTTATCGTCGCCACTCGACATCGCATACCTGAATGAGATTAAGGGCTTACCCTGATTACGTATTTTTGTTCTTACCGATTGTGGTTTTCGATGTCATGAGTATTCTATTGCAATTTTTTGTTTCTCTTGCCATTGTTAGTATCATCTTCCTATGAGTTTGTCCACTTCAAGGGAAAAACTGTTCGAAGAAAAACTTCGCGGTTTCTTTTATACTCTTTATTCAACAGAGCATTCAAACGAACATAAAGGAAGTATACATATATTTTAAAGTTCAATTACATACCCAAACATAAATAATAAATGCTTCCAGAGCCATATTCTTCTCCGTTTGGTTTCCGAACTTCTTTTACAAACAGACTGAGAGAATAATTTAATTCATCCGGAGGGAGCTGAAGAAGGTCCGTTTTAAAAAGTTTAAATTTTCTTGACGAGTGAGATCCTCGTTCCATCTGCTCATTTTTTTGGAGTACCCACTGTTTCCATGCATTTACACCAAACATGTGCTGTAAAATATAACAAAACAAACGTTCAAATTTTTAGTTTATAATACTTAGTCGTCGACTTTAAGGTTAAAAAAAAAAAAAATCGCAGTATTTTATCATCATTAATTTGCTATATGATGAAAGTACTATATCAAAAGTATTACTCTTTAATCACCTTATTTTGCTTTACGATTGTCTATTTCAATAATAAATAGTCGCTATTTGAAATGCATGAATATTTGCATTTAAGAAAGCTTAAAAATGTTTATAATTTTGAAGATTTGTTTCTAATTCTTCATAAAAATAAAAATATGAATACCCATGCGTTTTTAAGTAAAATTTATCCTTTTGCATATATAAATAAGTTACATTTATCCTCAAAAGAAAATTGGTAGAAGGAAATTTACATTTTGTGATATTCAATATTTGATATTCATCATTTTGTGGCTTACTGATTGGTACAGTGGACTGCTACTCAGAACCGATACCGGACTGAGTACGTATTTTAAAAACGTTAGTCGTACATGTACATCAGGACGGTAACCTTAGCGTGAATACGGGTTAAGACCCTTTAGAAAGACCTCCACGGAGGGCAAGTCTCCTCCCCCTCGGCCTGGATCCCTAGTGTGTAAATAATCCTCTGTTAACCAGGATTTTCTTTCGGAAGGAGCCAAAGTCGCATCCAAGGAGATATCGAGGGTATATCCCCCCCCCCCCGAAAATTTCAAATTACTTTATAAATTTTAAATCATCCAGAAGTTCCGTTTATTTATTCACTACTCATTTCATCATTTCATAACCCACCATCTACCTCATTAAAAAACAACAACAACAACCTACCTGAGACCCGGGAGGGGAATGAAATCGCAAATTACTTGCCTGCGTGAGTGTAAGATCCAGGTCGTAGTTGTCAAAAAAATGTAAAATATATATTTAAAAATATTTTTTTTAGGTAAAAATTAAGTGATCTTCAGTTTTTACTACAAAAAGCGATATATTTAAAATCTACGTAAGGGTAAGAGTAGCCACAACCAAAGAGCAAGTAGTGATGCATGTTTTTAAAAAATCATCCTATTTATTCTCATTTTTACTCAAAAATATATCCATTTTTGCTTAAAATGTTCATTCAAACTTCACTGATAACATTATTTTGTAGAAAATTCGACTAAATGTTCATTGTTAAAGAAAAAAAAAAAAAAAAAACTGAATGTATGCTGAAAAATGTGAGGGGGGGGTCGATGTTAAAAGGTTGAGAACCGCTGCTTTAGCTCCCAACTTTTTTTTTTTTATTCGTCCTATACATATATTTTAAAGTTCAATTACATACCCAAACATAAATAATAAATGCTTCCAGAGCCATATTCTTAATTCGATCAAAATTTAAATTTTGCCAGGGTCACTCATGACCCTAGCGATAACTCTGTGCGCACCCCCTTTCAACGGGAGAAATATATTTACGCTAGATAAAAAGGGTTTTTGATTATGATGACATATTTCATGCAATTCTGAAGTTAGATACTCAAGCTTTGAGCTTTGCCTGAAATAAAATTTCTGTATCCGCCATTGTTCGCTATGTTATTAAAATACTTAATATATCTGTGGCTAGAGGCTCTATGAAGTCAGTTCGTACGTAAAGTTCATGTCACATTCATTGTACATGTAATAAATTGTAAATAGTTTATTTAACCGAGTAATAAAAATTATTTCAATCATACTTACATTTTTAAAAAGCGTGCACGTGTGTGTCTGTTATACATCAGCTGTGATTAATCAATAATAATAGGACTTGGGCGACTACTCGACGATGTAAATATCTTTAGGTTATTATGCAGATAAAAAAATTTATTAAAGACGTTCTTTTTTAAAAATTACAGGATTTTGAAATGTTTTAAAATAAACCAATGATGCTATACGCTCGGAAAATTAATACTGCTTTTTCACAAACTGCACTATGCACTTTTGTTATTAAAAACTTATATTTTCGTACAACTTTTTAAAAAAGTGCAAAAATTGCAGTATTAAATGGGTTGAGGGGCCATTAACTTAGAGAGTTTTTTCTTTAAAAGTTCATAAATGTTACCGGTTGATCGTTTGTAATGTTTGGTAACTACAGTTTGGGAACTGAATATTTTCGAGTCTCTGTAATTGGATGCTTTAAAAAGCTGTTCAAATTTTACATTATTTTTTCAAAGAACAACCTTAGCAAAAAGACAAAGAAAAGAAAAGTACTTTTTAATATGATAAACAATTTAATGTTCAATAAACAGACAGTTAAAAAAAAAAACTGCATTAACTCAACGATTGATTAGAAATATTAGATTAACAAAGAAATCGATTTGTTCACCTCCCGCCTCCTTAATCGGACAAGTTTTTTTTTTTGTCCCTTTTTCTCCTAAGACTGAAATTTTTCATTAATTATGGTAGGGTACTTCTGGGAGAGACTCTGAGACAGATGCCGCATCCCTTGTATTTCTTGTAATTGTCGATAGCTAGCAGTCAAACGCACAGTATACATGTGCAATGAGAGTTACTTAACTAGTGTATAGCAGGAATCCCTTTCAATGCTTTAGCTGTAACTATACAATCCTTATTTTGAGATAAACGCATCATTTCACTCTCCAAACTTTTAAACATGTTACTCTTAAGAGCTCTTATACGCTAATTACTGAATCCATGCATGATTCCGAAGTCAAAACTAAATGTATCACCTGCATAGAGTACTGTGTGTTTGGTTACGCCACTTTCCATTGCAAAGA
This sequence comes from Cheiracanthium punctorium, assembly GCA_038373885.1. Classification (NCBI taxonomy): domain Eukaryota; kingdom Metazoa; phylum Arthropoda; class Arachnida; order Araneae; family Cheiracanthiidae; genus Cheiracanthium; species Cheiracanthium punctorium. The sequence goes on along the minus strand of JAWZYV010003534.1, from coordinate 118,257 downwards.
CAGGCAGCTGTGATGTGTTACGTCTGTACCATACAAAATGGAATATACATGCCGCAGTTTCTTTTGTACGGGATGCCGCTTTTGGTAAACTTTTAATTTAAATTTCCGTGTCCTATTTTTTATATTTCTGAATGTACGTTACAAGAGTTTATTTGCTGGATTTAATTCAGTGTTACTGACTTTTTTTTTCTCTTTCATTTTGCACAGACTCACCAAGTTGGGCATGTTATTAGTCGCTAATAATTTTTATATTTTAACGTTCTGGCTTGGATGAAATATTGTTCCTCAAAACCAGATAAATTTTAAATTTGTTTTTTAGATTTTATTAGAAACACCCACATTTTATAGAAGAATAAAACAATGTTAAAACAAATTAAAAACTATTTTCTTTTTCTTCCGCACAGATGCACTGATGTTACGTTGTTGATGAAATAACAGTTAAAAATCAATTTAAAAAAATAAGTGTATTTAATTTTAGTAGTATATTAAGTCGATAGACTCATATTGATTTAAACCTACCAATGCGTTTCTTTATACTCATTTAGTTAGATAATTATAGTCCAGATGTGGATATTTATTTAAATTTATTATTTCATTAAGTTCTTGTGATAAGCGCGTCATAACTCCCGCATAACAGCGGCTTCTAAACCTGAAGAGAGGCTACTCACCCGCATTGCAATGTTTTATATAAAAAAAAAAGATATAAAACATTAATTATTTTCTTTTTTAGATTTTTTTGCCTCAGTACACATGTTCTATATTCTACTATAAATAGCACGGCATGACTTATTTTATTGTATATGCATCCTGGGATTTTTTACACAAATTCAAAAGAAAAAAAATGTGCGGCACAAGTCCCGAATTACCCTATGTATTAATGAAAATAATATGAAAAGATTTATTTCAAAGCTGCTTGTGCTTTTGCAAACAAAAATATAAGAATACAATCAAATGCAATAAACAATTTATAAACTTCTTGTTTATAAATTGTTTATTGCATTCTATTTTTGCTATTCTAATTGCTATTCTAAACAATGTATAGAATTGCATAATTAAAAAAATATTAAAATACAGACTGTTGTTTCCATCTAAACAGGAGATCATCAATAGAGAACTTGTTTGTTTATTGTTTATTGCAAAGCTAAACGTGGGCTATCAGCCTAAGGCGGGGGCTGCCTTGGATGGAGGATTTTTAAGGGGTTACAGCGCGTATTAACGTTGCATCTGGAGAAAACCACCAAAACTCCAGATTGTTAGATAGACGACCGCGTAAGAGACCAGAACCTTGAACCTCCACTTCAGCCACCTACCTCCCTGTGTTTTAGTGGCTTTACCACTCAACCACTGATTGGCAAGATAGAGTAGAATTTCGCATATAAATGTTGCTTCTGTATATCAAATCTTAAAGCAAATTAATTTTGTGATGGCTAGCAAAAGTTGACTTTCCGAGTCAAAATCAACAAATTTTCATATTTCTTCAACGTAGTTATCGACAGAGTTAGATGTTCGAATGAGAAGCTTTTTGACTGAAAAGGTTTGAGTGTCAACAATCGGAGACAAATTAATGCAATTTTGTGTGTGGGGATGGCTAGTTGAAATTTATGTCCATTTTATTAAAATAAAATAGGATCGCTTACATTTTTTGTAATTTCTTTTTTTAAATATATTCAGGGGCGTTCGTCCCCACATTCCTCCCTTCCCCTTTAAGGGGTGGACGTTATAAAGTTTTTTTTTTTTTAATTTTTGACCAAAAATTATGAATTTTTGTATATATATGCTTTGACAAGTATGTAAGTATGACAAAATTTAATACTAAAAAAAAAATGCTTTTTTAAAATTTAAATAAAAAAAATTGACCTTCTAAAAAATGTCTCTTGTGCGCCAATTTGTAATTTTTACCTTCAATTTTACCTTGTTATTATTCAAAAATGTATTCCGAACAAATTTTCTTATTAATTTAGAGATTCGTTTAAAAGTAAAAGTTTAGGAAGTATTTTTATACGTTAACATTGAGTTTCACAAAATTTTCATGCTTTTATAAACTTGAATTTTTATAATCTGAATGACCACCAAAATTAAAACGAATAAGATAATTGATCTTTATATGCATCTTGAGTCACTGTAATGTGAATTTTATGATTTCTTAAAAAATTGTGTAGCTAGGGACATTTTAAAGACACAGAACAGCGAAAAATATTGATTTTGCACAAAAGGCATTTTGGGGGACTTTTAGAATGCCATTTATGAGATATTTACATTTTTTAAAACTTCATAACCTTTTTATTAATTAAGTTAGAGACATGCGGTTTTTTGTCTCAGATACAGTAAAAATCATATAATATTGATAAATTAAAGAAAAAAATTCCGATTTTTTGGCGAATTTTTGGTAATGTCATTGCCCACCATTCCCTTTATCCGTCAGTGGCTATAATTTATACACTTCATTTAGAGGACTTGGGAACATTTCAGGAATTTATTTACAGGACCACCCAAAAGTATTTCAATACATTAATGTCTATGGGCATCTTCAATATACTACATCTGTAGTCAGTCATTGTTTGGTCCATGCCCAAAATATCGCCATTTGTCGTCGACCTTGGCGAGTATTGCCGAAATATCATCAAATTTGGCGCCAAACATTATTTCGTGCTTTTCATAACTCTAAAAATTTTACCCATAGAATTTTGAAAATTTCTTTTATAATTATTGTAACATTTAACTGTGCATGTCTTTTTTGATTGCAATCGAATGGGTAATTTATTTACAGTGTCAGCCAAATGACTTAAAATACATTAAAGTGTATGGATACATTCAATTCATTGAAAGTCTGTGGGCAATGACTACTTTGGCTATCAACAAAATCTCGCAAACTATCTCAAGCTTGTCGGCTTTTGGTGAATTATCGCCAAATTAAGTGTCAGAAGGAAATCTTTCAAATTGAACCCAGCTCGGCGATATCGGAAATATTTGGCTAGAAATCGCCAAACCTTACTATTACTGCAGTATTTTATCTGTTTCAAACAAAATAAGTTTAAATGAAGTGGGCCGAAAATATTTTTGATTTAATAAACGCACAAGGAAGTCATGTGTTGTCCACATCAGATTTTTTATTTATGACGTCCGTGTTTACCTGCCGTAAAAGATGCCCCGGAGAGTAGAGAGAGTTAAAATGAAACTATACTCACAACATGCATATGCTGGGAAACATATATGGCTGCGGCATAATTAAATGCTAAAAATAAAAATAAAAAAGCAAATAGAAAATTTTTAATATAACGCGCTTTAAAACGAACTTAATAACTTTTAAAATGAAAAACATTTTCAGCTGCGCTAAAACATTTAAATAAGCAACGGATTAAAATACCTTTTATAATAATAATCGGGAATTTCTTAGTTCGTTTCTATTGTAATATAAATCAAAATATTGCTTCCTTGTGTTTAAAAAAAAAAAAAAAAAAAAAAAAAAAAAAAAAAAAAAAAAAGGCGGAATAAATTACGTTAAGATCGTGGCGTAATTTTTACGTATCTTAAAGCACTTGCCGTCACCAAGCAGATCCTCATTTGTGATTTGAAAATCCGGGGTCCCATTTAAAAACTCTATCGACAGGTTGAAAAAAACACAGTTTTTCTAATCCTTTCTGTGGCAACCCAACATAAATTCTCGCGCCATGGTTGATTTATGCAATGGCGTAAACCAGGTATCGGCAACCTTTGAAAAGTTGGGCCAAATTTTAGGATATTAGCGAAGTCGCGGGCCGTATAATTGGGATTTATGTGGGATTTTGAATAGTTTATATGGGCTTTAGACAGGATATGGTCCGCGGGTTAGATCAAAAGAAATGGCGGGCCACATGCGGGCCGGAGGTTGCCCATGTGTGGCGTAAACTGTCCGCGTTGATGCTATTAAATTCTAAACATTATGTTACATTAAAATTTGTAAAAAATAACCTAATGTACGTAATTTTTCCGTTTTTATTTTAAAAGAGGGCGAAATGAGTGTTTTATTATTTTTCAAAATATCAAAAAGTTATGACGGATAGAATTCAAGATGCGACAAATTTAAAATTATTTTACGAAATTTTTGTCAAAATGGATGTTTAGTTAAAAAATTCTTTAAAATCTGCAAATTATGTTTCATATGTTTACAGAAAAAATTGTTTTTAAAAGAAAATTTTCTCCTCTCCCGATGATGTAAATGCCGTTTTGCTGTAAGCGTAATTATCGCCGTTATTACGCATTAAGTGTGAAAGAATGCATAAATTATAAAACTTAAAAAAGTTGTAGATCGAATTTTGAAAAAAAAATCGCTTCGAGGTGCATAACTTCATGTTTAGAATTTCGCGTGTATCAAATTTGGTAATTCTACGTGTAGTCGTTTGTCCGTCACAAACAAACAGACATCTTTTATAATAAGTAGAGATGATGTACCAGATTTTAAGTCACTGCAGGGTAAAGGTCATGTATAAGAGAGAATGGTGCACTTAGCAAAAGCTTGTCTCTCCACTGCCAGAAATCCCGATATGACTGGGACCCCACAGAAAAAGATATCAAAAAGCGAGGCTTATCTTTTATTATAACTCAAAGTGAGAGGCCGTCAGCGGCCACTTACACTTTCCGCCGATATTTGGGGCCGAGCATTAATGGCATATTGTTGGAAAATGACCTTAGGATGAGATGCTACGAAGAGTAAAGTAACATGCACATCCTGCAAAAAAAGTATTCGAGTAAGAGATAAATTTTTTACGTAGGTTTCGTATATTAAAAATTATTTATCATAGAATATGAGTTAGGCTATGTATAAATATGACTTTCCATATTTCTGTCAAGTTCTGCGTTTTTCAAAAATTAATTTATTATTCGCAAATCTAAAATAGGAAATTTAACTCTCACTCGAATACTTTTTTTGGAGGGTGTATATGATAACATTAGCAGCGTAACGCGGCATTGCATTGAGTAAATTGTGAGCAATAGGACATATTGCATTGAGTAAATTGTGAGCAATAGGACATAACTTGCTCAAAAATTGTCAACTTTTTTTTTAATCGCCAAAACAGTGCCGGTCCTAGGTATTTTTCGAAATGGTGCGACGTAGACCGCTCCCCATTCCTTCCACACATGTAGCTAGAAAAGCTTTAAAGGAGTCAAACGAGAATTTTAACAACATATGGACACTCAAATATACACACACACACAAATATACATATATATAATATACAAAAAAGAATTCTAGAATTTTCAAACTTCTTTAAAAGTGCTTGAGCATAAGCAAACTTTACTTCAAAGGACAAAGGAATTGAGAGTGACCTGAAAGCGCCAGCTGGCGATTACTAATTAACAATATCTCGCAATCAGTAGACGGTTCCCCTAGCCCCCAGTCTCCTTGGCAAATAAAAATCACATGACCTGGGAGTTCCGAGCCCAGATAACTGGATGAGCCAATAATTGCAGATTGCATCGTTCATATGACGGAACCTTGTGGAGAGTATAAAAACTCAGGTACACTCTGGGGTTCGCTCTTCACATGGCTTTGCTTGCTAACTAAAACTGTTTATAAAATAAAGTATGTAAATACTAATAGAATATTCATTTACTACGAGCGATGCTGACAGCCCCGAGCCAAAGAATATAAATAATCACTACCCGAGCCAAAGGGTCCCGTTGCCAACCTCTCTTCCCAGGGCTGGGACTACCATGTGCACAGGACTGTTTATGACTTCCTGCTGCAATCTACGCAGCATCGGATTAGCCCTGCCCCGCCGAGTGAAGTTATAAACATCATCAAGCGCACCAAGAAGAACAAAAGGCCAGGGCCTGACCACATTACAAATGAAATGCTCCAGAACATTCCAGTAAACACTCTCTTTGCCATCTCTAAGATTATAAATGCCATCCTGGACATCGGTTACTTTCCTCCGGCCTGGAAACTTGCCACCGTAGTCCCGATACCCAAAGCTGGACAGAACCTGGCAAACCCGACTGCATATAGGCCTATTAGCCTCCTAAGCTGCTTGAGTAAGATAGCAGAGCGGGTGATTCTGAACAGGGTAGACGACCACATCACGGACAGTAACCTGCTTCTCCCAGAACAATTTGGCTTCCGGCCGGGGCACTCTACCGTCCATCAAGTGCATCGTGTCGTCGAGGCCCTGTCTATCCAGCATCAGCAGAAACGACATTCCGCCATCTTGCTTCTCGACCTCCAGAAGGCCTTTGACAAGGTCTGGCACGTTGGGTTAATTTACAAACTCGTCAAGCTCCATTTCCCGGACTCCTTAGTGAAGCTACTAAATAACTACCTGGTCTATCGCAGATTTCAAGTTAGAATGAAAGACGCATACTCTAGCCCGTCACCAATTTTCAGTGGAGTCCCTCAGGGTTCCATCCTCGGACCCGTCCTGTTCAATGTCTTTATTAACGACATTCCGACCCACCAAGACACCATGCTGGCCCTCTACGGCGATGACGCGGCAATAGTCGGCCACGCCGACACTGGCTCTGCCCTCATCACTGCCATGCAGACTCATCTTGACTCCATCAACCGCTGGATTAGGGGCTGGAAGCTACTCCTGAACATTCCCAAGTGCCAGGCCTTGTACCTCTCCAACCGGAATAAGCCGACCAGGATTATGATCGACAACACCCCGATTGACTGGGAAGGACAGGTTAAATACCTTGGCGTCACCATCGACAGAAATCTCACCTGGAGACTTCACATTGATAGCGCCAGAGCCAAGATGGCCCTGGCCTACCGGAAGCTAGCCCCCATCATTAAAAACAAGAACCTCTTTCCGCAAAACAAAGCGCTTCTTTACAAGACTACCAACTGCTACGTACGCCGCACCGGTGTGGGCTTATGCTGCAAGATCCTCAATTGACCGACTAGAAAGCAAGCAGAATGGAATTCTGCGCACAATCCATAATGGGCATCATTTCCTAAAGAACGCGGCCATTAGAAGAGACCTCAACATCAAAACTCTTAGACAGTTCATTTACAGACTTGCTGTTCGGTACTATGGTACGCTGAACCAGCTTCCCAATGAAATAGCCGCGGAGTACCCGGACTATGACCCCTCCGAACCCTGCAATCGAAAACGCCCCAAAGCGGTCCTCTTCGTTTTTTCGCCCTCATAGTGAACTCCTGCACGAACAATCTGATCTGTAACTGATCCGAGCCCCCGCCCCCCCCACCTCATGATAAAGTACCTCAAGACATATAACTACAAACTGGAAATAAAGCTCTATGCTAAGGTGCTCCGAAAAACCCAGAACTTCAGTTCAGTTCAGGGTCCCGTTTAATCTAGTCGTCGCTCCGCTAGGTCAACAACAACTAGCATCTCCAATAAAAGCAGCGGGGTGTTACGCTAAATCCTAACCTTATATCCACTGGGAGTAAGGAGTTTTGGCCCCCGATGCGGTCGCACCGTTCACTGTACACTAGGAGCGACTCTGGTCCAAAGCAGCGGCCTGGTGTTGCAAGGGTTTATTTTGGGTATTAAGGCATAACTTGAAAGAAAGAATCTGTCAAACGATGTCCGATAGTCAGCTCTTCTCAACTGCACGTTCTTCTTTTCTAAAGGCGCGTTTGATTAATTCACCGGTTGTGCACCGATGACTGACCAGAGCGTTCGAAAAGGCAGAGCTCTAAACACAACTGCGTTCTAAAACGCTTCGGTCATCTAGCGGTTGTCTGCTCAGCGTGACCAGAATGACCCTGCTAGCGGGGTGGGTTATTCCGGTTATTAGAGAAGTGTTGCCAATGTTTCTTTATGTTTTCTTGGCTTGGCATTGGATGTGGTGAGGATGACCGAAACCGGTTGATGACCGCGACGTCACTTAACCAAAGAATGACCACAACCGATAGCACCGGTGCATAACCAACCGGTGAATTATCGAACGGGCCCTTAGTCTATGTTTAAGCGGAAAGGGGAACTGGGTTGACCTGCTACAGAAACAATCTTTCAGGGTAAGCGGATTCCAACAGGGTGGCTACAGAAATTGAGAAAAAAAGTTCCCTGGTCATCGTACACTGGACAACGATCAAAATTATTGTGACAGAAGAAAACTTCAGAGGGGAATAAGGGGACAGGGTTCAAAATGACTCCACAATTCCACCCTCTTAGTGCAAAGGATAATCGCCAATCAATTACTACAAATTGCTAGTTTACACTATGACTCATTACTGGATTTCCTAGATGCTGAATTTGACCCGAAATGAGTGTTTTGTATTCCCATTCATAGGTCTGATTGATTCACATGTCTATGTGATTTGCATGTCTGATCCTTATCTCAGTGCGAGTCCTTAGTGCAGGGTGACCAAAAAATCTGTAAAAATTTTAAATATTCATTCAAAAAGTACAAATGATGATAGAAAATTGCGGTTTGCACAAATAGGTTTAGAGAGTGATCGGATTTTTTTTTTTTTTTTTTATGATAAGAAAGGTTGTATTTCTAAATGTTACTGGTAGGTGGCGCTCACATGCACAATGGGAACTAAGTCTCCAATAAAAAAAATCTGATGTGTCCAACACATGACTTCCTTGCACGTCCATTAGATCAAAAATATTTTCGACGCACTTCCTCTAAATTTATTTGTTTGAAAGAGATAAAATATCAATAATAGTAAGGTTTAGCGATTTCTAGCCAAATATTTCGATATCGCCAAGCTGAGTTCAATTTGAAAGATTTCCTTCTGACACTTTATTTGGCGATATTTCACCAAAAGCCGACAAACTTGAGATAGTCAGCGAGATTTTGGGGATAGCCGAAGTAGTCATTGACCACAGACTTTCAATGAATTGAATGCATCTATACACCTCAATGTATTCAAAGTCATTTGGCTCACCATGTAAATAAATTCTCAGTCGATTGCTGTCAAAAAAGATATTGAAAACAGTTAGATATTACAATAGTTCTAAATACAAAGTTAAAAAATCTACGGGTTAAAGTTTTAGAGTTATACAAAATAGGAAATAATTTTTGGCGCCAAATTTGGCGATATTTCTGCGAAACTCGTCAATGTCGACGACATTTGGCGAGATTTTAAGCATAAACCGAACAATGAGAGATTATCGCCAAATTTGGCGATATTTCGCCAAAACTCGCCAAGAACGATGACAAATGGCGATACTTTGGGCATCGACCAAATGACTGACTATCGCCAAATTTGGCGATATTTCGCCAAAACTCGCCAAGGTCGAGGACAGACGGCGAGATTTTGGGCATGTACCAAACAATGACTGTCTACAATTGTATTATATTAAAGATGTCCATAGACATTAAAGTACTGAAATTCTTTTCGGTGGTCCTGTAAATAAACTCTCCAGTAGATTGGAACCAAAAATCGAGATGCACAACTAGATGTTACAACAATCTTATATATGAAATTTCATACTAGTTTTTGAGATTTGAGAGTAAAATATGCACACACGTACACCAAAAGTCGCCAAGCTTGGCGACTTTTGGCATAGTTCTTGAGGGAGGCACGTGACCGTGGTCGGACCATTACCTAACTTATGTGGTAGGACGGTATTGTGCTTGAAATGGATGAATGCCCCTAAAATTGCTATTGACCGTAATGTATTGGAAATCTTTTGAGTGTTCCTGTAGCAGAACTATAAATGATAAAGACACTTTTTTTAATGGAGAAATTCATTTTCTAACTCTTTACAGCATATATCACTTCTGAGTCGTTTGAAATAGCCCAATACCTCTAAAAAACGCTTTGATGAATTTCGGCCCATAGAGCGTAATGTATTTCGAATCTTTTGGGCGGTCCTGTAGATAAACTATTCAGTCGAATGGAACCGAAAGGGGAGGTGCACAACTAGATGTTACAAGAATCCTAAATATAAAGTTTCAACATTCAACGCCTAACAGTTTTTGAGATATGCGAGTTTAATGAATTTCGGCCCATTGAGTGTAATGTATTTCGAATGTTTTGGGCAGTCCTGTAGATAAACTATCCAGTCGAATGGAACCAAAAGGGGAGGTGCACAACTAGATGTTACAACTATCCAAAATATGAAGTTTCGACATTCTACGCCTAATAGCTTTTGAGTTAGGCGAGTTTAATGAATTTCGGCCCATAGAGCGTAATGTATTTCGAATCTTTTGGGCGGTCCTGTACATAAACTATCCATTCGATTGCTACCAAAAGGGGAGGTGCACAACTAGATCATAGAACAATCCTAAATATCAAATCTCAACATTCTACGACCAATAGTTTTTGAGATATGCGAGTTACATACATACGTACGTACGTACATACGTACGTACGTACAGACGGCATGGAAAAACTGGCCACAGTAGACTCGCCACTGGTCAAAATGAGTTGCAGACGCGTTAATATGATCGTGCATGCTAGCCTACGATGAGATGCATCGAAAAAAGTTTTTAAATTAAATTTAGAGGTAGTCAAAATCGGTTTTTATATCGAAATTTGGCCCCCAAAATTTTTCGGGATCACATTACTTCCTTATACTACGTACAAGGAAGTAAAAATCCAAAATCTCTCTAATCCTTTCCATGCAAACCAAATTTTTGTATCGTTATTTGTTCTTTTTAAATGATTTTTTTTAATTTTCACGAGCTGTTGACGCATCGTGGGTACATCAAAGTTTAAAATTCATTGTAAAAGGACAAATTGATACAAAAATGTAGTTTGCATGGATAAGATTAGAGAGATTTTGGATTTTTTAATTGGAAACTTGCTTCTCGTGCATGTCAGCACCACCTTTTGAAACTACAACCTTTCTTGTCATTAAAAACAATCCGATCACCCTCTAAAATTATTTGTGCAAACCGAATTTTTTTATCATTATTTGTTCTTTTTCAATGAATTTTTAAAAGTTTTTGTGGACTTTTTGATCACACCGTACCTGCGGTTTTGGACTCATATAGTGCCTATATCACTCGAGTCTTGAATTCTTAAAGTGTGTGCATCAGTTGAGCATTGTATGATCCAGAACAAGCTTACGACCCTCGAGTTAGATGCTGATACACAACTAAAAACGGTCTAGTTCACTAGACAAAAATGAAAGTTCCCTAATTTTTGGATATTTTCACAAAATTCCCTGATATTTCCATGTTTTTTCCAGATGGATAAAGTACCCTGATTTTTCCACGATTTCCATGATCTGTCGCCACCCTGTCCAACAGATGTATATCGAAGCAGCACAGCATGAAATAAGAAGGTGAAAATTTTCAAAAAGTTTTTACTTTAAAAACAGGAAAATATACAAGGGGCATTCAAAAAGTAAGTTACACTTATTCCTCCACGGATGGCAACATTGCGAAACAAGACCGAAGCTTGTGCAGACGATAGTTCAGTTCCACGGCTTCCAACGGTAGTAATTTCATTCGGATAGTGACAACCGTTGGTGCGTAGTACCAGAAGGAAATGGCGCGTAAACTGGAGGCTTACTCCAACGTTTAAGTACGTGGGACAGTACGATTTTTGAGGGCAAAATGCTTCAAGCAAAGGCATTGTCCTCTCGCATGACAATGCACGACCTCACAGGGCACGCACAACACAGGATTTTGTGTTGTGCGTGTTTGAAGAGCAGTTATGAATGGGAGGTCTGGCAGCATCCACCGTACAGTCCCGACCTGACGCCCTGCAACTTTCATGTGTTAGGGAAACTCAAAGGGCATTTGAGTGAAAGACAATTTTCCAACGATGTCCAGGTTCAGACAGGTGTTCTAAGCTGGCTCCGGGCCCAAGGAGCAATATTCTATCATCAAGGCATCTAACGATTGGTGGAACGTTCCGACAAATGTCTGCAGCGACTGGGAGATTATGTAGAGAAATTGTGTGCTGTAGGTGTGTCATGTTGTATTGTAGTGCACACCTCAATAGTGTTTTTGACCTTATTGTTCGAGTGTAACTTACTTTTTGAATGCCCCTTGTATAATAATAAATAGCATTATATTTTGCAATTATTTTTTAATAGTAGTCGAAATGGTCACTTCCTAAGACTATCAAGTTTTTAAAATAATATGTTGAGGTTGAGATAAATTAACATCGGCGTTGTACATTCGAAATTCCAATAAATCTCGATTTTTAGTTGACATTCAAAAAAATCATAAAACAAATTTAGGTACGATGTTCAAATAAAGCTCATTTGAGAAAGCATTCACTGGATTTTGGATTAAAAGAAATACAGTCGGGCGAAAGTTCAACTAGCGACATTATTAAATACTCGAAAAATAGTCAAACAAAGGAGAAAAAAATAAAATTACCGTATTATCAGGTTGTAACGAAAGTTCTCCGCCAAATCTGCTTGAGTCAGCTCACGCGGCACCCAGCGATTGAACTTGTACATGAAGTTTATGTGATGCATAGCATGGCTAATGGGCATGGCATTAATGTCTAACTCTTTAGCTAGCTCTCAAGTGGTTAAATACTGATCTTCTTCCACAAGTTCTCGCAGGTGGCCCTCATCAACATCAGTAGGCTGGCCAGATAGCTCAGCTCCTTGAATGCCATAGACCCTGTTTTTTACCAAACCTTCACAGTGCCATATGATACAACATTAGAATCTAAATTACACACATAATTCTTTGACATTCTGTAGCACTTTTTGCAACAGAACTGGAAGTGAATGATGGTTGTAATCCAGTAACGTGATAGTTCCATTTCAGACACCTTGTACTTAATGATAACGATATTTTTTAACAACACAGTGTTCTAAAGTAAGTATCTTTCTTTCAAATGACAAATATCGTTTGACAAAATGTGAGCAAACACACCACACGTGAACTGTTTGCAGGCGATATTTGTGGTGGCGGGAAACTTTCGTTACAACCTTATATTATTTTTTCAACAACAGCTCTCTTGTGCTATTTAGCCAGTGAGACGAATTCGGTGCAACTACCAGAATAGCGCTGTCTGAGTGAGAAGTTTCCTATAGAAAACGCACAGACAAGCAGACACAAAGCTCTATACTATTACAAATTAGTTACATAAACAATCGGTAAATCGCCAATACTAACAGCAAAAGCGCTAGCTTCTAACGGCTTATCCATTTGCAATATCAACTCGCAAGACTCTTTCACTTTTATTTGAAAGTATGATGTTACAAAATATCAGTGTGGTTTCCCGTAACTTACCTAATCAAGATAAACAGATAATTTTAGTATTTTGGAGAAACTTCATTTTGTCACCAAACGGTTGTCAAATGCCTAGATCAAGGGGCATAGATTTGCTAGATTTCCAATGATGTAAATTTCCTTTTCCCACCATAGAATCAGTATGACTAAATTGTTTTGTTTTATGGCAAGCCTACACGAGGGGCATCTGTCTACGGGAGAAGAGTGCCTTGGTTGGAAGACTTTTTAAGGATTCTAACGGGTATTCTCGTTACACCTGGAGAAAAGACCAAAACTCAAGACCGTTAGATCGACAGCCGAGCGGTAGGCCCGAACGCGGGACTTTTACACTTCAGCCATCTACCATGTTTGGTGCCATATCCAGAGTACGGCAGGAAAGCGTACAGTTTTGTAACAGGATGTCCCCAAAAGGTGGTAACACACTTTACTGCATTTATTAGAAATAAATTGACAGTATAAGTTGGAAAAACGTACAAGATAGAAAATAATATGTTGAGGTTGAGATAAATTAACATCGGCGTTGTACACTCGAAATTACAATAAATCTCAATTTTTAGTTGACATTTAAAAAAATCATAAAACAAAAGACTACACTAAAAAAAATTTCTTTCGTTAATTTTCAAAAAGTTAGAATTTTAAATAATTTCCACTAGCTGTGTACCCGTTCTTCGAAACGAAAGGAATCCGATATTTTTCATAATCACATAAGTGAAATGAATTCCATTTTCGCGAAATTTTTTTACTAGTGACATAAACTTTGTCTTATACAGATACTTACATGAAGTGGTAAAAAGCGTAACTTCAAAATAATAATATAAAATCTTTGTCAGCGTTATTTGAGTTAAAAAAGAACGTAAAAAGTGTTTTGCAAACAAATTCATACAAGCATCCTCCCTTCCAAAATTTCAATTTTTGTTAACAGAATGATAATGATGGAGTCTTTTTGTGAAAAATTCTGCCTTTTCCACAGTTTAGACCACCTCCAATTTTTTTTTTTTTTTTTTTCCCGAGTACGGCTCTGTCCATTACTGCCACTTAAGTTGCCAAATTCAACAGCGAAATGAAAACTAGGCTAATTATTAGTTTAGGAAAATAAAAATACATATATACATATTATGAAAAAACAAATATTATTTTACAGGAGTTTTAAAAATTCTTCAAGCTACTGCAGCTATTTTGCAGTTTTTCTTCTGTATGTCTGGCAACAGAATTTTCAATTTACCACAAGCTGCACATGTCTGCTATGCTCTTACCCATAGCAGATGCAGCGAACTTTTAGCCTCCCACATAATACTTGCCCTTTAATTTTAATTAATGATCTCTTTTATTGAAGAACTATTAAACCCTTTCTCTACTAAAAAAACAGCAGTGAAAATTCGAAAATGATATGTAACCTTAAATTTTAATCAATGGCTTCTCCTCAGTTAATCAGGAATATGCTGAATTATTTAGTGCGTGAAGTATTTTTTGCTTGAGTTTCGAATTTTAAACTCGTTGCATCGAAATGACGCAGATCTCATTTACGAAAACTCGGAGTCACGTTTAAAAGTAGTTTTTTTTTTTTTTTTAAACGCACAATTATCGAATTCTTCCGTTGGCAAGACGATGCAAATCACAAAGCAAAGTCGAGAATGATGGCGACATCTTTAAGCTGCAGATATTATTCACAATCCTTCCTCACTGAAAAATTTATAAAAAAAAAACTCCTAATTTATATTCCCTTCCGCCCAGCTCCGCTTTTCTTATAAAAGAGGGCAGAATAAAGTTTTCGTCATTTGTCAAAATATCAAAAAGTTATGACGGATAGAATCAGACACTGGCGTAGCCAGGATTTTGTTTCGGGAGGGGCACAGAGAGTTTTGTCCAACCAATTAATATTTTAATTATTAATTGTAATTAGAACTATTTTAATTATTAATTAATCTTAAATTTTAAAAAATTATGATTATTAATTATAATTATTAATTATAATTAGAAATAATATTCTAAGTACTAATTATAACTAATAATAAGATTCTAATTGCTAATTCTAATTATAATATTACTTAATTAGTAATTTCACAAAAAATATCCTTATAAATGTATGTTTAAAGATGCTATTCAGTATTAATTTCGTGAGTTAATTAATAATTCTTCAATATAATTATCTCTGTAGATAGATGCTTATGTACCGGTTTGTCTAGCAATTATCTCAACCAGATAAGATTTTATTTTAAATCCAGGCCCGTATCTGCTACTACAATAAGTCTTATTCTACAATAAATATATCTAAAGGAAGATACTGAAAAGAAAACTAAATAAATGATTTTTAATTCTCAATAAAAGACCGTACTAAAAAATATTTCTATGTAAAATTTTATTGTTATAAACAGGAAATATATCAATCTATCCCGGATTTTCAATCAGCTCATTTGCAGCTGCATATAACTAATACATACAGGTTGATTCAAAATTACAGTGACCAATTTTAAAAGCGTATAATTATTTTGGTAAATTTTAATTTACCACCACTTTTATTTAAAAAATTAAACGTTTAAATTACCAATCGAACTACTTTTATTAGTGGGAGTAAATTTTGGCTCCGAAATTAGATCCTCAAGCCCGAAACGAAATTTTTAACTTTTGTAGAATGGTTGCTCAAATTCTGTTATAAATAAAGCATTTAAAATTCAGAAAAGGCATTTTTCTAATGTATAACTATCTAAACTTTGAAAAGAAATAAAATTTGGCTGGCAATCAAGAGCTCCAGGGGGGGAAATGTGGACGAAAGGAAGTCCTTGGTGAAAAAGAAACTGAAAAGACTTATCGTTGTATAAAATCCTCTTCCTCAAAGAACTTTCGAAAAGAAACAGGTATCCCAATCGACAATTTGTCGTCAGATAAAGAAAATTGCCTATAAAAATTGAAGAAACTAGTTTGTCATCAAATATCTGCAAACACTGTAGAAAAACGAAGAACATGTTCTTGGCCTCTGTATTTAATGTTACGCAAAGGTAGATACAAAACATGGATAACTTCTGATGAAGCGTTGTTTCGTCTGTAATTCACAACTGGCAAAAGGAGGTTCAATATATTGCGAACATCGTCGCCAAGACGCGGCTGTTTTGCAGAAGGCAAGTTAGACGTTAGGTACTGTGGTATAGATGGGAATGTCCTCTCAAGGCTTAATAAAAACATTTTTTGTAGAACCAAAGGTTAAAATTGATGCTAAATACTATCAGAATAAAGGTCTGGAGCACATGATCAAAGAAAGTAAACGTCTTTACACCCAAGAAAACTTTGTTTTACAACAAGATTCTGCACCAAGTCATACTGGAAGGTCAATTGTCAAATGGCTGAAAGATTTAAAAAAAATTAACTTTATTTCTCCTGAAAAATGGCGACCGTCATCCCTTGACTGTGCTAATTGCGATTATTTTTTATGGGATACTTGAAAGAACAATTAAATAGACGTAAGGTAAAAACAGATTAAGGGCTTTAAAAAGCAATCAAAGAGGAAGTTGGAAAAATACCTCCAAAAATGGTCTAAAAAGATCTTTTGGCTTGACCTAAACGTTTGCGTAAAATGTACTATGCTAAAGGAAACCACATTGAAAATTTCGTGTAAATAACTTAAAATTTTATGATGTTCTGAAATTGGTCACGTTTTTTTTTTTTTTTTTAAATCAACCTGTATCATGCCAACATAAACCTATTATTATTTTTATAATTAACAGCCACAGAACAGCGACGCTAATTTAAAAAAAATAAACCTTTAATTATAATGCACAGGCTGTACTAACTCAGTTTCTTATTGCAAAAATCTGATGTGTCCAACACATGACTTCCTTGCACGTCCATTAGATCAAAAATATTTTCGACGCACTTCCTCTAAACTTATTTGTTTCAAAGAGATAAAATATCAATAATAGTAAGGTTTAGCGATTTCTAGACAAATATTTCGATATCGCCAAGCTGATTTCAATTTGAAATATTTCCTTCTGACACTTTATTTGGCGATATTTCACCAAAAGCCGACAAACTTGAGATATTCTGCGAGATTTTGGGGATAGCCAAAGTAGTCATTGACCACAGACTTTCAATGAATTGAATGCATCCATACACCTCAATGTATTTAAAGTCATTTGGCTCACCCTGTAAATAAATTCTCAGTCGATTGCTGTCAAAAAAGATATGGAAAACAGTTAGATATTACAATAGTTCGAAATACAAAAGTTCAAAAATATACGGGTTAAAGTTTTAGTGTTATACAAAATACGAAATAATTTTTGGCGCCAAATTTGGCGATATTTCGGCGAAACTCGTCAATGTCGACGACATTTGGCGAGATTTTAAGCATGAACCAAACAATGACAGATTATCGCCAAATTTGGCGATATTTCGCCAAAACTCGCCAAGAACGATGACAAATGGCGATACTTTGGGCATGGACCCAATGACTGACTATCGCCAAATTTGGCGATATTTCGCCAAAACTCGCCAAGGTCGAGGACAGACGGCGAGTTTTTGGGCATGTACCAAACAATGACTGTCTACATTTGTATTATATTGAAAATGTCCATAGACATTAAAGTACTAAAATTCTTTTCGGTGGTCCTGTAAATAAACTCTCCAATACATTGGAACCAAAAATCGAGATGCACAACTAGATGTTACAACATTCTTATATATGAAATTTCATAATAGTTTTTGAGATTTGAGAGTTAAATATGCACACACGTACACCAAAAGTCGCCAAGCTTGGCGACTTTTGGCATAGTTCTTGATGGAGGCACGTGACCGTGGTCGGACCATTACCTAACTTATGTGGTAGGACGGTATTGTGCTTGAAATGGATGAATCTCCTAAAATTGCCATTGACCGTAATGTATTGGAAATCTTTTGAGTGTTCCTGTAGCAGAACTACAAATGATAAAGACACTTTTTTTAATGGAGAAATTCATTTTCTAACTCTTTACAGCATACATCACTTCCGAGTCGTTTGAAATAGCCCAATACCTCTAAAAAACGCTTTGATGAATTTCGGCCCATAGAGCGTAATGTATTTCGAATCTTTTGGGCGGTCCTGTAGATAAACTATTCAGTCGAATGCAACCGAAAGGGGAGGTGCACAACTAGATGTTACAGCAATCCTAAATATAAAGTTTCAACATTCTACGCCTAATAGTTTTTGAGATATGCGAGTTTAAGGAATTTCGGCCCATTGAGCGTAATGTATTTCGAATGTTTTGGGCAGTCCTGTAGATAAACTATCCAGTCGATTGCCACCAAAAGGAGAGGTGCACAACTAGATGTTACAACTATCAAAAATATGAAGTTTCGACATTCTACGCCTAATAGCTTTTGAGTTAGGCGAGTTTAATGAATTTCGGCCCATAGAGCGTAATGTATTTCGAATCTTTTGGGCGGTCCTGTACATAAACTATCCATTCGATTGCCACCAAAAGGGGAGGTGCACAACTAGATCATAGAACAATCCTAAATATCAAATCTCAACATTCTACGACCAATAGTTTTTGAGATATGCGAGTTACATACATACGTACGTACGTACGTACGTACGTACGTACGTACATACGTACGTACATACGTACGTACGTACAGACGGCATGGAAAAACTGGCCACAGCAGACTCGCCGCTGGTCAAAATGAGTTGCAGACGCGTTAATATGATCGTGCATGCTAGCCTACGATAGGATGCATCGAAAAAAATTTTAAAATTAAATTTAGAGGTAGTCAAAATCGGTTTTTTTGTCGAAATTTGGCCCCCAAAATTTTTCGGGATCACATTACTTCCTTATACTACGTACAAGGAAGTAATTAATAAGTTAAAATGTAGTTTTATGCAGTAACACATAATTAACCTAGAAAATCTTATGACTAGATTTTTTATTTATCTTTTTACTTTTTTCAAAATGCGTGTTTTTAATATAATGTGACTCACATACTTAAGATATTCTAAATAATGCAGACACAAATTAAAATAAGAAAAATATAGCTTGAAGAAAATCATCCAAAACTCTTTCTGAAATAAAGTTGATCACTAGATTAAAATACCCTACACAATTCAAATACAATATTAAAATAACAAAGATATGACTTAAGGAGAATCTTCCAAAACTTTGCCCTTCTGTATAAGGTTGGTGACAGGATTAGAATATTATACGTATACAATGCAGAAACAATATTGAAATAACCCAGACATCACTTGAAAAAAAATTCCGAAACTCTGCTCTTTGGAATAAGGTTGATCACAAGATTAAAATTTTCTGCACATTGCTAACAAAATACGTATTGAAATAACACAGACGCCACTAGAAGAAAATCTTCGAAAATTCTGGTTTTTGGAATAAAGTTGGTTCAAAATATATAGAACTTTTCTTCTTAAGCAGTCTTAAAAAATATAATTAATTGCAAATTTTTGACTTGAATAAGTATTGAGTTGTTAATTAAATCTCTTCAAAGTACATCTATATAAATAAAATTAGACTTTTGTCTGTACATTTCTTGGAATTCAAAAATTTTGCGGTTTCTATCCGTTTCAAGCACCTGGGAATCCGGTGCGAGCCTCAAAAAAAAGTTTGTCTGTCGTTCTGCCATTCTGTCCGTGACGCTTTTTTTTGTTCAAGCATCACGTAAAAACGACTGAAGCGAATGATATGAAATTTGGTGTCATGATAGGTGGTCACTCAACTTAAAACATAGGCATTGAATTTTAAAAAAATCTTGATTGGATTTTGAGATTTTGCGAAAATCCTTTCAAACTGCGTAAATTTGTGTTCGAGCATCACGTATAAGCGACTGAAGCAAATAAAATGAAATTTGGTATCATGATTGATGCTCTCTCAACTTAAAACATAGGCATCAAATTTTAAAAAAATCTTGATTAGATTTTGAGATTTTGCGAAAATCGTTTCAAACTGCGTAAATTTGTGTTCGACCATCAAGTAAAAACGACTGAAACGATTGAAATGAAATTTGGTATCATCATAGGTGGTAATTCAACTTGAAACACTGGCGTCGAATTTAAAAAAAATCTTGATTAGATTTTGAGATTTTGTGAAAATCTTTTCAAACTGCGTAAATTTGTGCGTAAACGCATTACGTAATAACGACTAAAGCGAATGATATGAAATTTGGGCACATGATAGATGGTTGTTCAACATAAACTATAGGTGTCCAATTTTTTAAACATTTTTATTAGATTTTGAGTAACGACTAATACGAATGCTACGAAATTTGGTGATATGATAGGTAGTTGCTAATCTTAATTTATAGGCGTTGAATTTTTAAAATATTTTGATTACATTTTGAGATTTTGTGAAAATCGTTTTAAAATGCTGAAATTTTGTTCCAGCATCACGAAATAAAGACTGCAGGGAATGAAACGAAATTGGGAGACATGATAGGTTGTCACTCCACTTAAATTCTAGGCTTCCAATTTTTCAAAAATATTGATTAGATTTTGAGATTTTGCGAAAATTATTTCAATATGTGTCAATATTCGCTCGTGCATCACATAATTACGACTAAAGTGAATGAAATGATATCACTTAGTTACTCTCAAACCTGTAATATTTTAACAATACATAAAAATTATAACTTCGCTTTCTTTACTTTGGCAACATATTACTTCCATTCTGCGTACTCCTACAATGCTGACGAAAGTTCTTGCTTTTTGGAAATTTGCATTCAGTATTTTTCCAGAACGGATAAGTTCTTAAAATTATTGAGGCGGGAGGGGTTGCACTCATCGCCAGTTGGTGAGCCATATGTCAGGGGGGTGGGCACTAGAGATGAGATGGACTCAGCCCGAGCCCAAACCAGGCTCGTGAGAAATTTCTCTTTTATTGAACGTATTCCTTGTAAACAGATTTTAAAAAGTGATTCATGGGAGAAATAAACTAATTAATATTATTTGATAAACTTTAATATAACGGATTAGGTAGTGCATTAATGGTTTGCTGTTATCAGATTACTTTCAAAGCAAAACTGCTGTTCTCATTGGTTGCGGTTTTAAATTACAAAGGAAAGCACTTATGAATATTTAATTTTTTTTTAAACTGTGAGCAGTAAAAATATTAAGAAGAAAACATTACTGAGGGTAATTTTAGTTTAAAAAATACAGTGGACTTAGTGGACTGTTGACTACTTAGTGACTGTTGATAGACCTTATTTAGTCGTGAGCCGGATATCCGGTGATTGTGATTCGGATATCCGATGATATTTCGGATATTGATAAATCAGCCGGATATCAAGTGCATCACTAGATATTTCAAATATTCATTTATTCTTCACGAGAGCATGTAAAATAGTATTCATTCATAAGAGTTTTATAAAACTTTAGAACAGAAAAACAAATTACAGATTTACCCTCTTGTCAGTTGAAAGGGTGGGTATAATGGAAACATTTCTTAAATTACATATTAATGAAAATATGATAATACAAATTTTTCAACATACTTAAGAAGATATTATGTCATCGTTTATATTATCATTTAAAAACACACAATGAAATATTGAGTATTTACTTTAGTTTTTTTTCCTGATGTGCTTTCTGAAGTTTTCTGGAAATATCTGTTCATCTATTGCTTTGTCCGTTTCCTGTAGATTTGAGGCAAACTTATGTATAATTTTTAGAAAATTATTTAAAATTTCTCCTATACTTCTACTCAACGGGCACTTTCTTGAGGCCATAATCTCTATTCGAACCCACCAACTGTACAGAGCAACACGCTAGTCAAAAACACGAGCATCTGGACCTTGGGAATGGTGGGGAAAGGGTCAACTTGTGCCCCTCCTTGTAATTTTATCGTTAGTAGAAAGTACTATTTTTGTATACACCATAGTTTAAAAATACCACAGGTGGCCATGAAAGCTGATAACATTTGGGGATACAAACTTCACAGGGTACAACAGTAACGAGCTGAGGTTATAGGGAGGGGGAAATTTTTAGTATCCCGGGAGTAGGATATTGCCCAAATGTATATTTTTCTGGTGTGTAGGCGTGTCGAAAGTCACCACGGGTTAGTGATTAAAGGCACTTTTTAACCTTTTTATTGACTTGTTTTTTTTACTTCCTTCTCAATGTGAAAGGATCTAGAAAACGTTTATCAAAAAGATTAGACAAATATCACACTACAAGGATTCATGAGACGATCCATTTTTTGCAAATTGCAATATATATATAACAACTGAAAAAATTTCGGGGGTGGCACGGGCCCGGTGGGCCCCCCCCTGGCTACGCCAGTGGAATCAGATACAAGTTTTAAAATTATTTTACGAAAGCTTTCATCAAAAGAGGTCTTTCTTTAAAAATTTCTTAAAAATCTGAAGTTATGATACATACTCAGAATAAATTGTTCT
Organism: Cheiracanthium punctorium; assembly: GCA_038373885.1. NCBI lineage: Eukaryota > Metazoa > Arthropoda > Arachnida > Araneae > Cheiracanthiidae > Cheiracanthium > Cheiracanthium punctorium. The sequence continues at coordinate 95,781 of JAWZYV010003534.1, read as the reverse complement.
TAAAAGAAAAATTTCTCTTCTATTGGATGATGCAAACATCGTTTTACTGCCAGTGTAACTACCGGCGTTATTACATATTAGGCAAGAAAAAAAATCTGATGTGTCCAACACATGACTTCCTTGCACATCTATTAAATCAAAAATGTTTTCTACGCACTTCCTCAAAACTTATTTGTTTGAAAGAGATAAAATATCAATAATAGTAAGGTTTAGCGATTTCTAGCCAAATATTTCGATATCGCCAAGCTGAGTTCAATTTGAAGGATTTCCTTCTGACACTTTATTTGGCGATATTTCACCAAAAGCCGACAAACTTGAGATAGTTTGCGAGATTTTGGGGATAGCCAAAGTAGTCATTGACCAAGGACTTTCAATGAATTGAATGCATCCATACACCTTAATGTATTTAAAGTCATTTGGCTCACCCTGTAAATAAATTCCCAGTCGATTGCTGTCAAAAAAGATATTGAAAACAGTTGGATATTATAATATAGTTCTAAATACAAAAGTTCAAAATTCTACGGGTTAAAGTTTTAGAGTTATACAAAATACGAAATAATTTTTGGGGCCAAATTTGGCGATATTTCAGCGAAACTCGTCAATGACGACGACATTTGGCGAGATTTTAAGCATGGACCAACAAAGACAGATTATCGCCAAATTTGGAAAATATTTCGCCAAAACTAGCCAAGAACGATGACAAATGGCGATACTTTGGGCATGGACCAAATGACTGACTATCGCCAAATTTGGCGACCTTTCGGCAAAACTCGCCAAGGTCGAGGACAGACGGCGAGATTTTGGGCATGTACCAAACAATGACTGTCTACAATTGTATTATATTGAAGATGCCATAGACATTAAAAAACTAAAATTCTTTTCGGTGGTCCTATAAATAAACTCTCCAGTATATTGGAACCAAAAATCGAGATGCACAACTAGATGTTACAACAATCTTATATATGAAATTTCATAATTTTTGAGATTTGAGAGTTAAATATGCACACACGTACACCAAAAGTCGCCAAGCTTGGCGACTTTTGGCATTCTTCTTGAGGGAGGCACGTGACCGTGGTCGGACCATTACCTAACTTATGTGGTAGGACGGTATTGTGCTTGAAATGGATGACTGCCCCTAAAACTACCATTGACCGTAATGTATTGGAAATCTTTTGAGTGTTCCTGTAGCAGAACTGTAAATGATAAAGACACTTTTTTTAATGGAGAAATTCATTTTCTAACTCTTTACAGCATATATCACTTCTGAGTCATTTGAAATAGCCCAATACCTCTAAAAAACGCTTTGATGAATTTCAGCCCATAGAGCGTAATGTATTTCGAATCTTTTAAGCGGTTCTGTAGATAAACTATCCAGTCGAATGGAACCGAAAGGGGAGGTGCACAACTAGATGTTACAACAATCCTAAATATAAAGTTTCAACATTCTACGCCTAATAGTTTTTGAGATATGCGAGTTTAATGAATTTCGGCCCATTGAGCGTAATGTATTTCGAATGTTTTGGGCGGTCCTGTAAATAAACTATCCAGTCGAATGAAACCAAAAGATGAGGTGCACAACTAGATATTACAACTATCCTAAATCTGAAGTTTCATCATTCTACGCCTAATAGTTTTTAAGATATGCGAGTTTAATGAATTTCGGCCCATAGAGCGTAATGTATTTCGAATCTTTTGGGCGGCCCTGTACATAAACAATACATTCGATTGCGACCAAAAGGGGAGGTGCACAACTAGATCATAGAACAATAATAAATATCAAATCTCAACATTCTACGACCAATAGTTTTTGAGATATGTGAGTTACATACATAAGTACGTACGTACAGACGGCATGGAAAAACTGACCACAATAGACTCGGCGCTGGTCAAAATGAGTTGCAGACGCGTTAATATGATCGTGCATGCTAGCCTACGATGAGATGCATCGAAAAAATTCTTAAAATTAAATTTAGAGGTAGTCAAAATCGGTTGTCGAATTTTGGCCCCCGAAATTTTTCGGGATCACATTACTTCCTTATACTACGTACAAGGAAGTAAAAATGACAAAAATCGCAGAAAACAAAATTAAAAATTTCTGATTTGAGTTTCGAAAAAATTGCTTCGAGGTGTGTTAGGAACTGTTCTAGTGAAGCCGTATACGAAACTGAAAAGGTCTGGAACCACCTGTATCTTTGCGATCGACAGACACACATTATAAGATCAGAGGTTATAAACCTACCTACAAAACAACCTAACTACCTACCTATAAAACAGCCTACAAACTTTGTTTACTCTCGGATTTTATTATATATGCAGGCATGTGCCAGTAGAAATTAAATTTTGGAGCAATCTGTGGTGCAAGAAAAAACGCATTTTTGGAGCAAGAAAAACAGATTTCTGGAGCAATTTGGAACACAAAAAAGTCACTTATGGAGCACAAGAATACCAATTTTGAAACACAAAATTTACTTTTCAAGGGAAGGGAGAAGTCATTTAAGTATGCTAATCTGGAAAATAAAAATTAGGGAGGTTCTTAAAACACTTAGCAACAAAAACTACACATGCACTGACAATTCTTACATAAAAATACACCATATTCACATCTACACTCTATCTTTTTTTTTCCCTCCCCGAATTTAAATTAAAAATTCCATGATATGACCAGTTTTAGTTAGAAGTGGTGAATCTACAGTCTCGCAAACAAAAGATTTTTCATCCAATTTGACATTGCTTTATATAATTTCAAATTTTATTTCTACAAAGGTGTGTCAGAAGTTTCAAAAAATAATTATTAAAAAGTTCAGTTATTTTATACAGTGTTATACTAAATATCTATTTTAAATAATTAAAAAAACCCTAATATTTACTTAACCTTATAACTACTGCCAGTAGCTTAAAAAAATTAAAAATTTCATCAACTTAAATAAAATTATTAAATTTAAAATACGGGCCAATTTTTATTCTTCAAGTATTAGAGATTACAAAGGAACGTCAAAGGAAAAATTTCCGCTTTTAAGATTGATGGATAAAAGATTGAAATTAGACTGCTTAGAATGTGAAATGAAATTTTTTTATACAAATTTGGGAGATTAAAAGCGTTTTTAGCACATGGAAAAATTTCAAATTACACTTTTGGTGAATTTGGAGCAAAAATGTCCAAAAATGATCTTTTTGTAGCAGATTGGAGCATCATCATTGATTTGGAGCAATTGGAGCAGCTGGCACATCCCTGTATATGATACGAACCCATCACAAAAAAATTATATTTGTAAAATGTGCCCCATACATTAATAAAGTGATGCACAAAACTTCAGCATTTCATCATAAAACGTGTCACAGATATCTTTAAACAAACATGATTAGGGGCTGTACAGTACATGAATGTAGGGTTGCACGTAGTAGGAGTGCAACCCTACTGCATCGACGATTCAAATAGAGGAATGCTAAAGAATAAATTTCTGTGCAATTTTTATTAAATAAATCTGATTTCCGGGTCTTCACATAAGCCTTTAATGCCTGTTTTTAATATTCTAGCACTTAATTTAGTAGTTCTCAGCTTGCAACATGTATGAGTGATTGGGAAATCCCTTTTCCCTTTTCCCAGGATCATATAATTCAATTCAAACGTAATTTGCCTTAAAAATGATTATTCTAATATGAATTAATTAGTGTGTTTCATACTTGTATATATAACTGGGCTATAAATTGAAATTCCAAAACCGCAGTTTCATTCTATCATAAAAAAAACAAGATTTGCTCATTTTCATTTTAACAATATACCTAAATACATTGATAATTTTAAAAAAGTTCTGAAAATTGTTAAGTTATGAAAAATTGTGCGTACATAATCTGACAAGGGATAATTTCTTCGTCCAGGATTTACAGTGGCAAAATAGTCAGCCAGACCATTTCCCTTTTTGCTACTTGTGCAGCTTTCAGAACTGATGCACACTAAGTGCATACACAACAAAATTGTCAATATCTTATAGTCTCAATTCATTGCCTCTACATAGTCCTTTAAGCATCATGTTCACTAAAAGATAATGCAGAACATACTATATTTTGCAACTAGTTGCAAGGTTATTCCCAGGCCCTAATCATCACATGGATACTTGGGGCATGTGCTTTGGCACACACACACAGAAATAGGCTAAAAAATTCAGTTTAGAATTCAGGGGTACAAAAATTAAGCCAGCTAATATATAAGGACACAAAATTTGAAAAGTGCCCTGAGCACAAACATATTAGTCAGGGCCTGGTTATTCCACAATATTTTTACTAGTTTTTGGCCTGCCATGATACAAATGTTGAAAGTCTGAAGTTTTACATCAAAATGGAGAGCATACAGCAATGTTGCAAGACATTTCGATGTCTGCACGCAGGACTGGCTAATGAATGTAAACAACTGCCTACAGTGACAATGCTAATGCCACAGGAACATGAAGAGCAAGCAATTTTTTTTTTTTTTAAACTTCCTTGAATGAAGTAAATCGAAGTATTGTGACTGCAAAAAGTTTTAACATTCAGATTTTGACCATCTTTAAATTTATTTTGGAGTTTCTGTATGACGTCACAATGTATGTACGTAACTTGTGTAGCTACAAAACGATGAGCCATAGAATGTTGAAATTTTATATTTAGGACTGTTGTAACCAGTAGCGGATCCAGGGGAGGGGCTAGGGGGCTTCAGCCCCCCCCAAAAGAGATTGCTCAAGGGTAACATTCTGCTATATTATACACTTTAAATAGCTAAAATGATCATATTTTATTACTTAGCCCCTCCCAAAAGCCTAATACATTGGTTTAGACTAAAATTTTGATTTATAGTACATTTTAATTGGTTGAAATAAGCTTTTTAAAAAATTTAGCCCCTCCCAAAAAAAATTTCTGGATCCGCCACTGGTTGTAACACCTAGCTGTGTACCTCCCTTTTTGATTGCTATCAACAGTAGACAAGTAGTTTATTTACAGGGTCACCAAAAAGACTTACTTCAATACATTATGAATTTATGGACAGTCACTGTTTGGGCTATGACCAAAATCTGGTTAAAATTGACAAATTTTGGTGAAATGCTAACAAAAAATTTCTAAACCTTATTATTGAAGTACCGTACCCCAATTTCAAATTAAATAAGTTTGAATGAAGTACAACAAAAACATATTTACAGGGTCACAAAAAACTTTCAATATTTAAAGTTTATGGTTGCTTGGAACATAGCTTGATGAGTTTTTGGCAAATATTGCCAACTTTGACATGAAAAATAAATTTCTAAAATTGAACCCAGCTTGGCGATATGTTATATTCAGTCAGAAATCACCAACTCTAATTATTATTCAAGTATCATATCTCAATTTCAAATTAAGTAAATTTGAATGAAGTGCATCAAAAATTTATGTAATTTAAATTTTAGCAGACGCTTAAGGAAGTGATGTGGTGTCACATCAGATTTTTCTTTTGCTTTGTGGCTTGGCTGAACAGCATTTTGGGGTTTGCTGATGGTGGCAAAAATGATAGGGCAGTAGCGGAACAGCATAGCAATTTGTCGCAAAATATGTGTTTCATCACCTTGTTGCTAGGTGTGTATGGTGGAATAAGTGTGATGATGACAGGCGATATCATGTAAAAATGTCATGGAGCAGCACTGCAATTTGTCAGAAGACATGTGTTTCCCGACTGGCATTTCTTACTATGTATGAGGCCTTAGCTGTACAAAGAATCTTTTTGCTTGTGGGAGTTAGCAATACATATTGTGGAAAGATGCAAAACAAAGATAGCTCTCATTCTAGTACTACATATGAGTGTAAGCGTCAGAAGCAATATATGTGTGTGTGTGTGTGTGTGTGAACACGATAGCTCCTAAACGGAGTATTCGATTGAGCTCAAATTGGGTATATATGTTAAAAACCAACATCGTATGACTGGTATTGATTTTGATGTGTATAGTTTTTCTACAGGGCTACAACAAAGATTTCTTTTACATTATGGCCTATGGGAGGAAATTCTTGAAAGTGCGCTAGTGTTTAAACGGTAACAATCGATTGAGCTCAAATTGGGTATACATGTTATAAACCACCATCATAAGACTGGTATTGATTTTGATGTGTATAGGACTTAGGTTTTTCTACAGGGCTACGACAAAGATTTCTTTTACATTATGGCATATGGGGAGAAATTCTTGAAAGTGCGCTAGTGTTTATTTAAATGATTAATGATCTTAATCGTAAGTGTTTGAAAAGTTGAGTGGAGTCACTCCATAATTTTATCTATAAAAAAAATGCATCTGAAAGGAACTAATAATGCAGAAATTTAAAATACAGTGAAATACGTTTAACATGAAAAATCGGTTAACACGAAATGAGACAACGGTCCAGAATGCAAAATATGCAATTTAATGCATTTTTGTTCTTTTAACACGAAACAAAAATCGTTTAACACGAAAAAAAAGTTTGTTTTTAATCTTCAGTGGCATGTTTGCGACAAATCACTAGAACGTTTTTGTGGAAAATAAATTTTATTTAAATTCTGGGAAATGGTTTTTCTACCTTTTGTCATCCTAGAAGTATTAATAGCATCATCCATCTGGTCTTTCCCCTTAACTAATGAATAAAATTCTTATCTGTATCAAAGAAACGGCGATTGGTGGGAATGCACTTTCTTTAGCATTGCAAGAATCAGCCGAGAATGACAGTGAGCCGACATTTAACGAAATATTTGGGAAAGTCGCAGAATTACTGGACTGCCCAACATGAATATATTTCGTTCGATAATGATATAACTACAGCACCGATTATGACAGAAAAAGAGATTTTGGATATTGTTCAAAATCCAAAAGATTCAGTTGATTCCGACGACGAATCTCACAACGGATTCAACGATGCAGTTCCCGTCCCCTCTACTTCAGAAGTGCAAAAAGTGATAAACAGTCTACGCAGTTATTTAGATGCGCATTCTAATGGAGAAATGAATAAAACTATGGACGATCTTGAAAATTTGTGGACAAATGGCTCTAAAAATACATTTCAAAAAAAGATTGATTTTTTCTCCCCAAAAATTTTTTTGTAATTGCTTTTCATCCCAATGAATGCAACCTACTTGTTGTTTAACAGGAAATCGATATACAATATAAGAACATCGAAAATATGGTAAGATTTGTTCTTTTTTTTACGAATCTTCTAATACGAAAAAATATTTTGGTCCCTTTGGTTTCGTGTAAAACGTTTTTCACTGTAGGTGATAGTCATTGGACGCAAATCACACCATTGTGTGATAAGTAATCTTTTGTTTGCAGATATACGAAAAATGCATAAAAGTAGGCTATTTAGCAAATTTCTTGTTAAATTTTATAACTCTTAAGATTCATGAATGTAATTACTTAAACATACAACAATAATCGAGATAAAAATTGAAAAAGAATTAAAGAGAGATGTTCAGGAGCAGGGATTTCTAACTGGCAGCCTAGGGTTCTTTTTGTGGCCTGCAAAGCCCTCTGGGAAAAGAATTTCAACATCAATTAGATCCCCTTATTTAATTTAAGAAAAAATGTTTTTGTGAAAATCCATATCAGTTTCAAATACTGTTCTTTCACGAATTAAGTTCGAAACGTAATTAAATTCTTGCTTTTGATTTTTCTAACTCGATGGAAATTGGCAGATTAAGATCAAAGATATAAATATCCTTAACTCCAAAAATGTATGATCCCAATTCTGTTGACGATTTCAAAACAACTGTTTAAAATCAAAGGATTTTGGGAAAAAGCATTGTTTTCAGTGCTCTCTCTAAAAACAGTTCATGACTGAGTTAAAATTTTTATTTCAGAAACAAAATTGAGACTTTCTTTGTCAGTTGGTTCAAATAGGAGTATTTTGCTCCAATTAATGTGATTTGCTTAGTTAGTATTTGACCTGAATAAATGACTGCTGATTTATTTTTGCCCCAAATCACTGAAATGTACTATAGTTCTAAAATATACTTCAGTTTAATGTTAGTATTAGCAGTCAGTATCTCTAAATAATCATTAAATAAAACACATTCATGATTTTTTTACTGGCAACCCTAGAATACTCTACTCCTATACTATTTTCCCTTCTGTCAGTTAAAGGCAAAAATAATTATTTCACTCAGGGTAGAACAAAAGATAGGGCTTTAGAACAAAAAAGCTCTATGTTTGAGGATGTTCATTCATCTTTCATTTATCAAGCAAGTTTTTTTGTTTATTACTTATACACATACTCGCATCACAATGCAGGGTTCGGCCCAAGAAATAACAACAAAACTACTGAAAAAAGTGACCAAATATTATTAGAAAGTGACTAAAATTAGACTATAATACAGATAAATTTACACAATTTCATTAACTCTATCATTTATTAGACTAACACATGAAAGTGTGTTAAAAAGTTTATAAGATTTTAGGAATGATAGATTATAGATACCAGAGCAACTTAGGAACATGTAGCAAAACAAGACTACAAATACTGACTTCAAAAATCAGTTAATAATCACTTTACAAAATATTGTCAAGAATTTCTGGGTTGTTCTGCCCTTCAGGGATTAAATGTAGCCTAAAATGTGAATTCTACACATCAAATAATTAAGATTTGCATTTGTTGCATCAAAATCAGTTAACTAGAAGGCAAGATAGAGATCTTTGGGTGTTTGTTTCAGTCATGTTCTCAACATGACTGAAAACATTAAATTGGAAGCATAGGCATCGCCAACTTAAAATCTAGGAAGGAGGAGGGGGATCAAAGCTCTCTTCAGAGATTCCGCTAGCAAAACATGAATAGGATTTCTTGTAACAAAATTTTGACAGTAAGAAGCTCACAGTAAAACTTTGAACACACCCATTATGAAATGGAAACTTGACTTAAAGACATTTTTTTCCAGATACCATTAGGGCCAGCCCAGCTATGGGCAAACCTCGAAATGCCCCTTTCAAGCTTCAAAGAGCCTTTTTTCGCACTCTAGTTCAGGCAATATTGCTGGTAGGCAGTTACTTGGCTATCCCCTCATCAAGGTTTGTAATTTTCAATAATTGATCGCCAAGTTTGGTGCCAAAAAATGTCTGCAAAACTGAGCCAAGCTTGGCGATATCTTCCAAATTTGGCCAGAAACTGGCAAACATGACGGTTTATTACAAACTTAGAATATGCCTGGCAAAGATTGTAAAATAGCTTTAGTAGGCAATTTTAATATAATTTCAATTCCAAAGAAGTGCTTTATGGAACGGAAGACAACTACAGTAAACTCATAGATTATGATATACTTTCCAAATTGCATTATTTATAAAAATGAAGTTAGAATATGCCTGATTCTAACTATACTTTATCTATAGTTAGAATATGAAAGATTGTTAAACAGTTTCGGTAGGCGATTTTAATATAGATTTCAATTCGAAAGACACATTTTGTGGAACAAGAAAAACTAGGCACACTCAAAGATTATGATGCATATTCAAAACAGCATTTAAAATGGTGAAGTATAGTTTGAATATGCTTGGCGAAGATTGCAAAACAGCTTTTGTAGGCAATTTTAATATAGATTTCGATTCTAAATATGTGTTTTATGGAACAAGGAAGAAAAATAAAGCACACTCATGAATAATGACACCTTAAAGCTTAATGGAATAAGGAAGAAAAATAGGGATGATGCATGGATTATGATACGCTTTTAATATATGCACTTTAGTGCATACTTAAAATATGAAAGCGTTTCAAATTTTTTTATTGTTATTATTTTAATCACAAAAACACTCTTACGAAGCACGTTTATGCTAGCTACATCTCAAACCCTTTCCCAAAAGATTTCTCGAGAATGAAAAAGATGGTGCTGCAGTCTCCAGTGGTTAATTTTAAGAAGCAGTTTGGCTATTTTCATGAATTTTGATCTGGCAACCCTGCCATACATTGTGCATTTGCAAAGAATACTACCAAAAGTGAGTATTCCTTGTATTATATCTCATGCGATTTTGTACTGCATAAGCATTTTCTTTAGCTGAAAAACAATAACAGGTAGCAATTATGAGGAGATGTTGCATATTTGGTTATTTCCAGAGCTGCTATTGTGACAAAACACAAACATTCATTTTTTGTGAATCTTTTTGAAACTGCACAATCACATAAGGAGTTTCAATTCTTATATTTTCCTGATTAATGATTGGGAAAAAACTTCGTATATTTTTCTTTAATTTCATGTATCACTTATTGTAATAATTTTTAAAATATAAATAGTTAAAATCTGATCATTCATTTGTGCCTAGCCCTGTTTCTTCTTTTCTATGTCATACGACATGACTTGCTTTATTTTTCTAACGTTAAAAGATGTACTTGGCTTATGCTTAAACAAATGCTTTCAGGCATTTTTTTTTTTTTTTAACTTGTACAAAGATTGATGACTTTTAAATTTCTCCATTTGATATATTTCTAGTTTTCTACGTATTTATGTACTATTACCTTGAACATGCTTTGACCATGGCAAACCTTTTGGCCCTAGTGCATTTAACTGACTAAATTATAAATTTGATTTCAGCTCAAGGTGATTCTGCCCAAACAAAAACATTTTTTTAAAGCCCAGGAAAAAAATCCAATTGGATTTTTCTTTTTCAAAATTTCAACTTTAAATTACATAGCTAATATATTTCTTAATATCAGTACACTAGTTGTAAAGTTTATACCCCCCCCTCTCAGCCACAAGGGAAAAAAAAAGTTCAGAACAACATTTTCCAGAAAAATTTTTTATGCCTATCACTCGAATTAAAATGAATCAGGATTTTTTATCCGTAATAAAATATTGGTTAAGTTCCGATTCAGCACTAGTAAAGTACTTTAATTTCATTATTAATAATCAATTTATCTAGAAGCAAAGCATGATTTTGATTATTATTGAATTTTTATATTTTTTCATTTCTAACTGATTATTTTAATTAATTATTATTGATTTGAATATTTTTTGTTATAATTGATTATTACAATCAATTATTTGTTTTAAGTTCTATTTAGTAATATGAAAAAATTTTAAATCCCCATCCCTTCCCTTAAAAAAACCCAGTGGGTTGGGCTTTTTCTGAAGGTAGGGGGTGGGGACTGGGCAAACAACCCTGTTTTAGCTGGCTTGAAAATCTGACATATCATTAGTGCATTTCCTTAACCAGCACAGCATATCATATTTATCTTTTAATAGTTCCTGTCTTATCCCCCCCCCCAAAGGAGTAGACTTAATTTACAATCCATCTTACTGATACAATAAAAAAATTTTCATAACTTCTCATCGCAACAACTGTTACTGCAGCAAAAAGAGGGAAAGTACAGCTGCGGAAAAAAAAAAAAAAGCCCACTTGTACATTTTTCGGCCGTCGTTCGTCGCACAGCAAAGTTACAGATACCAATCGTTTATGATTGACGCACACTTTAATTTGCTATGCATAAAAATTGCATAAGGGGCCATCTACATATTAAAATTCGCACCAACTTTTTTTTTCTCAATAGCAACCCCTAGATTTCACTTCATATTTCAAAAATTTAGCTCATTTTAACCCCGGACACAGGGATGTTAACTCCAACACTCGATTTGGGAGCACCCCGGGAGCAGAAAAAATTTCATTTGGGAGCACCTCGGGAGCAGAAAAATTCCATTTGGGAGCACCTCGGGAGCAGAAAAATTCCATTTGGGAGCAGAAAAATTCTATTTGGGAGCAGAAAAATTCCATTTGGGAGCACAAAAAATTAGTTTCCGAGAGGAAAACTAAGATTCGAGATCAGAATTAACATGATTTTGGAGCATAAAATTGAAGATTTAGGAACACAATAAATGCATACAAGAAAAGCAAAGTTTGCAAGCAAACACCATTTGCTAAAAGCAAAACACTATTTGAAAGCACTTTAGGAAAGCTCTGGAAAAAAAAAAGGGTGTATACAGGCTATGCTATCAGCAACTTGGTAAAAACAATACATGGATTTACATGGACGGAAGGAATTTTTTTTTGTGTGCGTGTGTGTGTGAAACTGCTCTTTTTAATGGTTTCCATATAAATGCTAAATGGAAAGAGAGTGGGAGGGAAGTATTTCTTATATGCAATGGTACTTTTAATGCATGTTCGAAGGTTGTAAAAATACTAATATTTAAATGGTAGAATTAACATTTCTGCCATTTATATCATTCTAGAATTATGTATTCAAAATTTAGTCTATTTTAAAATAAAGATTTTAATTACGGATCTATAAATGAAATTCGTAACACACTCTGAAAAATTTGCGGACGCACTTTGGCTGAACACGGGCCCAGGGGCGTCGCCCCGTCTGCCCCCTCTCGTAGAGCCTGCACACACACAAAAAGAAAAACAGTGGTGTAGTTTTAAGAAAAAAGGTTTAGGAACACTCGCAACTGAAGACTCAAAAATCATGCGTCCATGATGAAAAGTGAAGAACGCTTACTTTTGCTGACATAAGCTCGAATGAAAAAGTAGTGAGACGGCATCTCCCCGCTCATGATCTTCACGGGCCGAAAATGTCTAGCCCGGCCCGGCATTTAATCAAAATAAAAAATTCAGACCCAGTCCAGCTCGTATATTAATCATGATTTAAAGAAGGGGGGGGGGGGGGAATCACAAGCCAATCGTTTGGTCTTGCCCAAATTTTAGGAGAGCAAAAATTCCGGAAAGGCTCGATTTTGCAAGCGCAGAGGACCGTCTTTAAGAGTATACGCTTGTTCCGGTCCATTCTAGAAAATGCTGAGGTCAGCCCGTGCCTTGAATGAATCGTGCTGCAAAAGCCTGGGCCTGCACAAATCTCTACCCCCCACGACTACACCACTGGCAGCAGATTTCCGGATTATTTTGAAATGAAATATTCTATTAATTCAGACAGCCTAGATTCTGATTTCTAAACCGGTCATGCTTCCAATTTTCATTCTTGCTACGGCCGGGTCATAAACCGTGATTTTTTAGGGGCTGGGACGTCACCATAATATACTGTTTTCTTTACGGACCGGTCTGGTTTAGATCAGGGGCGGCCCTGCGGTACATGACACCCACTCCACCCTGCAAACGTAGAAAAAGACGTCCCTTTTACTTTTTTCAAAATTGCTTTTATGATTTAAAAACAGGTAAAAACACATTAAAATCCGTATGTAGCACTATCGGTGGCAGCCACCACCTTCTTCAGCACAGGTCTTGTTTCCAAATGGCCAGCTCTCTTCCTCAGCAGGGTGTTCCACCCAGGATCGATCTGCGCATGCGTCATATCATTCACAGCGCCATCTGTGGTCATAATCTGTAGGGCCTCCATATTTAGGGCATAATGACTGTTTTTGTAATTGACAAGATTTTGGCTATTGTTAAAGTTGATTTCTATGGGGTGTTCCTGGGCTATTTTTGCGAGGGCTGTAGTGGTTTTATTGAATTTAATGTCAGTTTGATGTTCCTTTTTTCGGTCTTTGATTTTTTGTTTTGTCATTCCAATATAGCAGCCCTGTTTATTGGTACTATTGTCTGTAAAGCTTAGTTTATAAATACCGTCGGTTTCATCAGGATTTATATTATCTTTGTCACTGCGAATGCGTTTGAAAATATTTTGATTGGGTTTTATTGGGATTTTGATATTTTTCTTTGCAGCTTCATTTGTGATTTTTAGGGCGGCTCCCCTGCAGTAGGGAATGGCATTGGTAAATTTTAGTTTCGGATTTTGATAGTTATTAATTTGTTCCAGTTTTTTGATTCTCTTTTTATAAAGGCTTTTTACTATTGAATTTGGATACCCTGCGTTTTTACATTGATTTTTGATAAACTGGACATAGGAACGTATGTCAATCGCACAATCACCGTTTGCTCAAACGAAACACTCCTCAATGAAGAGCTCCAGTTTATCAAAAATCAATGTAAAAACGCAGGGTATCCAAATTCAATAGTAAAAAGCCTTTATAAAAAGAGAATCAAAAAACTGGAACAAATTAATAACTATCAAAATCCGAAACTAAAATTTACCAATGCCATTCCCTACTGCAGGGGAGCCGCCCTAAAAACCACAAATGAAGCTGCAAAGAAAAATATCAAAATCCCAATAAAACCCAATCAAAATATTTTCAAACACATTCGCAGTGACAAAGATAATATAAATCCTGATGAAACCGCCGGTATTTATAAACTAAGCTTTACAGACAATAGTACCAATAAACAGGGCTGCTATATTGGAATGACAAAACGAAAAATCAAAGACCGAAAAAAGGAACATCAAACTGACATTAAATTCAATAAAACCACTACTGCCCTCGCAAAAATAGCCCAGGAACACCCCATAGAAATCAACTTTAACAATAGCCAAAAACTCGCCAATTACAAAAACAGTCATTATGCCCTAAATATGTAGGCCCTACAGATTATGACCACAGATGGCGCTGTGAATGATATGACACATGCGCAGATCGATCCTGGGTGGAACACCCTGCTGAGGAAGAGAGCTGGCCATTTGGAAACAAGACCTGTGCTGAAGAAGGTGGTGGCTGCCACCGATAGTGCTACGTACGGATTTTAATGTGTTTTTACCTGTTTTTAAATGATTTTAACAATCCGTCACTTTGCTTTTAAATTGCTTTTATGATTTTAAGTTGGAAATCGTGCCCCTTCATAAACAAAAAACGGTGCCCGTTGCAATGATTACTTGTTTGCCTATCTGGCCGGCCCTGATTGAGGTGACTAACAAAGCCCGACTGGTCCGATCCGGGGTGGGTAGAATGGCTTCGGAATGCAGCTTTCGTACGCAGTTTGAATCTTGCTTTACTGCTAACTAGCTTTCCATACACGCTTTAAAAGATAAATGAGCATGGCAAAAATTTAACAAAGAGTCAAAATGACGTATTCGGCGCAGAATTAACATCCCTGCCGGACACCAATTTTCAATAAATTTGGACAGAAAATGAGTGAGTTATGAGCACCCAAAATCCCCCTCCCCCTAGTTAAAATATTTTTTCATACTTCAATTCATATCTCAAATAATATTGGTAGTAAGAAGCTGATTTTTAATACTAGGGGCCAAGGCCCCCAGACTCTCTACGCTCGCTTTTCATACGAGGCATTCGGCCCCTAATGAGGCTTATTCGTAAAAAAGACAATTTCAACAGAGAAAACCCGAAGATTGGATCAGATAGAATGTTACTGAGCTAAGCTATACATTGCTTAGTTCTTGCATCTTCATTGGTACATAAAAATTTAAACTTCACACTACAGTAGACCCCCTACCCCTCATAACACTGAAGATATTTTGTTATGGGAATCCGTGTTGTACGGGTCCTGAGCTATACTCCACCTGGAGTGCGGACTCCGCTTATAATCGCTGGAAAAATTATTTGCACTCCTCAGAAACACAATGATATTTAATGTTGCCATTCAAAGGTTATACTAATTAGGAGCTAAAGCGTAATAAAATAAGAACATCTGTTTCAGCTGTATTTTTAATAATGTAAAACCTATTGGACACCTTGCGAATTTGCCACCCATGGCGATTTTTCATTATTTGGCGACTTGCGTACATGTAAAGTTAAAAAAAGCTACGGAACAGATAGAATAGCCTGCCACCAATGGCGACTTTTCATTATTTGGCGATTTACACATACTCACAACCTATATTTACTGTTCATTTAAGGTTACCGGAAAACCGTTATCCATACTTTCATTTACATAATCGTTTGCAGATTGGCGTACTTAACACCACGAATTATACCATCTCGTCGCGCTAGCAAATATCCAAAGTGTACTATAACTGCTATAATGGCATAGTTAACGCCAAATATTTCTACTGGTAGCAAATAATCCAGCTGGACGAGAACCGGCTTTAAAATAATCTGCATTTTAATTATTTTTCAATTTCAAGATATTAGTTATCCTGTTTTGGAAAAACGAATAACGGCTAATCCTAAACTCCCGTTGTCTAAGCGAACTTACTATTTGGTAATTGTCAACTTTGTGTAACACATTTTGAGTTACTTATTTCATATAGTTTTTATTTTGGCAGAAAATGGGCGTAATTCTAACTCAAGTTTGTAAATTTCACGCGATTCTAGATACTTGGAAACACTTTGTTGCAAAGGAATGAATGATTTTATGCCAAATCTGGCAACCATTCTGTTTATTTTTTCAGTTTTTTATTAATATATTCTAAAATAATTCGATTTTCGAAATTTAACTTAGCTCATCAGGTTCCTCGGAATTTTTCGAATCTGTGGGCACCTTAGTTGAAACTTATCCCCACGGTTTAGGAGGAAATAGGCCAACAAGCTTTGACAGCGCCAGCGGCCTTTACTTTTTTTTAGAATAGAGAGATACCCAAATTAAATTTCATGCTGTTCTGGAAACTCGCGGAATCTTTTCGCAATCGAAAGATTTCGTTTTGTGTACACAGCTATTCTCATGTCCATGCAAACGATTTATTTGTGAAAAAAAAAAATGATAATAAACTGTGTAATCTGGAAAATCTCTTTTAAACGAATTTGAATCCCAATTGTATGACGTCATATTCACTTGAAAAGGGTAATTTTGTCACGCAAATGATTTACTTTTTTGACTCTCGGAAATAAAATAGTGCTGAAAATAGCAAAAAATCGCTTAAAAAGGAGGGAATGGGTAGATTTTCAGATTTTTAAAGAAGCGCAGATTGTTTTCTATATTTTTATACATGATCATGAAAATTTTTCAGCGGATCGTGCAAACGGTGAAGAAGTTATTACGCTTTTTGTGTTAACTTTGTAAATTTCACGCGATTCTAGATACTTGGAAACGCTTTGTTGCAAAGGAATGAATGATTTTATGCCAAATCTGGCAACCATTCGGTTTATTTTTTCAGTTTTTTATTAATATCTTCTAAAATAATTCGATTTTTGAAATTTAAATCAGCTTAGCAGGTTCCTCGGAATTTTTCGAATCTGTGGGTACCTTAGTCGAAACTCAAATCCCTACGGTTTAGGAGGAGATAGGTCCAGAAGCTTTGACAGCGCCAGCGGCCTTTACTTTTTTTTAGAATAGAGAGAAATCATTAATATGAATTATTAAATTAATATTCAAAAAAATTATGAATAGCGACCTAGCCAAATTTAGATGGAAATAGATGCAGAAATTAATATTACATGGCTGTGCAAATTTTCAAATTTTTACGTTCAGTAGTTTAATTTATATTAAATAAAATGTGTTATTTTCATGAGTTAAGGGACCATATATAAATTTATTAAGTGAAAATTTTTTAAAAATTGCATAAAATAAATGTAAATTAGATTTATTTTGTGCAAAAACACAGTAAAAGATACCAGTATTAAAAATATCAAATTTTGAAGCAAATAAATTAGAGGTTTTTACAGTTTGTTGGGGATTCTATAAAGCGTGTATTGTTGCGTCCGCTACCATATTCCCCCAAATAAAATATTTTCCAGCTATAGAATTAGATGCAGTAGATGTATGTCTTCTAATACAATGTCCTATTTCTGAAAAACTAACATCCTCAACTTTCCAGGCATGAATGTGACCTTTTTTAATATCGGAAACATTAGGTCTTTGGAATTCCCCACACTCTATCAAACATTCAAAATCACGTTTTTCTGTAAAAATTTTTCATCTAACTATAAATTAAAATACCGCCAAAAGTCTTAAGAATATTGCCCATTGCAGGCAATAGTATTAAATGAAGAAAGTGAAATAACAAACACAGTGATAATATTGGGTCGGCAAAAAAGTAATTGCGTTTTTTACATGAAATTCAAACAAATAAATTTTCAATCATGAAATCATTCTTCAAGTTCGACCATAGCTGAGTCGAGCAATATTCATGCTTGTAGTCAGAAGAGCAGGGAGCAGCCTCTAACTCCTGCCAACATTTCAGCTGTCTAAGAAAAACATCAAGGGAAACACTGAATAACAATTTCAAAATTACAAAGATTTTCAAAATCCTTAGCAGTCATTTTGCATTTTTCCCTTAAATCATGTGTACGAACCAAGGAAGTTATGAACTCACGGGTCATTTGGACCACAGACTAAATATTCTATTCTACCCTTGATATTCTCAATACAAAAAACTTTAAGAGAGATGGGAACAATATTTTCCTTGAAAATAATATTAATTTCTTTTAATTCTCGCGAGCGAAATAAATGAAAGGCGAAAAGTTCGGAACCTACAAATAGCGTTTCTCAATTTGCAGAAAGTCCCTTAAAAATGTGCAAAAATGAATTTGCAATATCTCAGGAAATTATCGTAGAAAATTGGTGAAAATTTATATTTAGGGTAATTTGAAGGTTTTCTTTCGTTTAATAAAGTCAAAATATGGGGTTGCCATTGAGAAAAACGAAGTTGATGCAGAATTAAATATGAAGATGGCCTCTTATGCAAATTAAATTAATAGTAAATTAAAGTATGCGTTATTTGCAAACGAATGGTATATATAACTTTGCTATACGACGAACAATGGCGAAATAATGAGAAAGTGGGCCTTTTTTTTTTCCGCAGCTGTACAATAGACACACAACATTCTGCCCTCACTCTTATCAATCACTAAATTTCTAATTTAAAACAAGCAAATAAAAAATAAAACTTTGTAGATCAGTTTATGCATTGTAAGTCATAAGATTGTCTGACTAATTCTGAAAGCTATTTTTAGAAGTAATATGTAAACCATACATTTAACTCTTCATTGAAATAGGCAGATTAACAGCAAAATATTTATAAATACAAGGGCAAATATAATTTATTGCCCTTGCCTCCATTAGCTTAGGAAATATCCACTAATATATTTAACATCAAGCCATAAGGTACTCTGTTTTAAAGTTGAATGGTAGAATGAAACAGTGTCATTAAATATCAATGCAATTTCACTCATTTTTATTTTTGGGTGGGGAGGACTTTTAAATTTTATTTTTAGGGTGAATAAAGAGGAAGGAATCAAACAAGCTAAAAAAAAATGCTGCAAACAAATTTGCACTGAAAATGAAGATAAACTTATAAAAACCTAACTTTGCTTATAAAAGGAACTTAAATTTCCCAATTTAACAAACTCAACTGAAAGGGCTTTGAATAGCTCAAGATGTCATAAAATCAGAAACTGAACTGATGGCACACACACAAAAAAGATAAGAATGAAATTCATTTTAAAGCAAATGAAAAAGAATAAAGGGGAACACCAAAAAATTTACAGCAAAAGTGTAAATTTGAAAATATTTTAACATCTCAAATGCTGTCTTATGCACACAAAAGCCTTTGGGTTAAGTGCACTTAGAAACATCAGAATAAATTTAGCATCGAAAACAGAATTATTACAGCCTCAGAAACATAGTAAAAATCAGTTTTAATATCCAATAATGAGATTTTGCTCTAAGAAATAATATTGGACCAAGTAAAATCAACAAAATAAGAAGCCCAAGCACTCCAGGTACTTATTAAATGTGGAAAAGAAAAAAACCCAAAGAAAATTTTTATTCTTGTATTTTTGCAGAATGAATTACAATTAAGCAGCTATAAAATTATAAAGCAAAGATACTATCAAAAAAGAAATTTGCATCAATAGCAAAACTATCTTAAGGGGGAAAAAAAGGGGGAGTGGGAAATCGTATTACTTACATAACTTGGAAATAATACAAATTTAACAACAAAAATATTAAAGAATTGGTAATGAACAATTCTAAGTGTTGTTTTGTTATCCTTTTTTTCACTTACTGAATACTTTGCAATGTTAGCAAATTTAAAGTATTAAAGAAATTTTTCAGAGCTAAAGAACTTCTGTCAACATTTAATTAATAGGTAAAGGGAAAAAAGAAAAAAAAAGACAGTAATAGACTTGCAAATATATTAGAAATCCTTTTTTCGGTTATACACTTTACATTCTTCCAGGAGATAAACAGTTATAGAACTTCCTATCCAATGTAAATTTATGCATACGTAAATTGCACAGACAATACATTTTAAAAAGTGAATTATGGAAAACATATATCCCAAAACTCAACAGAAATACATGTATCTAATGCTTATCAATAACATTCACTAGATTATAAAAATCACGCCTTAAAATTTTAGGTGAAATAAATCTAAAGCAAACAACAAATTTTTAAAATTGGATTGTGCCTAAGTAGAAATGAGTAACTTTATGCAAAAGCAGAAAAAAAAAAAACCCCTTTTAAAATGCACAAATTTAAATGCATTCCAATAAATTTAATCAAAAACTCCTCCCATAAATAAAAGATAAAATAAATATATAAACTGTAAAAACTTTCTAAAATTATTTGAATAGTAAAACACAAAATATCTTTTTTAAATGCATAACAACCCCCCCCCCCCCAAAAAAAAAGAAACAGATACCTTTGTGTATATAGAATGGCATATTTTTCTTTAAAGGAAGAATATGAGACTATAACTAAAGTAAAAGTTTAGTAATACTTAGTAGATTTGAATACTGAATTTTCACTAGACAGAGAAAATAACAAAAAGGGTCAATCACTCACATTTAAAGTTAAATAAAAAAAATATTGTTTGCTTCTTGCAGTCAAGTGTAACAGAGCAAGTCATAGTATGAAGCGGTATGACATAGGTATGAAGTGAATGGCAGGCATGAAAGCACGAAACAGCTAAAAAGACTGAACTTTGCTGAGGATCATTCAGAACAAATAAATTATTATGCCTTTAACACATTACCTGTTATTCTTTTATATGTATTCATTAATAAATTAACTAATATTCATTATATCACTGCATTCGGTATAACTAAATTCATTAAATTAATTTAAATACTAAATCTCAAATGCATCAATGATGTTGAAAAAGACTGAATTCAGTCAAAAGGCTGAAAACTTTCATTCCTGAATGGCTAAGTAAGTAACAGTTGAAATCAAATAGAAATGAGAGTCATTCATGAACTAAACAATGCAACTCAGTAAACTGTGGTTAAAATTTTAAGAATGTATAGATTAATAATAACAAAACAAACAAATTAAGTCTTGCAGACTTTTATTTGGAAATAAATTCTGTTCTAACACACTTTTGATTTTCATCAAAATAACTTCAATTACACAGATGAAATGTACTGTATACAAAAACTACATCAGGTATGATATATATATATATATAAAACAAATGAATTATACAACAATTATTGAAATAAATTTTGAAAGAATTTCCACTCACAGTAAAATGCTTTTATTGTAAAAGACATAAAAGTTACATAGGTACAAAACCATGCATTTACTTAAAATAGGAGAGTGTGTCTCACTAGATTGTTACATTCTTAAAACATTGTCAATGAATAATTTGAAGAATGAATGAAATAAACAAAATGCTACGTTAACATGAGTCTGAGGCTGTGTAAAAGTAAAATTAAGAAAGTTTATAGTAGTCCTGGTTCAACATACATTTATTTTTTACATCATAAAGATTGACCAGAAACAATTTATTACATAAGACAGCATGAAGTTACATTTAGCTGCATTGATTTTACCAAATAATAGATATAAAAAATATTGTAATAGAATGTGTTTGCAACTGACAGTGTTTAAGACCAAAGGAAGGGTGACTGAAAGGGAAGAATCTAACAAATAGTCCACACTGGTTATAATTTACTGATAATAATACGAAAAATAAAGATTTGTAAATTTTTTAGTAAATAAAATTCAAGCAATTTCTAGACTTTATTTCCATGACACTTCTTCAAAGTTTATTATGCTGTTCCACATGAACACCCAGAACCCTTACTTTGAAATTTCAGTTACTAAAAGATACACTTGGTAAAATGCTATACAATAATGAAAAAATAGTCATATGTACATAATTATAGGAATATATTTGTTATATGCTAACTTTTTTGAAACCCTTCATGAATAGCAACTTTGTTCATAGTTTAGCCAGTGAAAATATTTTAACATACTAATGTTTTAGAAAATATTGAAACTTTTTCAGGGCTCAATTTATCATGATAGCTTAAAAAATAGATCCAAAAAAAAAAAAAAAAAAAAAAAAAAATTGGAATTGAGATTTTTCTTAAAGGCTTTCAAGACTGCATTTTGCTTATGTTGTATCTGAAGGGTACTCGCAACAAAAAATTACAACACGATACAATTAAATAAATGGTGTACTGCAATGAAATTAAATTTATATTTATTTGGACAGATTCATAGACAATTCAAAGTATAAAAAGTAATGCATATTTTAAGCTTAAGAGACCGTCCAAATCAGCCTATTTAAGTCATGATGAATTTAAATAGAGCTCCCTCTCTCCACTTTCTAATCAACCACTACTTTCTGTTAAGTAGAGAAATAATAGGAATTTTAACACTGCCAAATTTTTCTTTCTAATGAACTACCTACTTTTAAGTTAAAGAAAATAGTAGCTAGCATAAACACAAAATGTGTGTCCTCTTTTCAAAATGGAAGAAATGCATAACAATGTTTGGGGAGGGGGGGGCAAATATTTTACTATTTTACATACCATCTGTGGAGCAAGAAATCTGATAACTTCCTTTTAGTCAAACTTTTAGCTATTGAATCAGATTTTTACAGAGACTCGTAATGTGAATATACTGCAATCAAACATGTATCATTAAGCAAGTCGTTATAACCAGTTTGAACTGTAAGAGATTTTAAATTCTAATAAAGTTAATTATTTTAAATACCTACATTCAATTTTTAAAAATTATTTAATTAAATAATGAACATTCTTTTTCACTGAACAAGTTATATAAATGAATGAAACTGCACACAGTACATATTTAGTGCATAAAGTTTCACTTTAGTTGCAACGAACATTTCTTAAAAATGCTGAAAATTCATGAGTTACTTAATTTATGAATAGGAAAACCTATTATTAAAATATGTATAAAATCTGAAAAAAAAAAGAGGGAAACTTTCAGAACATGGAGCATTTTTGTACAAAATATGACAATTTTAATCTAAGAGAGTTTAATTTTGCCCCTACCTCCTTCA
Source organism: Cheiracanthium punctorium (assembly GCA_038373885.1). Taxonomy (NCBI): domain Eukaryota; kingdom Metazoa; phylum Arthropoda; class Arachnida; order Araneae; family Cheiracanthiidae; genus Cheiracanthium; species Cheiracanthium punctorium. The sequence goes on along the minus strand of JAWZYV010003534.1, from coordinate 72,852 downwards.
CATGCATGAAAAATAATTTTAAATGTATCCAGATCTCTCTCTCTCTATATATATATATATATGGTGCCCGAAAAAGGTGGTGATGGGCATCCATTCTTTATCTATTAGAGATAAGTGGACAATGTAAATTGAAAAAAATGTTCAAAATAAGGTCGGAAATAAAGACATGAGAAAAAAATTCCTGTCATTCATTTACAAAAAGTTATACTTTTTAAATCTGTATACAACTCCCATACAAAAAAAATTCTCCAATTAGCAAAATGTGCCCCCATACACTAATGAGATGATGTACCAAATTTCAGCCTTTCATCATACACCTCAGAGATATTTTTAAAGAAAGATGATCGGGGGGGTGGTATACATAATTTTAAATGTAAACGTTTATTGCTAGAGTGAGAAAAAAGATTTTTTGCAATTTTTTTACAACCCCTGAAATGTGATCATTCCATGCTATTTTTTACCTTAGAGAGGCACTGAAAAGTGGTTTAAGTCAGCATTATATTTATCTTCACATCTTTGACACTTTTAAGGGTATAACTATAAAATTTTGTAAGTCATCTCATTAGTGTATGGGCACGTTTTACTAAGCGAGATTTTTTTTTTTTTTTTTTTGTACGGATTGTACACAAATTTAAAAAAGTGTAACTTTTTGAAAATTAACAAGAAGAGTTCTTTGTCGCATAACCCTTTTTCCAACCTTATTTTGAACATTTTTTCAATCTACACTCATTTATCTCTAATAGATAAAAAATTAAAGCCCGTTACCACACTTTTGAGACCCTACCCCCCCCCCCCTCTCTCTATATATATTTAAAATTTATTAAATTCATAAAATAATCATTTATAAGTTAAAGTTTAAAAGGGAAACAGGATTCTCGTCTAGTTAATATGATTGGTTTTATTAAAGAATATAGGTTAAAATGAAAATTTATCAATTATATAAATAATGTTTAAAAAGAAGGATTCTGCAGAATTTGCATAATTCTGTAACATATAGTCATCACACTACTAGGTAGATTTGTACGAAAAGGAAAATCATTATTATTTTTAATAACAGCTTTCTAAATCAAATTACGACTTAGAATATTAAAAAAAAAAAAGTAAAAGAATTTTATTTAGTGGGCAACATCAGCCTTAAATGTCTTATTTTTCATATTAATACATAAGTAAATGCAAATTCATACTGTTTTGTTGGCTATTATCCAAAATGAGCACTTTTTGAAAGGAACTGCATTTTTAGCATAGACATTTTAATACAATTTTCATTTAATTTTGATTATAATACATAAACTGCTAGTAAGCTAATAATAAATTTATCATATAAAACTACTTTTTAATACAATGTTTAAGATAAAGTCTTGAAGGAGGTGAAAAATAGTTTAAAACCACCAATGAATTTAAAATTAAGATTAAATTTTATATTACAACCCCCCCCCCCAAAAAAAAAAACCCCTATGTATGCTCATAAAAAATATTTACAATTATAACAAAAAATAAACATAAAAATTTAAACACTCAGATTATTTACAAAATAAACACATTTTGATTAATTTTTAACTCATGGATGTACTTACTAAACAGAAACTGAAGAATCAAGAGAAGATAAATAAGATAAATATATAGTAGTTAAGCTAATAAATGCTAAGAAATAAAATTGGTAAAGCAAATAATAAAAGCAGAAAAGTTCACCCCCCCCCCAAAAAAAAAAAAATATGTTAAAGAAAATTTTCAAATCTTCCTTATTTATATTTCGAGTAACAGAATTAAATTACAAAAATGCAACAGAAATGATTTTGAATGACAATTAACCAACAAGATTATTCCAGGTTCCCACTCATTTCTCCAATAAATTCAAGCCACTACTCCTCTCCAAATATACTTATAAACTTATTTTATGAATATTGATATTCCCTAAGGGGAAGAGGAGATTATTTTACAATGATGGATTATTTTTAGGTAAGGGCAGCAACAATGAAAAGGAATTATTATCTACTAACAGTACAGCAATGCTCAATTTAACTTTGACCTAGTTTTCAATGTGTCGAGAAAAGAGAAAGGCAATTAAACATAACCCAAAAAATTCCATAACTTTTCACGGGAGATTTGTTTCCCTTCCTGGCTTCCAAAGCAAATGCTAAGTGAAGTTCTCTCAGTGATCAGATGAAAAAATCAAGAACCCAGTACAATTTTTTGAAGACTATTTTTTAAACTAAAATTTTAGAACTTTCAAGGACTGTGGGAACCCTGTTATCGCATCTAAAGTTTATAACATGTAAATAAATATGATTAAAAAAGCAAAACATTATTTCAGGGTGTCTACCGGCCAGGAAAATCAAGAAAGTCTGGAAAATGGGAAATAGGCCAGAAAAGTCTAGAAAAAGCCTGGAAAATGGGCCAGGAAAATTCTCTGAATGAATAAATTTTCTTGGTACTTTTTTTTTTCTTTTAAATCTCTTTGTCCAGAGTGCAAAATGCTGTTAAAGATGATTTATGTTTAAGAAGAATGAATGATTCAGAATATTTGTGTGGTATGTTATGCACACACCTGTTTCATATTCTGCGGTGAGGTGTTTCTTGTGACAGACGAGCCAAAAAGCTATATGTCTATGACCAGCGATAAAATGTAGAAATTATCACTTAGCTCTTTATTCTTGCAAATTTGAAGTGCAGTAGACTCAGCATTTGCATTTAATATTGTCATTTAGAGGTAACACATAAGTACCGCCTGTAACACAAGTAGTATTGGTCACTATTGGTTAAATCTGAACTAACTTATAGTATCTTAGTTGAAATTCATAGTAATTTTTTTTCATCTTTCTTAAGTACACCAATAATTGTATTACAGATGAAAATTTATGTCAAGTAAGTTGCAGCAGAAAATTATTACAACATAAAAAAAGGGGTTATAGTGTTGAGGGATTTCCCAAAGTAAACTGAATTTATGGTCAAGAAATTTTTCTGGAAGCTCCCAAAGGTCTGGAAAAAGAAAATAGACTTTCAGAAATTCAGTAGACACCCTGTATTTATTATAAGCCACCACTTTATATAATGGCTTTGATTGAAATTTAAAATTTGAAACATATGGATGAAATTTATATCTGTTAAAATCAGAAAGCAGAGATAAGAGGAAATTCAGAAAGTTTTGTTTATCATATGAACTTTAAGACAAATAACTAAAAATATGCATATGGTTTCTTTAAAGGACAATACAATGCATTAAAAAATTGTTTTCATCAACAAATATTTAACTGAAAATCTATATGTAACCTGAAAATGCAGTTTAAAATGACTAAGTTAAAGAAAATATTAACTAGAAAGTAAAACAAAACAAAATTTTCATTTTTGAAAGCGCTTGTATGCATCATAAATCATTTAAGGTTGAAATTGAAAATTCCAACTAATGAGATTATTTACAAATGCTACATCATGACACGAGGAGGAAAGAAGGTGAAAGCTCACTAGCTGGCCTTACAATACAAAATAAAACAATACAGAACTTCAGTCAATACACAGTATTGAAAAAAGAAAAAGATAAAAAACTTAGCTTTCTTTCACTTCCATAAGAATATAATTCCTTTCACACTGAATTAGAGCCTGTAGTGTTCCATATTAAATTTCAACAGAATGGATTTTCCATTCATATACACAGCAACACATTAGAAACAATATATTGTAGAAAAAAATATTAAGGAACCTTTAGGTGTGGAACTGGTTCCAGATGATCATTCTGAACAGAAGAATTACGACTTTCATCAGTAGAAACAGCATTGTGCGATTTAGCTTCATCATTAACAACATCATCTGTTCTACTCTTTTTGTGTGCTTTGTTCTTATGGTGTGCATGTCGTTTACCATGACGATGACTCTTGCCATCTTTAAAGGCATACTCATCATCTTCAAAATCATTTACATCTAAAAAGAAAAAAAAAAAAAAAAAAAAAAGTTACATACAAGGATAAAGCTGTATTTTTTCCCCCACAGATTTTAAATGAGTGCATATTTCCCAAAAAGTGAAGAGGTTTTTTTCTAAAGCATTTTAATGAAACTGTTAGGGGATTTTACACTTCTGCAACATACAAAAAACTATAAGCTAAAATGCAAGCAGAAGGTAACAGCCAAAGAAAGGAAAAAAAAGACAGTCTTTCACATTGCCAGCATATTTAGTGAATGTACTGTCCATTTTCCAGCATAGGGAAGTTTCACGTGAAGAGAGGCTATTTTAGTTTTCAGGGGAAAAACCAAGACTGCAATGTTCACAACATACTAAAAGGTTAGGGGGAAAAAAAAAAAAAAAAAAAAACCTCTTTCCCATTAATTTTCTAATTTCAGCAGTAATTCAACTGTTGCTGTATATTTTGTACATATTTTCCTCTAATTCACTTTGTTGGTGTTTGTTTGAATTTTTATTTCTCCATTGCATTTCACTAATACATTATGAAAAAATACTGAGTAACAGAAAGAGAGAGAGGGTTTTTTCTTTTTTTAATAATATATTTATAGAATTTTACATGATACAATGTTACAGGATGAATCATATTATAAAGAAATTGTATAATCACATAAAATATATTACATCTAACTTTCACAATTTTTACATGCAAATAAAGAAACTAGTAGGGAATACAAATTAATAAGCATTCATTTACATTAGCATTTTAAGAGCAACTTTCGCTATTTCACTTTTAAAGCAATGCTCTGGTTATTATAGTGAAATTTTTGATATATTACAAAATATTGACAAGTGATCGATGATAACCAGGTGAGGAAAACTGGGAAAACAGTTATATCTAAAGGAACACCCCCTACAACCCAGGGCTCAAGCATAGGCAACTTGACTAGAAAGAGGCAACTGCCTATTCACTTCCAAAAGTAAGGTGCATTGCCACTCCCCTTCACTTTTCAAAGTTGAAAAGTATGATCCATTGAAAAATGGGTTCATGGTATAGCTAGCCTAAAAAACTAATTAGGGTAGTTTAGCGACAAGGACCCTTTTGCATTTCTGGATGTGCTCTAATTTGAGAGTACAAAATCCAATTTCTTTTTCTTTTTTTGCGACAACACCAGCAGATTTATTTTGCCTCCCATCCTCATGATATTATAGAAACACCATAATTAAATTTTTTATAAGCCTGTAAAAAAAGTTATGTTTTAAAAAATACACCTAACATTCTAGATTTTGTATTGCAAGGATGAGATCGGCAGAAAAGCAGAAAGACAAACTGAAATCATATGCGACAAACAAATTTGTATTCATTTCTATAATACATATGTGAAAGATACACACACCTTCAAAAGTTAAGCACGGAGAGGAAAATGTTAATGTCCGTAAATCAATCTGAATTGAAGAAGCTGAAATTTGTTGCAAAGGTAGAAGTAAGTATGCAGGTATGTTAGGTAATAGCCAATCACGGGTTCTTGCCGAGAAATACGCAAAACAGGCAGTCGTATAAGAAGCCGCCATTGTGAAGGGTTACAGGAGTTGCATGTAAGTGATGGTGAAAGGTGTTGAGAACATTCGTGCGATTTTTTTTTCAAACTAGGGCTTTCTGAAGACAAATGGAATTTTCTGAGAGTTATCGGGCTGTTTGATGTATTGAGCAGGACAGTCTATCACAAATGTTGCTCTTTTCTTCGATCATCATTTTGTAATTTCACGTTTATGGAAGCAACTCCAAACCACACAGACAGTTGTCCGAAAGCCCGTAGCCGGTCGCCCAAGGGTTACAACCCCCGCCGAAGATCGATATATCGCTATTTTAGCCAAGCGGAATCACAGAGCGACCTCCACACGTGTGACATCTATCGTTACAGCGTCCATTGATAAGACAATATCTGCAGCTACTGTATACTCGGGTACCTCGAGTATGTGTTTTTTTTTCCGTCCAATCAAGAGGAGCACGATTAAAGTGGTGCCGGGAACATGTCAATTGGACTGTGTCAATATCATGTTTACTGATGAGTCAAGATTTGCTCTGGAGCCAGATGAGAAGCATATAAGGATATGGCGTGAACAAGGAACACGCAATCAGCCCCAAAACATCACGCATTCCGAGCTGGAAGTATTATGGTGTGGGCAGGGATTTCATTGGGATACCGCACCGACCTGCACATCTTTAAACGGGGTTTTGTGATGGCTGTCCGGTATCGAGATGAAGTCCAAGAACCCATTGTGAGATTGTACACTGCAGCAGTTGGCCTTACTTTCGTTTTAATGGACGATAACGCACGTCCCCATAGAGCTGGCATTGTCGATGACTACCTGGAGAGTGAAGGGATTGCACGTATGGCGTGGCCAGCTATGCTGGCCACGCCCGACCTTAATCCCACTCACCCGACCTTACCCCATTGTCCCTGACAATGGTCCCCTGTCCCATTAATCCCATTGTTTTAAATGTTGCTTAAAACACAATAGATTTAATGTTGAAAGAGAAAAATGACTCGGATGTTTTTCAATCTCTAAAAGATGTAACATGTTTTAATCCATCAAAGATTATAAATACAGTAGAGTCTTGATTTACAGGAGGCATGTGCTCCAAGATCTTGTAAGTGAAAATCGTGAAATGCGAAACAGGTTATATATACAACATTTTGAAACACATACAGAATTATTTCAAACACTCAGAAGCACCCTTCAGCCATTATTAAACTATATTATTACCATTCCCCACATAAAGCAATGAATAAACAATGTATTAAAAAAGCAGTGTTATCCAACATAATACTGCACAGTATTGTAAATGCACTAAATTTACTATCAGTAGGAGAGAGACACAAGAATGCAGTAATAATAAAGTGCAGCATTTAGCAATAATACTGCACAATATGACATAGTAATGTAATAAAAGATATAACTGAACTGTACAGAATAATATTGTACCCAGCATTTCTGCTGGAACTTCTTAATATCACTGCATCAATTAAAAAAGTCTATGAAACATACGATCTTGAAATAGGAAAAGTAAAAGGAGATACACAAATTTTTCAGAAAATATACGAAGAATACATTGACTCTTTGCCAGAAATATCCAGTCATAAAAGAATTGAGGAAAAGATGTAATTTTCTTGTTGAAAAGGAACTTAGTGATATATTTCTATACTTAAAAGACTAATCCTCATTTTCCTTGTTATGTCTGTCTCAACTGTATCATGCGAGATAAGATTGTCATGCTTAAGATCTTTAAAATCATGCGTTAGAAATAGTAGATGTCAAGAGAGGCTTTCTGCACTTGCTGTTTTGAAGATCAAAAATACTACAGATATTGACTTAAGACTTACTAAGGTAGTAGAACAATTTTTGAAAAACAAAAATCACATACTGTCTTACTTCTAATTTATAATGCGAATGTATATTGTATAGTATAATATCAAATGAATAAATTTATTACTGGCCTGCTGTATGTGTTTTGGAATACACCACTTTGTGACGATATCATTGATCGATTCACGAGTTTAAAAAAAGAAGAATTGACTTAACAAGTAAGTGTTTTATATTTTTCTAGTGTTATTATTTCATAAGAATTGAAAGAGAACTTTTAATTGAAAAAAGGGAGTCTATGGTGGTCATATGTACTGATTTTTGAGGCTGTGTCCTGAATTTTTTAAAGAAGGTCATTTAATTAATAATGATAGCCAATAATAAAGCTCAGTTAAAAAAAGCTTCACAGGCTCTCTTTACTTACACACTCGCATCTCTTTGATTCCCCACTTTTTTAGTGTACCAACTGACTATGGGCCCGAACTTCCCATCCATATATTCCATACCTGCCAACCTGGGAAAATTAACACCAGTAAAATCTTGTGCTCATTTCAGTAATTTTCCACCTCACATCAGTAAAACTAAGTTCATTTTTTGTTAATGACTAGTGCTCTTGTTACTACTTGTCAAAACTAAGTTTATTTATTGTCAAAATGCTCTTTAATTTAATTTTTAATATCATTTTCATTCACAACTGAACCTGCTCTACTTAGTGAAGTTTCCACCCCCCTTCCTCACTGATTTCCTAGGGGGGGGGGGGGGGTTGAAAATTTAAAATAGGAATAACTTTTTATTCTTACGGAATTGGAGCTTTAAATGAGAGAGTACTAAAGAAAAAATATTTACTCTCAAGAGGGATGGAAAAGGATTGAACTGAAAATCTCAACCTGCCCAATTCAATGCTGCTTTTTTTTTTTTCTTTGTTGGTTTCTTCGAGAGAGGAGGTGGAGGGGAGCTAAAATATTACATTTAAAATCAAAATAGGAATCAATTTTTATTCTTACGGCATTGGACATTTAAATAAACGAGTGTTTAAGGGAAAGTATATATTCTCTGGACGGATGGAAAAAGATTACACTGAAAAAAATTGAGACCTTCGAAAATCGCCAAACAATCCGTAAAATGACTCGTCATATCCGTACATCAGTAAATTAACACTAAAATCCGTATATTTTACGGATAATCCGTAAAAGTTGGCAGGTATGATATTCTTTTTGTAATTGAGACCTCAAGAAAAATTTGAATGTTACAAAAATTAAATGTGTCATAACAGTATCACATAAATGTAACATAACAGTACTTGCTTTTTCATTTAATATTTACAGATTGATCTGAAACATTTATAAACATATAAATAAAAAAAACCATACATTCTTCTGCCAAAATCTAATGAGGACTCAATCAGATTTTGTAAAAATTTTACTGGAACAAACTTCCAAAATGATTGGTACAGAAACTGCATTTAAATGCAGATAAGAGTGAATTTTTCATTTTGCAGCTGTATTAACATCCTTGTAATTACATTTATTTGACAAAAAAAAAAAAAAAAAAACACTACTTTTTTGAGTGTGCTTCTCCTATATGGACTTTTGTTATGTAAATTAATAAAGAGAGAGCAATATTTATTGCTACAGACCATTATACTCATCAGATGTAGCTGATGAACCTGGTTCATCCCCTCTGCTAGAATGTGAACCCTGAACATTGTTGCCTTTCTCATTTTCTTTTTGTGAACTGTTTTGAGAACCATCTACAATAGAAAGTATTAAATATAAAATGAACAATTTACAACAGCATACATTTATAACCTCAACAATGCCACAATGAATCACTTACAAAAAAAAAAAAAAAAAAAAAAAAACCAGCAAGCGATAAAATACTTTGCAGAGCTTGCTGGTGTGGTTTCTGAAAGCAGGATCATAATGACTGTAATAAATTTAAAAAATGGTTTTTCTCTTTCTTTTAATATATTCATATTTTACATGAAATCCTTTCTGAGAATGTGATCAAGTGATAAATTACATTTCTCAATAATTACTAAAGAACGAGAAATCATTTAGCTTTAATAAAATTAACCAGAGTTTAGGAATTCACAAATAAATCATATATTTTTTTATGAAACTAAAGCTATAAGAGAGCATTATGATGGCTAATTTCAGTTTTTAAACATAATTAGAAGAAACACCATCAGCCTAAATGCAGCAATGCACTAAATTAAATTGCAGGTAACATTTGCTGTGAATGCCATAGTCATAAAATCTTATGATGTGTACCCAGACAGCACAGCAAACTTGCAGCAAGCTTGATTTATCAAGTCAATAAACTTGAATTAAGCTTGAAAATTTCAAGCCTGTAAGCTTAATGCAAGCTTGAATCAAGTGTTCTAGTTTACACTTGCCCAGCTTGCATTAAGCTTGACATAGCAAGCTTGAATCAAGCTTGAATCAAGCTTGACATAGCAAGCTTAATTTCAAGCTTAAAAAATTTTCCTACATACACGGGGCACTCGTGCCCCCACATACTTTATTTTTCCGTGCATTTTCCCCCTCTATGCTGAAATTTTAAGTTATTTTAATCTGTTCCATCAAACGTCGGCGGCTGGGTTCGATCCCGGGAACTTTAGGCTGGAAGGAACGCGTGCTAACCTCTCTGCCATTATGCCTCAGGAAGCTATGGGTAAAGTTTGAAGTGACTGTTGTCACGCCAGATCGATAAGTATGGGCGATGCTGATAAGTTTCTTTTATTTTTCCATGGGATGAATCAAAATTTAAATAATGTTATGTGTAATTTATAGACTCTACTAATAGGAAAATAAGCATAATATAAACTTAAAAGCAGGACACGTTTTAAAACTTTTAATATCGCAACACTCATCGTTGAGCAATACTGCTGGCCAAAATCGAGACAAATGACTGATTTTGAAATCAATTTCGTAGTATAATTGTATTTTATTTTGAAGAATTTCCATATTTGGAAATATAGAATCTTTTTTTTTTTTAAATTCTATGGTCAAGTACATTTGTGACTGATTAATTATTTTGTGGAGGCCGGATTACGCCTCATTCTACCACCCATAGTGAAGTATATTAACTAACTAAATTGTGTTAATTATATTAAAATTTATTTTTAGGGCTAATTAATTAGTTAATGGAATTACTAATGTTAATTAGATGTAAATAAAACTAAAACTCCCCTCGTGTTATAATAAAATAAAAAACAACTTTTACGAACTTTTCTTTATTGAGCAAATTTGATAAACGCTAAGACAATTAATGTCCATTCTCTTTCACAGATGATGCCATTAATGCTCGCTTTCAGGAAAAATCAAGCGAGTATCAATTGTCAAGCTTAAATCAAGCTGTATTTAAGCTTGACAATTCAACTTGACTCCTGCAAGCTTGCTGCCAGCTTAAAATGAGTTGAACTGTCAAGCTTGTATTAATACGTCAAATTCAAAGAAATGCCAAGCTTGATTTAAGCTTATGTGCTGTCTGGGTAGCATATCATTTAAGATAAATGAATAAAATAAAATCATAATAGAAAAATTAATTTTAGGTAAGAAATTATGAAAATGTACTTTTGTTCATGAATGTACTTATATTTACATGCCAAAGTCCATGCATGTAATGCTCATACCATGTTATTTTAAAAAATGCCAATGTAGAAGGCCACTATTGCATCAGTGATTGCAATAAAGGTGGAGTCGTGGCAGCATTAAGAGAGAAACACAGTAGATTTACAATAAAACGGAGAGAAGAGGGTATCGGTTGGGAAAGATTCATCTAGGGACAGAGAATGAGAACAGAATTTGGCACTCAATGAAAAAAATATATACAACAGACAAACACAACAAAGTTTTTAAAGCACAGCTGATTGATCTTCTCTGCAGAGCATCAAAGTGATAAGCTAATATTTCAGCAAGACATCCGTAAAATTCTTTTTTTAGCACACATAAGCATTGCATCAGTAGAAATCCTGCACTAACTGAAATCTAAGTTTTAAACACGTAAACGTCGCTGTGTTTCTTCTGAAAATTATGGGAATTAAAATATGCACAATTTTTCTTACCATTTAAACTGTTTTCTTCTAACCTCTTTTCGTGCGAATTTTCTCCTGATGTCAAAGCCATTCTTTCCTACATAAAACATCAATACAACATGAAATTATATTAATCCTACATTTTAAAAGGTTCAAAATCATGAAAGGAATACAAATCAAATATCTGCTATGGAAAATATATAAATACACACACATATATATAAAGCAGGACTTTATTTTAATTAACCAGAGTTCTTAAATCACTTTAAAATTTTAAATCATTTTATATTTTCTCAGTATTAATATGCTAAGAATTCTAGTATGAAGTACTATGCACAAAATCATAAAATGTGGTTGAAATGCTTAAATTTTATGCATTATATGTAAAAGTAGGAAAGTCTGTTACACTGTCATGATAAAACATACTGAAATGTAATTACTTCAAAAGAATCCATGAATTTAATTAATAATCACAATTTGGAATGGATAACTCAAGCTTTGGTCTCTATACACATCACATCCTTAGGGAAATAGGTTTAAAAATTAAAAGGTGCTGCAGTATGTTTATGCAATATTTAACAAAAAATAAAGTGAAACAGTTCAGTAAACAGGCCAAGAACATTTGCATAATTTCCTTGAATAACTATAATATTCTTACAGCCAAGTTGTGGTACTTAACATCAAATTCATGAAAAGCATTTAGGGTCATATCTTGCAATAAATTTATGAATTTCATTTATAGAAATACAAGATTTTTGATGAAACTTGTGATCATGTGGAGAAGTGAGATTTAGAAAATCTAGTACTGTCAAGAAGCTACGTACTTTATTAAATCATACTAATATTACAAATGTCAATGTTTGTTACTCTTTCATGCTGAAATGGTTTGGATAAAATATGGAATAAAGACCGTTAAAGTCCTGGATTAACAAAAAGGCTACTTTTTATCGCAGGGAAAAAAACTGTACTATAACATAAAAAAAAAAAAAACTATCTTTCTCAAAAAAAAAAAGAATACAAGTGTTTTTAATTTAAAAAAAAATCCTTTTATCATCTGCTACACTTGGATAAAGAATACACCTGAATAAGTTTTTCCTTCTGACATGGATTTATAAGCAGGTTACGGTCCAAGCACACAAATAAAAAAAAAAACATGTTACACAAACAAACAAAAAATTAAGTTTTTGAAACTTTCATTCAATTCTAATTATGAATTTTTCTGTGCCTCTTTTTTCCTTCTATTTCTAATGCATTACATCCAGGAAAAGGATGTTAGAAATATCAATTTTAAATTTGTTAAATCACACCCATGAATAATAATACACTTTCCAACTTAATGGAATAAGAAAAGAAAATAACGAAGGTGCATGGATCATGATACGCTTTTAATATGTAACACTTTAGTGCGCATTTAAAATCTGAAAGTGTTTCAGATTTTCTTAACTTTTTTTTTTCCTTTCGGTTTTTTGATAATTGCCAATATATCTAGAAGCTCTTCAGAATTAATATAGGATGAAAATAATTTGTACCTTTTTGTAAGTTTGTACCATTAAACAATCTGAATTTTGTAACCAGAGGCGGCATCAACACAAGCAAGGTAATCATCGCGTTGGGGCGGAGGCTTCGAAGGGGTGTCATGTTGAACTCAAAAACTCAGTACAGCATAAAAGGGGGCGTCTTTTTATGTTAGCAGGGGGCGCCACTTACCCTAGGGCCGCCCCCATTTGTAACCATCTTAATTTTAAATTTCATTCAGAATCGGAGATATTTCAGTGCCAAGGAAGCCAGTGAGAAATACAGTATTGGACCCTTTATCCGGAATTCCGAAAACCGGAAAGTTCCAAAAACCGGCACTTTCCCCAATTTCAGTTTAAGGCTCATTGATCTAGATACCATATTTTTTTCCACTACGTAAAATCTCGACTATTCGGCATTCAAGTAACCGGAAAATTTCGGCTCCCCCCCTTGGGGGAGGTCTTCTCCAATGACTAATTCCTACTGTGAATCACAGCTGTCCAAACTTAGAACGGGGATAGAGGATGCAAATTTCTAACTGCTAGACGCTAGAGGTTATCAATAATTACACGAATCGTGGTAGTATAAAAAAATAAACAGACAAAATGCTCACAAAACAAATATGACGGACACAACTTACAAAAACAAAACAATTTACAGCTTATTTATCTATAACACAGTTTTTGAGTGTTATTTCAATTTACAGCTGTGCTGGCGAGCACGGAGAAAAATCAGCTCCGTACCGATAGCCAAAACAGAAAAAGTGCTGATTACATATCTATGGCTAGTGAGTTCTGACCTACTTATTTTGCCCATCTGCATTCCGATGATTCAACAGTGTTATCTCTGAAGAGAAGCTCGAGAGGGAAGGAGGTGGGGGGCAGAGAAAACATTACTGTTTGTATTTATTTCAGTAATCATTCTCTTAGTTTAAAGAAATTACCTGTTAGAAATCAATAAGTGGTTTTATTTTTAATTTACTATTATTTTTCTCCCCAACGATGCAGTGGTATTATTGCCTTGTAACACTGTAATATAAACGAATATTATCATAAATACAATTTAAAACTTTGTTAAAAACACACTTGAAAATAGATCAGTACGCACGTGTGTACCGATCTATTTTTATTTATGAGTGTTTTTCAACATGCATTGATTAACATTCCAAAACATTTCCGATTAGATCCCCCCCTTAACAGCTTTTTCGACAAACATTTTTTTTTTTTTTTTTACAAGCTTAACTATCCGGAATTTTCACTTATCCGGCATTTCCCGTGCTTTCCGGATAGTCGAGCTTTTACTTATTTAAATTGTGTCCCTGTGTCCTTTTAATTGAACAGTTTTTCCTTTTAGTGTTATGGGTTACGTTACAGCTGTGTGTGTTAGGGAGAAAGCAGGCGGGTTACTTCTCTATTTCAGCGTGCCTCAGATTTTCTCGATATTTTTGTGGGGAACATTGAAACAGCTAAAGATTAATGAAATGTTCAAACAAAATAAAAAATAAATGTTTAAATGTTAGCTTTTTTCCTCTCAAAATTGTATATGATCTAATTGTACGGTCTCGTTTTTTTAAAATTTTGTTTCGTAATAGTGGGCATTTTCTCAACGTATTTTCGTAATTAAAGCTGAAAATTCGAGCTGCTTTATGGGGAGCTCCAATTACAGAAGCCATTACTTCCGACAGAGATTTCACTAGTTATACGCATATTTTTTTCAATTAGTATTTTTTCTTCAATATTTAACCATATTTTAAAAGGGCTGCAATTGATTTTAATTGCCATCACAATGATGTTATCAAGGGAGCGAGCGAGGTATATTGTTTTTGGCCATCACGTAAGCTATATAATGTCTACCGTCTTTGTAATCCATATGCGGAGGCGAGCGTGCGTAGCGGCGGGAGTGGGGACCATAGTTCTTTTCCGTAGCGATGGTTCTGCATATCTGACAGAATACGTGGATACCGCGATTCGCAGCATTAAAGTTTTATTTTACAGTAAGTTTTGATAAATTTAGTTATTTTTATTTTAAAATCTATTATGAATGCCTTACTATTTACATAATTATATGCAGTAATTATCATAAAAGCTACTTGTAAAAGACCAGCTCTTTTTTAATTGTACTGTGCACAAAGGTTTAATATTTCGGCAGTGACCCGAAAACCGGCAAATTCCATGAACCGGAATGAGGTCGGTCCCGAGGTTGCCGGATAAAAGGTCCCATACTATACAACATTTATTAAGATGGTGAATCAACTGGCCGCCGGAGGCGGCTAGTATATATATATATATATGTGTGTGTGTGTGTGTGTGTGTGTGGAAAAAACTTTCAAAAAGAAAAACAAAACTTCATTAAGATGGAGGAAGGGTGAGGAATGAGAGAGAAGACTTTTAAAAAGACTGCTAAAAAACCCTATATATTTAACTATTTCTGTAAAACTTCAAAGACGTTTTCACATCAATTATACATGTCTAGTGCTGTTTCTTCCCCCAAACAAGAAAGCTCTCAAGATAATCAAATTTTAAAAGCACCTCAAATATTTTGCATAAATAATTTTTCTTAATAAAAATCTAACTTACTTGATTGGCTGAATCCTTTGGAGGAATAACAATGGGTACAAACATTGGTACTGGAAATGGCACTGGACATGGAACAGGTCTTGAAAACATATGAAGTGGTACTGGGACATAATAAGGTACTGGAACAGGAACAAGAATCGGCCTTGGGCTGTCATCTAAACATAAAGAAATAAGTTACACTTTAACATAAATCAATGCACAATGTGTTTTTTAATCCTGTTTATACAGGGTGTCTACCAAATTTCTGAAAGTCAATTTCCTGACTTTTGGGATGTCCCGGGAAAAAAATTCCTGACCAATCCATTTTACTTTGGGAAATTGTACAATGCCCCTTCCCTTATCTTTATATTTGCATATTTTGTACAACTTCTTGAAATCAATTTTAACTGAAGTATACAGGATTAAGCTTTCATCAATCGAGAAACAGAAGTAGTCGCACTTTCTTATAGAATTAACTAATTGTTCTTGGAAACAAGGACGTATTTAGGGTGGGGTTCAGGGGGTCCGACCCCCACCCCCTTCCCGAAATTTTCATTTTTGTTACTAAAATGATAATGATGTAGTCTTTTTGTGAAAAATTTAGCTTTTTTTACTGTTTGGACCACCCCAAATTGTTTTCCTGGATACGTGCCTGCTAGAAATATGGTCCTAAGCCATAAGTTACAAAGTAAGCTAATTTGTCTTTTACCCTCCCGTCACGATTGATGAGCCCCCGATTTACCCTCCTTATACAAACACATCACTTGATGCTTTCCCAGTCCAAAAAATGCGTTGCAGTTGCTTTCGGTTTCCAGTCTGACAATTTAGAGAGAAAGGGTTAAAAAAAAAAAAAAAAAAAAAAAAAAAAAAAAAAAAAAAAAGACACCGGGGGGGGGGGGGGGGGGGGGGGGGAAGGAGAGAAATTGATTCTTTTGTTGAATTTTCTGGACCCATTATCCAATTTCCCGTTTTTTTCCAGACTTTCCGGACCCATTTTCAAATTTCCAGACTTTCCGGAGCAGTAGACACCCTGTTATAAAACAGTTTTCTATTAAAGAATCTACAGGAAAACATAAATAAAATGAATAATAGGATAAGAGATGGAAATGCTAAAAAACAGGAGAGGGGGATTTTTCTTTTAAAGGGGGTTTATTTTTTAAAAACTAAACTATGAATTAAATTCACATTTTCTATGTTTTATAATGAATATCAATTTTCTATATCTCTTTTCAATTATCGAATTTTTAAAATGTCTACTTTATATTGCCTAAGAAAATATAGCAACAAGGAAAAATTTTTATTGTAAAAAGCTCACTTTTTCACCCCCCCCCCCCCCAACTTCAAAATTTCCAGAAAATCTGCATATCTAATAGGATAAAATTCTCAACATTTCAGTTTTGAACTTCTTTCAATATAAAGTAATATCTGTTCAACGAAGAATATTACATTACAAATGAACAAACACAAACAGTGTAATTAAAGACAATTAAATAAGAAACATAATAAATACCAAAGAAAAAAGTATGCACACATACACAAATAAATAAATGAATAAAACTTTTTAATGTGTATGACATTTTATAAGCTATAGAAATATTGATTTTGAAAAATTTCAGTAGCAACCAAACAAATTTTTAAACCCTTTTATTTTTAAGGTGCAGAATTTTTTGAAATCTTTAGTCTCAGAGAAATGTGGAAAATCTTCTACCTTTTATATATATGGCATATGCCAGGCAAAGAAAACATGCAAAAACAAGAAAAACAGGCAAAGAGCAAGTGTTAATGCAAAAATGTGTTTTAAAAAATCATCTTATTTATTCTTTCTTTATTTTTCCCCACTCCAAAACATATCTATTTTCGCTTAATTCAAATACTATTCACTATTCAAACTTTATCAATAACATTATTTTGTAGAAAAGGCAGCTAAATGTGCATTGTTGAAAAATAAAAAACTGTATGTATGCTGTAGAATATGAGCTGAGGAGAGCACCATTGGGAGTTATCCTTTGTTAGTGTGGGCACACAGTGTTAAAAGGTTGTGAAACACTGTTATACAACATGCATCATGTAGCTTCTTTCCTTAGTTACATTTTATAAATTTTCATCAAATAAAAAAGAGTTGTAAAGGGTTTATTTTTCTTTATTTAACTTTATATTCAATACATATGTATGGGTAGTAATATTATAAATGAATGCAAGCAGGTTTTAGACCACAGTCTTAATTGAGCATTTGCAGTGGGAAGTGGAGGCAGGCAAAGAAAACATGCAAAAACAAGAAAAACGGGCAAAGAACAAGTGATAATGCACATTTTAAAATATCATCTTATTTACTCTTTTTTTATCCCCCCCCCCCAAGCATATTGATTTTCGCTTAATTCAAACACTATTATTCACTATTCAAACTTTATCGATAACATTATTTTGTAGAAAGGCAACCAAATATGTATTGTTTAAAAATAAAAAACTGTATGTATACTGAAGAATGTGAGCTGAGGAGTGTGCCATCGTGAGTTATCCTTTGTTGGGGTGGGGGCACAGTATCAAAAGGTTGGGAACCACTGTTATACAATATGCATCATGTATTTAGCTTCTTTCCTTGGTTACATTTTATAAATTTTCATCAAATAAAAAAAGTTGTAAAAGGTTCATTTTTCTTTATTTAACCTTATACACAATACATATGTGTGATAATATCATTATAAATGAACACAAGCAGGTTTTAAACAACAGTCTTAATTGAAAAATAAATACCCATTTTGGGTATGTACCCAGGTATTTACCTTTAAAAATAAATACTGGGGTATTTGACATCACTGCGAATAACGTCAAAAAAAGAAACAAACCTTAAGAAAAAAAAGGTGTGGAAGGAGCAGGAAATAAATTTAAATTGAAGACAGAGAAAAAAAAAAAAAAAATCCGTATGCATTGATTATAAAACATTTTCCATTAAAATCTTGTTTGTCGGCCAATGGCCGAGTGGATAAGACCATGAACATTGGGAGAGAAGGCTGAAGTTTGCAGGTCCAGTGTTAAGGCCTCTCGCGGCCTGACCAGTGAGCAATTGCATAGCACTCTTAACTGGGAAACGGAAAGTGCTTGGTTCAAACCTAAGTCACACCTGTCGACCTAGCTGTTCGGCCGAGTTTTTCTTGGTTTTCTTCGAAACTTCGCTTAAATACACATAATGACATCTTAAAAATGTTGGGTCCGGAGGAGGAAATTTCAAGTATGGCATGGAAATGACCCACAGGTTGAATTGTACCACTGGAAGTGAAGGCTTTAAAATTGATGACACCTTATATTTTCTTTACTTAAATTTTATTTAAATATTGCACAAAAAGAACACTTACAAAAATTTTAAAAACAATTTCAGATTTGAAGAAAAATCAGGCCATCTGCAATAAATTGAACGAAAAAATTTACAGTTCCAATACATGCTTTTTATAAAATATCTGGCAGAAATACATCATGCTCTTCCCATGACTAGGGCAAACTTCTAGCTGTTTATCAGCAGCTTGGCCTGTGTGCTTTTTCTCATAAAGCAGACACTTTTTATATAATATATAAAACAGGTTAATCTTACAGTTAAACAGAATAAAAAGTATGCAATATTTGCATAAAATGAAAGGTTTCATAAATTTGCATATTGCAAACAACCTCAGAAAATTGCCTTTCACTTCAGGCTTTTACTCTTCACCCATGGTTTAAACATTAGTTAAAAGTCCTACCCTAACCAGAACTAATTCTCTTACCCCCATGATTCTTTAGAGAACCTAAGCATCTATTTGTCAAAAGGAAGACCCTTATTTTTCAGAATGCATGACATCATTAAACTACTGGGCCATAGTTCAGAGGCTATTTCCATCCAGCAGCAGTAGTCAACAACTAAACACAACTTTATTAAATATTGAGCTTAGGTTTTTAAACTTTACTTTGAAGTTGCCTTTGGTCTTCACAATGAATTAAAAGTATATTATTTCAATTTTTTTTCAATAAGAATTATGAGTTTTATTTTTGTTTACATTTTTAACTAATTATAGCTACTAATACTTAGGGTTATGAAGAAGTTTAAAACAATTTGAATTTCATTTTTAAACTGTTATTAATCAATTTTAGTTGAATTTTAATGCAATTAAGATAGGTTTAACTCATGGGTGAATAGCATAAACATAACTTAAGCCTAATTGACACATGAAATAACTTCATGAAATAGATGGCTGATGCAAGGCCGGGGGAAAACAATTGGGCAAAATAAATTTTTAGTATCTTAAGTTTGACTTCAATTAAGGTATATTTAGTTTAATAAAAATTATTTAGCTCCAACAAAAAAGACCTCCACAGAGGACACGCCCCTCCTCGGCCTGGATCCCCTGTGCAGATACATGGCCGCAATCCTACAAATGAAATCAAAATCAGGCCTCTAGCACGGCTGATGATTTGGAGTTTTGGGCGGTTTTCTTCAGATGAAAAGTGAAATTGCATTAGAAACCCTAAAAACTCCTCTGCCGAATGCTGCCCTCTGCCATTAGGCAGATAACTCTCATGTAGCTTTGCCCTGATAGCCATTGTTCTGAGAAAGGGAGGGAGCACCAAAAAGAAAATTTCGAAGGCACTTTGTGAAGTGACCCTAGAACTAACAACAAAATTTATGCCTTCAGAGAAAGCCAAACCTTTCTTTCACTCTCATTTCTATAGATTACAGTTTACCAGATGTTGGGGTGAGGGCGATCACAACTTGCAAGGATATTGACTATGTCTGATTTGTAAAGAAATCAATTTGTAAAGAAATCAATTTGCAAGAAATCAATTGCCAGATTTGTAAAGAAATCAATTTGCAGGATGTTCATGGAATACTGAAACTTGACACTGGATCGTTCATTCATCCTCTTTCTGAGAAGTTGATTTTCCCGCATTGAGTTCAGGTGCAATAAAATTTCAAAAGAAAGTTTGCAATGTTTCAAGAGCTTTCAATTTGCACAAATCAGTAAAATTCCATCTTTGAGAGCAGGAAGCCCCCAGCACTACAGTCCTGGGCATGAAAATTACGATTCGACCAGGGCATTGTGATCTCTAGTTGCAGCACTGTACATACATAATATTTAGTTAATATTTAGAAGTAATCTGTATTAGGATCATCGGTTAAGCCGAGGCGTGTCCGAGAAAAGTACTTTTGCAAGTGTGTGACATAGAAAACAAAACAAAATCGGGAATGACAGAAGCTCCCTTTGTGCATGATGGTAACAAGTTCTCTAAAAAGGCTAAAAGTCTCAATAATTATTGTTGTACAGTGGTTTGTAATAACATAGTTAAAACACACAATTCCAACACTTCACTGATAGGAAAAAGAATTTGCCCTCCTGCCCAAATTTTGAATTTCCCAACTGATTAATTCAAAATAATCTCACTGAAGCTGCCATCGTGCCTTTTCGCACTGCCAATTGGGCTTTTGTTGAGTGTGCTGAAGTGAAAATGAATATCCCCGGGGCACATGAATGAAGTACAGTAGTCTCAAAAGTTTGAGGTTACATTTTCAACAAGGAACATTAATTTAAAAATGAATAGTTATGAATGATGAAATATATACATACATATAACATCTGGCTAAGTATTTATTGTAAACTTAACCAGAACTCGAAAAATTTGACACTTTTCATATTTTCAGAAATGCAACTACAATTTGGGGGGGGGGAGGGGGGAAGTACCTCACAACGATAATTCTCAATTATTCTCTGAATTGAAATGCTATGGAAATTTCAGTAAGTCTAAAAATGGTTTATAGCAAATATATTAAGAATTTTAATAAACAAACTAAATATGAAACAAATGTATGCCTGAGAGTAATTGCTGTACACAAATGGATTTTAATAGCTATTTTTACTTAGCTGATTTTAATATAGATAGCTGATTTTAATATTAGTAAAATAAATAAACTAATTAAAAAAATTATATGCAATGCAATGAGGAGAGTCATTGTAAATGGAATTTAACACTATATGATGTATGTGCTAATTTACAAACGGGAAGTTATTCAAGCAATCGTTTAGGAAGGTCTGTTGGCACAACCATATATATGCTACCCAAGATCTCATATTTTCATTTGGCACAAAAATAATGCACAAGGACGATTTTTTTTTTTCTGTTAAAGTAAATGTTAAATAATTGCTGTTGCCTCATAGGATAACATAGTAACGAGCCAATTTTTTGACAACAACACTTGGCCTGATTTAAAAAAAGGTTACAGTTGTAGATTCACTATTTTCACTTCATGCTCGCAATATCTATCTTCATTCTTCCAAGATATAAAGCAATTTCACAAGCCACAGGCTTAAAAAGATTTGAAAAGTGATTTTTTTTTTTTTAAACAAATTCAGTAAAAACAGCTATTTCCCAATAAATTGCATTAAGATAATAATAAGGAACACAACATAGCATATTAAAATACACTTTATCTTTGGTGAACTGCAATTCTATAGAAAACTATTTCTATAAGAAAAATAATTTAGATAAAAATAAACACAGCATACATGGTATATAGAATTAATATCTTGTAAATAAATATCTATACCTGTTTGCACAGCTTTATGACATGGTTGTGGTTTAACATTGATGCCTTTATGTTGCATTATTGGTTTGCATGCAACAGATTTATTTTTCTGGGACTTAGGTGCTGGAGGTTTTACAATAACTTCCCTTAAGACTTGCTGTCCACTGGCATTGGTTACTGTAGTTAATGTAGATGCTGTTGTAATTGTAGATGAAGGCTAAAAATATATAAATATACATAAATAA
Source organism: Cheiracanthium punctorium (assembly GCA_038373885.1). Classification (NCBI taxonomy): domain Eukaryota; kingdom Metazoa; phylum Arthropoda; class Arachnida; order Araneae; family Cheiracanthiidae; genus Cheiracanthium; species Cheiracanthium punctorium. Next base: position 50,699 of record JAWZYV010003534.1, on the reverse strand, counting down.
TAATAATAATAACAAATAACTCAATTGCAATAATTATTTTAGAGTAGTAGATAGATTTTCAAATGATGTATTTTTAAATACTCATTTTAAGCAGAAAGTTTTAAAAAATGTTTGTTTATAAGAAACTTACAAAAGGTATAACTGACACATTTTGAATCTATTATTCAGTTGTCTATAAGATTTTTGTTATTTTAATTAGAAGACAGACAAATAAGATACTTGATTATCATGAGTGACATGCTAATATATTTACATTATGCAAGAATCTTTTCTTCCAAATTTAATAGAATATGAAACTAAAATTCAGTCAAAGCAGTAAATTGGAGTACAGAAAGAATTATGGTAAGAAGACCATATAAAATAAGAATGTTTTAGATATACTGCATGCATGCAAAATATGTATAATTGTAAAAAGTGGATTGTTAGCAAAGACTAAGTAATACGAGGAATATATGCCAAGGGTGAGATGCCTTGGTATAGAACTTTTCACAGGCATATAGCTCATAAACATTACACCAGAAGAAAACTATTGACACTGAAAAGAAGTTACAGAACAATTTACCAGCTTTTTTGAAAGACCATACAACCAAAGATAGGAATTTTTTTAGGGAAGAAGAGTGAAAAAGAATATGAAAGTTATTCTCGAGAAAAAAGAAGTTATAGCTTTAAAGGATGGAATGGGAAATATATACAGAATGAAAAATTGTGTTAATTAATCCTTACTAGTAAGTTTAAATTAGCATGGCCTCACTCAATTCTTTAATTTACTGCTTTTGTAAAGGTAGTTATGAGCTAACAATACTTTTGCATAAACACACATGAAAAGGCAGTAATAATCCCCATTAAAACAAACCATAAAAAAATCATACACAAGGACAAAAAGATACGGATGATTCTAAATACAAACCTTAGAATCATTGCTAGCTACATGTGCAGATAATGGCTGCTGATCAGCATTAGACGTTGCAACATTTTGTGATGTATTTGGCGTAACACCCCTTGTTGCTGGTTGGAGGGTATATATCTAATGAAGTAAGAACTAGATTACTAAGTGGATGCATGTATCAGGACAGCTGACAGAAAAAAATTCCAGAAGGTGCAAATCTTAGATTTGAACGGAGCAGAGGCAGATAAGAGTTAGCAAGACAGTTTATAAGTTTGTGATGTTAAAACAACAATTCACTGATCATACTCATAGTGAGAATGACACAAAAAATTAATAAAAAGAGAGTGAGTACCCACTAAGACTATTAAAAAATGCCTTGCACAGAAATAGAAGAATACCATTTTTGCTTGCCCAAAGCACAGAAAAGGTAAGAGAAAGAGTTATTAAGTTCTACCAATCAATACCAGCAGCAAATATAGGACCTAAACATTATTAAAGATACTGGGATGGAGATTACTGCATCTAAAACCATTTTAAAATGAGTATAGTTTACATCAGGGATGCAAGTACCCCAGGTATGGTTTAAAACAATTTTTTGTTAAAAAAAATATATTCTAATGAAAAAAAAAAAAAAAAAAATTACCAGAAATATCTTGGCCAAATTATTGTATTAAAAATTACACAGTATAATTACTAGTTGTTGCAACAGCTATTATTTAATAACATGTAAAGAGTTGAAAAAAACCTTATTCACAAAAAGGATGAAAAGATTGCATAGGAAATGAAAATTTCTTCATTTTGTAGTATTTTGCCTTGTTCCCTATTTCATATACCTAGAGTTCTCCCCAGAAACTTTTGTCAGCTAGGCAGCATTATAAAGCTGCAATGTGTAATTCTATCAAATTAAAGCATTTGAAATGATATTCTGATTTTTCTACTGGGCAGTCAGAAAAACTTTTCAGGCAATGTGCATGGCCAGAAAGCCTAGGGAGAATTTTGTATCAATTTTCCTAAGAAACTATCGATCACAGCAGTAGATAATGGTCTGTATTATATAAATGGATATGTTCCCTTCATGATGAGGTCACTGATTTCACCAGAGACATTGTGCATCATTTGCACATGAGAGATATCTGACAAGAACAGACTGTACTGAAAGATTAGCCAATCACACAGCATGAGACTCACAAAATTAACAGCAGCAGTCACCGGAGAATAAATGTTTTATCAAACAGTATGGGGCAAAAAAAGATAATTTTGACAATTTTGTATAGCTATCAATAATATCATAAAAAACAGAAACTTATGCAATTTCAAGACAATTTGTGTTTGGCACAGCTTAGCACAAACGTGGCTACTAAGTAGATTGGTGTGGGGCCAGCATCCCTAGTACAGTAGAGGGGGGCAAAAAAAGAATACAAAACATACCATCACACATATTATAAAACACTCTATGAGCAAAGTAGTACTTATGAAACGGCTAAAAAGCATATGTGGCATGCCTTTCTTTAATTAAAAAATTTAATAAAAGATATATGGTGATTAAATTAACTATTTAAGCATGTTATTTGTATATTTTGCAGCTACAGTTAAGAATAGATCGTGCATAACATGCAGTTTTATTAAGCAGTAAAGAATATTAAGCACAGTCATACATGTGAATAGCAGTGTTGGTATTATTAAGATAATTATTTACATGCATGCAACGTTGTCTCACAAAGACTCTGCACAATAGTTTGATGACAGCTAACATTTGATTGGAAGTAAATTAAATTTGATTAATTTGTCAGAAACTTTTTGCCAATATTAAATAGAAAATAATGCTTTTTTCTATATTAATTACAGTTAATAAAAGCCATTCTGAAGAACTTCATAGACATTCCTGAATTTGGTTTTTATAACTTAAACACAGCAATATTTTATTAGACATCCTACTTTCCTTTTTCCTAACAATCTTCAAATCCCTCATCTGAAAATTGTTAAATTTACGGAACTATATACTAGTACATTAAGCACACCTTTCTAAATTTGTTCTTATCAGATGCATTAATATTTCGACAATTTGTAATAGCTTTAAAATTTCTGATGAATTATTTTAAAGAAAAAAAAAATTTTTTTTCTCTTTCTTTACAACTATAAACTTCTTAACAAATTCAAAATCTTGCAATTTACATTTGCATTAATACTAATTTAAATTTTAAGATTTTTCATGTTACAGTGACTTAGACTCAGCTCATCAGACATTGAAAATTTCCTTCATGAAGTTGAAAGTCAACCTTTTCTTTGCTGATACCGCACTTAAAAAAATTTTTTATCACTAGATTATATGAAGTTAGATCCATCACCACATCATACCCAATTAGATTAAGCATATTATACAGAATTAGATCACACGAATCCCCTACATAATTTAGAATAATCTGTATACAGGGATGGACCAAGTTTAGTTGGCACCATCATGTAAATGACCAATATTAGAATGTTAAATTCATTCCCACATATCACATTAATAAAGTATATACTTAACATAAAATATACTACAAGAAATAAACTGAAATTATTCTAAACAAAATAATTTCAACATTTTAAATTTACAGAAGTTGGACTTTTAGAACTTCCTTCTCAGGAAACTGATTTAAAGTCTTCTTATTGATTTAATATCTATTTCTTATAAATTATCACTCACAAGATTATAAAAACAATATCTGCCAGTCTCTTGAGCCATAATAGGTAATTAATTCATTTCAATTTTGAAAATTGTAAAAGTAGATACTGGAACTGTTAATAAAATGATAAGAAATGAGTAAGCTAAATAGTTGATTAAGATATAACTTAGAGAATGCAAATTTTAAAAATTTGGCAGAAACTATATTTCATTTAAAGTTTGACAGGGTGCAGCAAAAAAACTTGGACAGTATCATAGAATAGAAGTTAACTAATTAATTTTTAATTTGTGAGTATTTCTTTTTGTCTACCACTTTAATCATAAAATATTTTATAATATCTTAGTTTATGTATTTTTCCCAAGTGTAGCAAAAATATGCTATTTTACAGTTGTTTAAGCAAGAAAAATCGCAGTGTGAAATTGTTCGTTTGCTTAATTGGCCCCGGCAAACATTGTCTGATGCAATTTGCCATTTTAAAGAGCTTGGTAATGATGGTCGATGTCCAGGAAGTAAACGAAAACATAGAGTGAACATTTTCAAGAATCATAAAGAAGCCATCAAAAAATGAGTTCAACGAAATTTGAGGGTTTCCATCAGAAAGATTGCTCATGACATGGGAATAAGTGATCAATGGTTACAGTAAATAGCAGAAACAGGGCTTGCACTGAAGCCTTACAAGTTCCAAAAAGTTCAGGTTCCCACTGAAGAAAAAGTCTTGCAACTCTAAAGATGGCGAAAACTTTTGGTACGGGATACAGGTCAGTGCTGGGAGGTTCCTTTTCATCAAGGAGAAGCTTTTTACTGTCCAACAAGTTCATAACTCTCAGAACGACAGGATCTGGCCTGTAGATGCTCCAAGCATCTCTGCAATTGTTGAACATCGCTAATATCCAAAGTCGGCCATGGTCTGGCGTGGATTTTATGCGAGTGGCAAAACACCTCTATTTTTTGTGACTAAGGGCATTAGAATAAATCAAACAGTGTACTAGCGGGACATTCTAGAAGCTGTAGTACTTTTGTGGGCAAAAAAAGCACTTCAGTAATGTAAACTACACATTTCCACAAGACACTGCACCAGAAGGCCAAAAAGACAGAAGAGCGATGTAAGGTGCATTTTCTCAGGCATGAAAACAGCTGAAGAGCAAAAAAGAGGAAATACACGTGGACATATTTTCCAGCAAAAAATTGAAAAATTTACGTGCACGTATTTTCAGGCATATATAACAAGGTTGATAATCAGGGGCGTAGCCAGGGGGGGGGGATATCGGGATATATTCCCCCCCCCCCCCCCCCCCGAAATGTTTGGATTAGTGATGAAATTCCATCTATTTATACAAATATAAGTTCATATCTCCCCCTGAAAAATTTTCCTGGCTACGCGCCTGTTGATAATGCAAAAACATGGAACTGGGTAATAATGTGTGAGCTTAAATTCAACCACTGTTAAACTAAATGGTGTACTAAACAATTTCTACCATTTAAATTTCAACCACAAACAAATTGACTGTGATCCTGAAGAAAATAATTATGCACTGTAAATGTTTAATAATCAGTTTTAGATATACAATATTTATTAAAAGAAAACAGGCTATAATTATTTAAAATAATTATCTTAAACAATATCGTAAAATCCTAGATCAAAACAAATCAGAAGTCTCACATCCAAATTTCAGACTATTCTTTTGATATGAAAATAAAATAAAAAATTGATTCTCAAAAAAAAAATATTTTAAGACCTATCTTTTTTTTTTTTTAATTTTGATCAGAAATGGAATGAAAAATTATACATATGGCATTGGCATTTTCTAAAATAAGCATTCAAATGATAGAATAAAAGTGAAGTTTTCTTGTTTTATTGGAAAAAGAATAATTCTTTAATAAATGTCTAAATATTTTCTCAGGTAAAATTTTAGAATCTTAGCAGTCTTGCAGCACATCAGCACACAGAAGTGGAACTTATGACAGGGACATATGTTCTGCTCCTTCCTATATTAGCTGCAAAATACCAACTCACAAGATTATGCTTTTTAAAATTAACTGTAAAAATAATTACCAAAGAAAAACCTGCACATGAGAATAAAACGAAATAGCGATTTTCCTGATTTTAAAATTGAAGTGAAAATGTTTCAGAAATCAATAAACATACTATGGGGAAAACAGGCATGTGCCAGTAGAAATTAAAGTTTGGAGCAAGAAAAACAGATTTCTGGAGCAATTTGGAACACAAAAAAGTCACTTATGGAGCACAAGAATGGCAATTTTGAAACACAAAATTTACTTTTCAAGGGAAGGGAGAAGTCATTTAAGAATGCTAATCTGAAAAATGAAAATTAGGGAGGTTCTTAAAACACTTAGCAACAAAAACTAGACATGCACTGACAATTCTTTCATAAAAATACATCATATTCACATCTACACTATCTTTTTTTCCCTCCCCCAATTTAAATTAAAAATTCCCTGATATGACCAGTTTTAGTTAGAAGTGGTGAATCTAAAGTCTCGCAAACAAAAGATTTTTCATCCAATTTGACATTGCTTATAAAATTTCAAATTTTATTTCTACAAGGGTGTGTCAGAAGTTTCAAAAAATAATTATTAAAAAGTTCAGTTATTTTATACAGTGTTATACTAAATATCTATTTTAAATAATAAAAAAACCCTAATATTTACTAAACCTTATAACTACTGCCAGTAGCTTAAAAAAAATTAAAAATTTCATCAACTTAAAATTATTAAATTTAAAATACGGGCCAATTTTTATTCTTCAAGTATTAGAGATTACAAAGGAATGTCAAAGGAAAAAATTCTGCTTTTAAGATTGGCGGATAAAAGATTGAAATTAGAATGCTTAGAATGTGCTATGAAATTTTTTATACAAATTTGGGAGATTAAGAGCGTTTTTAGAACATGGAAAACTTTCAAATTACACTTTTGGTGAATTTGGAGTAAAAATGTCCCAAAATGATCTTTTTGTAGCAGATTGGAGCATCATCATTGATTTGGAGCAATTGGAGCAGCTGGCACATCCCTGGGAAAATGATACTTTTCTGTTGAGTTACTAAAATGCCTTAAATTTTAATTTAACAATAGAGTATTAAAAACTCTTTTTTACATCTTGTTTTTAAAATTATTCATTTACCAAAAGGCTGCAAATAGATTGAAGTTCAGTTGGCAAATATGGAACCCGGAGATCGGGGATAGTTAATTACCATAATTTCGCTAGTATAGTCCGCGGACTATGCATGTCAAAAAGGGATTTTTTTCCAGGACACGGACTATCTGGCTGAAATAAATTTCTTTTGCAAAAAAATTTAGTATATTGATCTTGCTTTTTGATCTGTAGTTAGCGCGCAAGCTCCAGTGAAGCCGATGCTAACAAATTTATTTCTGTAGAAAATAAAGCACATAGATGCACTTGAAGTGACGGCACGTCGGCATGCAGGGAGCATTTTTATTTTTTTCCCCCCCCATTATGTCATTTAAAGCATCGACGTAGTTACAGGTGCGGACAAGCTTCGTGAAACCATTTTAGAAATATTTCCGTCCGATATGCAGAACCAAATTTTGAATGTGCTTTTAAAAAAATAATAATTTATGTAATACGTGGGAAAACAGGCCTTCACAAACCGAGGTACCGACGCCGCGTCAACATCGAGAAGGTTGTTATTGTTTGGTCTTCACTCGGCGAGCTGGCTAATAAAGCAAGAGAGCGAATTCTGCTGAGACGTTAAAACATGACTTGTGTCGCCTAGTCGCCTCAATTACTTTCTTCTTTTTTTTCCAATTGCGAACGCGAATTTTTAATAAAGAGCATTTTTAAATTTCATATTTCGTTAACTTTCAACCCAGAGAGAGTATCAATTGAATGTTGTTTAAAATTAAGTATTATGTGGATTGACCCATGAAAATTAGTAATGATCTTTTTTTTTTTTTTTTTTTTTTTTTTTTTTGCTTGGTTATGTACATTTTCATAAATGATTAATAAAAGTAATCTTTTCATTTATTTAAGGAGGCGATACGTCTTGCCTAAGGACGGATTAATGCAATTTTATGGTCGGTTAGTTCAAATTTGTCTAGTTTATGGAAGTAAAATAGAATTTCTTTATCCTGTAGCGGAGGAGTAATCGCCCCCCCCCCCCCTCAATCCCTTTAATCCGTCCGTGGTCTTACCATTAGTTAACTTTTCAGAAAGTTACGGTACATATTTTTAGTAAAATCCGCGTAACTGTTTTAAAAAGAAAATGAAAACTGAATATTTTGGTTTTGTTTTTCTTAAGGATTTCTTAACATTAACTCACATTTTAAAAAAGCATTATTCTTTTATTCAGCATAAAATTAAGACGTGTACGTTTTAATAGCTATAAATATCGAAGTATTTATTTATTGGAATTATTATTAATAATTTATTTATTTAAGAAAAGTATATTTAAACTACCATATATTTTTTTACTTCCTTTGCATGTTGAAGACCTAAAGGAATACGACAAGATTTATATTTTAAATACCATTACTAAAAGCTGCACTTTTATACAAGTTTTATTTGTCGCGTAGACCGTCAGTTTGCTTTATTTAAACAAAAATTCTAGTTTAGCATTCATAAAATGTCTGGAAGTTCTCGTTCGGCCGACGATTTTTCCAAAACCAAGCAAATTTTTGGATCCAAAAATGACCACAAACATTTCGTTTTCAATCCACATTTTCTAATATATTCGATAACATCTGCCATTTTCTCAATAATCCACAACAGAAGTGTCAGTTAAGCTGGTACGTGTCCGTGAAAAAAATTTATAGATTCAAGTGCGCAAAACAGCAATAAAAGCACGTCGGGAGTAACAATAGCTCACCGACAACGGTTTTCCAGTGGCGAAAGGTCTCTATAGATAATTATTGTTGTGTAGTAGTTCGCCAAGTACATAATTATGTATCAGATGCCTTTCGAAACATCGAGAATCTAAAATAAGAATTTGCCCCTCTGAACTAAGTTTTGAATTTACCAACTCAGGAAATCAGTAACATTGCACTCTAGCTGACTTTAGTCTAGGCGCAGTGCGAGATGCAGTGAAAACGTACATCCCAGGCGCGCATTATCGTCCTCTTGTTACTCTGCTATGTCCGCTTTGTTTTGCTCTAGGTTCGGTAATCGCTGTTTTTTTTTTTTTTTTTTTTTTTTTTTTTTTTTTGGAAAAAGCGGAAAGGTTTTAAAACATTTTCGGAAAGCGGAGGTCTTCAAAAAAAAAAAAAAAGCGGAAATCCGCCGAAAAGCGGAAGATTTTCATGCCTGATTTTCTGAACATGATATCATCTGCAGAATGTCCACCCTACTCACCGGATCTCAATCCCATGGATTACAGTGTACGGTCCATTTCGGAGCCTAGGGTCTGCATTAAACCACACAAAAGGTAGGACTCTCAAAAGCAATTGCTTCGATGAGAATGGGATAGATTAACGGTAAAAGACTTGTGGTCTGTACGGAAGAATTATTTTGTGAAAAGAATTTTAATATTATTATCTAATATATAAAATTCTCCTGTCACAGTGTTAGTCACCTAACTCCTCCGAAACCACTCGACCGATTTTAATGAAATTTTCTATGTATATTCGTTAGGTCATAGAATAGGTTTTTAACTATGTCTCATACCCCTAAGTCATAAGGGCGGTCCACCCCAAAATGTTTAGCCCCCGAGTGCTATTAATTTCAATCAGGATTTCTGGGTAGACATTAGCGTGTCGAATCACTTTTCAAATGTGTTTGCCAGATAATGTGGAGAGGGTGGGGGGGAGTTAATAAAATGTTGAAAGTCGCACAAGGTTTGCAATTTTTGATAATGGATCGCTAAATGTGGTGTCAAAACGCGACAATTTATTATAAATATATTTCGCGTATAGTTAGAAAACGCCTGGCGTATATTGTAAAAGAGTTTTATTAGGCGATTTTAATATAGATTTCTATTCCGAAGAAGTGCTCTGTGGAACAAGAAAGGAAAACACGGTACACTCATGGATTATGATGTCCATTCCAAACAGTATTTAAAATGTCTTTGCGGTATAGTTGGAATATGCCTACAGGAAGAACATGCCTGGAGGAAATTCTAAACAGTTTCAGGTGGATTTTAAGATAGATTTCGATTCCAAAGATGTGTTTTATGGTACAAGAAAGAGTTGATTCCTATTTTAGCGCCCCCACTCTCGACAACCTAAATAATCCCCGTACTTTGGCGAGCTTTGCAGTCATGGGTCTCTGGGAGTTATGCACAAGTTTCAACGGTACTTACGTATTATCCTGGCGGTCCGCCAAGACAAGCAATTTTTCATGCCATGTGCCAAGATAAATGCCGGGCACATGAAATTGTTGATGGTTTGGAATACGATTGGCAACGTTTTTAAAATTTACGAAAAAGTAGTTTGGCGGAAGTGACCGCAGGGATAATACGTAAGTACCGTTTCAACGCACCCAAAAGAACTAGGTGATAACTAAAGTAAACAAACTAGCGATAAACGCGCCAGTTAAGGAATTTGAAGACATTTAATTATTAAAACTACATTAATTGGTAATCCAAAATAAATAAAAATGTAACGGCATGCTGTACTTACATGTTGTTCCAAATCGCCATTTTAATTCTAAATTACGATTTCTACATAAATGAAAAAAATCGTCATGGTAACTGCATATGTTTAATCATCAACTCCTTGGCGAGAGTCGAGGCATTAAAGTAGGAAACAATATATAAAACGGTGAAGTATAGTTGTGATATACTTGGCGATGATTGTAAAATAGTTTTAGTAGGCGATTTTAAGATAGATTTCGATTCCAAAGATGGGTTTTATGAAATAAGAAAGAAAAATACAGCACAGTCATGAATAATGATAACTCTTTCAAACTTAATGGAATAAGGACGAAAAATAAGGACGGCGCATAAATTATGATACGATTTTAATATATAGCACTATAGTGCGTATTTAAAATCTGAAAGTGTTTCAGATTTTGATCCTTTTTTTTTTTGGGGGGGGGGCAAAATTTTTTTATGGAATGACTATCAATAAGTCTCAAGGCCAAACTATGTCTGTTTGTGGATTAGATTTGAGCACACCATGTTTTTCACACGGACAGTTATACGTGGCATGCTCTCGAGTGGGCAAACCATACAGTGGGCATCCAGTTTGTTTGTGTTATCTAAAGATGGGAAAACAAAAAATATTGTATACTCTATTGCGTTAAGGGATTGATATGATTTTTTAGTATTATTATTGTAATTAGCGATATATATATAAATTTAGAGAATAAATTACAATGAATTAAAAATATAAATGTTTGGTATTGTGTTATTTTTATATTCCAGCATCGTTCACAGCGCCCCATGCCTCTTCCACTCATATACCACATCCTCACAAACTTACAATAAGTTAGTCATTTCTTTCTACTAAAATAATCCTAGCAATAATTTATATGGCAAAACAACGTTTTGCCAACGTTAACGCAAAACAACGTTTGCCGGGTCAGCTAGTTACTTTATATTATCTCTTACTTGTATCCGTATAAAAAATTACATCACATATACTACTACTATAATTACTTAGTACAGAAAATAAAAATGTTCATGCAAAAATGACTGAAAAATTATCATAAAAATTTGTTCTGAAATATTACACATCATTTTTTTTTACACACATATAAATTTCTTGGATGTTATATTTATACATACATTAATACACTTCTCACTATTAGAGTTTCCAAAAAATCAAGTAAACAAATAAGCAATAGGGTTCTTATAAAACAATTTAGCACTTTGAGAACATTCTAACGTCAAAATATCAAAAAGGTTTTCAAACGAAAAAAAGTTAAAATCTAAGTGGAAATGACAGTGCAAAAGAATACAATAAAAAAACTATATAACGCAACATACTTCGCAAGCGGTTCGTGCCTGGTACTGGCACCAGATGTACGGAAGAAATTATATATTTTCACATAAAATTAGAATATATTACGGACACGGACAGAGGCACAAGCCCCGAAGGGCAAGTGCTTGCCCGAACCTCCAACGCAGCTCTACTCTGGTTGCTAACTTACAACTCACTGCTCATATTCAAAGATGCACAGGGGGGTATGTCACGAGGTCAACTTTTGCCATTAAGCTATTACATATGTAAGAAAGAAAAAAGGAACATGAAAGACTTTTCTAGAACATTCGATGCATGCAGCTGCACACAGAGAAGCAAAAAGAAAAACAAGATACTGCGGTCTGGGAGCAGTGCAATGCTGCAAGTTAGGCTTTCATATGAATAAGTGCAAAAAGAGGATGGGAAGAAAAAAATATAAATAAAACAGATTGCAGCTGCAAGTTTGATTAGCATAGCAGAATGCAGGAAGTCGAAATGATTAAAAGTGCGTTATTGCCTTACAAATAAAATGCCTGAAAGGAAATTTGAAAGCTTTAAAAAGAGTTACTGTTATGAAAAATCGAAACTCGAATTACTGTTACGAAAAATCGGAAATCGAAATGATTAAAAGTGCGTTATTGCCTTACAAATAAAATGGCTGAAAGGAAATTTGAAAGCTTTAAAAAGAGTTACTGTTAAAAACTTATAATTAATTAAATTTAGAATAGACTATTAGCTTAAATTTAGACAATAGTAATTAGGATTTGTATTAATAATTTTTCATAAAAAATATGCACGTTGTGTCAACGTGACATGGTCCATTGCTGAAAATTTCAATAAGCGTTTGCGCCTCTGCAGTGGCGGACTGACGTTAAGTGAGGCCCGGGGCGGTCTCCGAGTTTGGGGCCCCCCTTTTAAGATTATATTTTTAAACCGAAAATTACATTTTAAAGCTAACATTCATAACTGAAAAAAAAATCTGGAAAAATCTATTAAATTTTTTTTCTTTACTTTTACATTTTGATAAAATTAAAAAATAGTCTGCTTCGACTGGTTCGTAGAAAATTAGTAAATAAGTTCGCGTGAAACTAAAACTCATTTTATATCGCTGGTACCGGCTTGCCCAAAGCATATAGGAACTATGATAACATAACTCAGTACATGTAAAACTTTTAACTATCTACACTTCGCATATTAAAACATACCTAAACCACTGAACCTTAAACTTAAATTTGTTTTGAAAGGAAATAGTTCATTCTGTTGAAGACACTTTTATTCAACGGAAACCTGTTTTTAGAGGAAAAATATTTCGGTTCCTTTCAATTTCGTTTAAATCCACCTTGTAACCCCGGGGCTATTTTTTGCAACCTCATTTAAGGTAGCAATCCAAAGATTGTTAATTATTAGATTAGAGAATTACCAAATAATAATAATAATGATAGAATACTGATTTAAACATTTATAAAATAAAAAAAAACTCTCGCTCAAGGTAAACTTATTTCCATTTTTAGTAAATTGCTTTTTAGTTTCCGGAACTTTTATGTGATTAGTTGTAAGATACAATTTATGTTCTTTACACACATTTTATATATTTCAGTTTTTCTACAAATTTCAATATTCTTTAAATTATAAGCACTTCTGACGAGCCAAGCACACAAATCCGATATACGTGGCCACAATAATAATATGTATTCCTGTATTCGATACATGACGAAATATTTATGGAGAACGGAAGACATGTTTTTAGAAGAATTAATTCTCCAGTTACCACAGGTGAAACACTAACTAAAATCATGTATCAAGTGTGATGTTTACGACAACGTTACGCAAGGGATATCTGCTTAGGATGTGTTGTACCTTGGATGGAGGACTTTCTACGGGATTCTAACGCTTATTCACGTTACATGACGGGGCTCGAACCCGAGATCTTCACATTTCAGCCGTCTACCATTTTGAGTGTCTTATCCACTCGGCCATGGTGGGGCACTATTTTTTCCGACTGCTTTTTGGCATCCATCTTGTTTCTTGGTCGAGCAACCCGTCTGGAGCCCGCCTCTGGGCGGGGGAAGGGCGGGTCGACCATCCAAGCTCCGCCTGAGCTTTGCAGCTCATACCATGGTCTCTGGCTGAGCAACCCGTCGGAAGTCCGTCCCTTATGGGCGGGGGGAAGGCAGGTCGGCCATCCAACTCGACTTTCCAACTTAATTTCCTGCAGCCCGGATCGGCTCTTCTCTTTACCATCGATTTTCCTGGCCCAACATTTTTCGAGCCTGAATCGATTTATTCCCCCGGTCAGCTTTTGGGGTTTTTAAATTTTCATCAAGATTTCTACAACATACTTAATTTTTCACTCTGGAGGTAAGCGCCTTCGATGCTAGGTACTCTCTTAAAACAAACCTTCGGTTTGGTTCGCCCCATCTCACATTCATCAGCATAGATAAAGTTTCTTTTAGTCTCTAACAAAACTGAACATTTAGTCACCTTTTCTACAAAATAATGTTATTGGTAAAGCTTAAACAAAAATTTTAAGAAAAAACAAATATGTTTTGGAAAAAAAAACTAATAGGATAATTTTTTAAAACATGCATTATCACACTTGCTCTTTGCTTTTTTTTTTTTTTCCCCAGCCCATTGCGAACTCTAGACATCTCCGCAAGGATACTACACTGTTCTATTAATATGGATTATTACTCTACATAATTATATCACAGAAGTTATGAATTTGGGGTCAAAATTTCTAAAAACATCTAAATCTTCATTTCGTCTTTCAAAGATTAAAAAATTGAGTGGAAATAAATAGCTGGAGAGGAAAAAAGGGGGAAATTTTTTTTTTTTTTTTTTTTTTTTAAATATGTGGGTTTGCAATAGAATAAAATGAATGTGAAAAATTCCTCAGTAGAGGACATCCAAATACAAATTTCTACAAACTATTCTATACACTTATAGGAAAAGTTGTCACCCATTTTATATTTGGTTATGTGTAATCAAAAGTATGGGAAATAAATAATTTAAATAATTAATTACTAAGTCATACAGTTCACTCAATCTACATATATATATTTTTTTAAAACCTTTAATCATTGTTATTATTATGTATGTTACAGAGGAATAAAAGATGGCGACTGTATACTTCTCAAAAGTAAAACTTAAATAGGCTATTATATAACTTTTGAATAGTATTGTACAATATTGCTAAGTGAAATTTAAGTACTTGTGAAGGACAAATTAAGCTGTAATGATAAATAAAAATGTTTAAAAAAAAGGGGGGAGGGAAGTAAGGAATACCAACAAAATGTAAACTACATCTGTCTCCCATTCACAAAAAGTTAGTAATAATAAAGTAGTAGATTAAAAGAAGAAATAAATTTACTTAAAAAAAAACAAGACATTAGTGGAAATGTAAAAAAAAAATAAATAAAATAAAATAAATACAATACTGCAGAAATTTTATAATGATTTGATTATAACACCAGTTACCATATTAACAAAAATGTATATTTCATACATATGTTTATTGTACCTTTGTACAAAGAGCAAGTAACACTATACAGGGTGTTCCAAAAAGGTGGTAAGATGCTTTGTTTCTTTTAAAGATACGTGTTATTTGAAAAAATGCTCAAAATAAGGTAGAAAAAAATGACTAAGAAAGATTTCCTCTTGTTAATTTTCAAATAGTTACTTTTTAAATTTGTATACAACCCCTGTACTAAAAAATTCACAAATAGTAAAATGTGTCTCACACACTTCCGAGATGATGTACAAAATTTCAGCCTTTCAATACAAAATATCTCAAATATCTTTAAATAAAGATGGTTAGGGGTTACACATGAATTTAAATGTACAAGAATTTCAATACTATAATGCCCCCCCCCCCCAATTTTTTTTTTTTTTTTTTTGTACAACCCCTGAAACTTGGACATCTAAAGTGATTTTTTTCTCTTCGAAAATCATCAAAAAGTGGATTAGTCAGCATATGTTCATATCTTTGATACTTTTTACGATATACTTCTCAAATTTTGGACATCGTGCCATTAGTGAATGGGGCATATTTTACTAATTTGGATTCCTTTTTGCACAGGGATCATATACAAATTTAAAAAGTGTAACTTTTTGAAAATTGATGAGGAATTTTTTCTTGGAATAGTCTTTTTTCCTACCTTATTTTGGAAAAATGTTCAATATATGTTGCTCACTTATGCCCAATAAATAAAAAATTAAAGTGTATTACCCCCTTTTCGGGACACCTTGTCCTGTATATTCAAGACAGATTAAGCAAAAATATATTTTTCTTTTCCGCAAAAGAATAAAATAAGTACACACCTTAGAACCTATGATTGCTAATGGCTGAAGAGGTGGCCGTGCAGTGACTAATTTTGGAGGTACTATGTTTCGTATTAAGGTAGGCCCAGAAGTCCTTGGACCAGCAGGTGCTAATGAAACAACATTTGATATCACCGGTGAGTTTGTAGCAGCAGAAGTCTTAGAAGCTTAAGTTGGAAAAGTAATTGATTTAATTTCAACGAAGCAAAAATATAAATGATATAAAAGAATACACTGAGAGATAAAATGACAGCACACTATTTGGGAAACTTACAAATAAAACTATACTAAGATTTCAATTTTTTCATCTACATTTTTAGCTATTACTAACATTGAAGAAACAATACATTTTAAAGGAAAAAGGTGATTCACAGAATGGTTATTAAAAATTTTTAATTCTTAAAAACAGAAATGTGACTAAGAATTAACATACAAAATGCTGCAGATGCCTTTCTATCAACTTATACATTAATCATTTCTTCTAAATAAGTAATTCCAAAGCATATTGACTTTTAGTAAGAAAGTGTGTTAAATCGTAGTACAAAGATAATATGAAGAGTGTTGGGAGGAAGCCTGACATTCTCTTTTGCAGTGATGAAGGATCAAATAACTAGGAACATGCTCTGTGTTATTTGGATAGGATTCACCCGGGAACTAAATTCATTAATACATTTTTAGAAAGTGATTCCATCAACCTTTCAAGTTATTAGGCAAGTTGGAGTGTATAGGCTGATTCATTTTATTTTTCACCAACTATGCGAAAAATTCCAGAGCTGGGATTCGAGCCCAGGACTGCCGCATAATGTGCGGGTGCTCTACCACTGAGCTACTCTGGGACGATTCCCAGATGAAATTTCTCGCTCAGCGAGGAAGATGACCTTTTCTAACACAGCTAAAGTTTATTTGTTAGCTTGCTTTGTGGAACGTTCTAATAGTTTATTTTTCAAAAGATTAAGAATTTTATACACTGCAGATTAAACTATTTACATATTAATCGGCCACCATTTGGCAATATTTTTTACCACAAACTATGCGGTTTAGCACCAAAAATGGATAGCAGCTTTTTTTTTTTGTTTTTACAATTGAGAACAATTTTTTCAGGAGATTACAACCAAATATACAAGATTTGTGAGTTTCATTAAACAATACTTTAATACATTTCATCCCATACACATCACTGCATGATTGCAAGGGGAAACCCCATCGACGCTCTTTGCGAAGTAAGGCTTAGTGTGGAAATGAACAGAACATTTTGGGCTGTCATTTTTTTTCTGTAGGTCAGATGTCAGATATCAATAGATTTAAACTTTTTCCAGATGACAGGGATCAGTTTGTAAAAAACTACTCATAAATCAGACCAGTATTTTTTAAGAGTTGGGAAGAAATACACATTTCATATATAAAATAGATAATATCTTTCATCCCATTCACATTACTAGATTGCAGAGGGAGACAGCATTGACACTCTGTGAAGTGAACGCTTGATGCAAAATTTTAAAGGACATCTTGGACCCTAACTTTCTTTCTATCGATCAGATTTCGGACTTCCATTGTTTTAAGGCTTTCCAGACATCAGCAGAGTTTCGTGGAAATTACTACAGGTATATCAACCAGCACTGTTCGAATTATCCAGGAAGACAGCAGACATTTTAATGCTAAAATTATTTACTTCCAAATTAAATAATATTGCATTCCACTTAATAATTTTCTGCATGATGATGCCATGTACAGGGGTTGATCCAGGAATCATTTCCAGGGTCCCATTTTTGTGAATTTTCATACTAATTTTTGCAGAAATCACTTTTTTATCTTAAAAAAACTCACAAAATAAATTACAACATACAGTAAAATGAAAAAGAAGGGTTGTTTTAATTGATTGTACTTTTGTGAAGAGGCCTTTTTAAGCGATTTTAATTTGGTGAAGGGGCCATAAAACGAAACTAAATTTAATCTGTATCAATCCCTGATGTATGTATGTTTGGCATCTTTTGCAATAAATTTTGTGCTGCTGCATTTACGTGGCTCTGGCCCAGATGAGGTTAAACCTTCTTTGGATAACAGGGATTATCTTGCAAATCGTGCTTAAATTGGTCCAGAAGTTTTTTTGGGAAGAAACACACATTTCTGCACTCTATGTTCTGTTATATTATCGCATATCTTTTCATATATATGTTATTGGCAAAGTATGAAATGCTAACATTCTGTAAAATACCTAGGCACTGTTTAAAATGTCGGACGTTTTCAGTCAAAGTATGAAGTATGAGAATTATAACATACTTTCCCATGGGATTGTATACAATATCTAGGCATTCTGTAGAATGACAAATGCTATTTAGGTGAAGTATAAAAAAAGGTTCTGATGAAGCTATTATACAGGGTGTCGAAAAAAGGTGAGATTTAATTCTTTATCTATTAGAGATAAGTGGGCAGTGTAAAAGGAAAAAATGTTCAAAATAAGATTTGAAATAAGACTCCGTTAAGAAAATATTTCTCGTGCTAATTTTCAAAAAGTTGCAATTTTTAAATTCGTCTATAACCCCATACCAAAAAATTTCCAGTTAGTAAAATGTGCCCCATACACTAATAAGGTGGTGGAACAAATTTGTGAGCCTTTCATCACACAACATCACAGAGACATCTTTATTGAAAGAGGATCGGGGACTGTACATCATTTTGAATATAAATGTTTATTGCTGGAGTGGGAAAAAAAATTTTCTTTCATAATTTTTGTACGTCCCCTGAAATGCTATCATTCAACGTGATTTTTTCCCTTTGAGAGCCATTAAAAATGGATTTAAGTCAATGCTATATTTATCTTCATAGCTCTTATGCTTTTTAAGGTATATAATTCTCAAATTTTGTATGTCACCTCATTAGTGTAAGGGGCATATTTTACTAATTGTGAATAATTTTATTTTTTATTTTTTTGTATGGGAGTTGTATGCAAATTTAAAAAGTGTAACTTTTTTTGAAAATTAACAAGAGGAATTTTTTTAATGGAGTGTTACTTCTGACCTTTTAATTTGAACATTTTTTTCAATTTACACTGCCAACTTATCTGCAATAGCTAAAGAATTAAAGCCCGATACAACCTTTTTGAGACACCCTGTATAGAGCCGAGGGTCAGTTGTGCCTGCACCAACAGCTATCAATCAAATCCTTATCTTGCTCCCTCTCAAAAATATGCTACTGCTGGCTCTCTGTAAGCCTTCCTACCCCCCCCCCCCCAAAAAGAAATCACAAGGTCCGGCCATCGATCTAAGGGGCCCCTCGAAAATGTGCTACCACTGTCCCTTTGCAAGACCCCAAAAAACATTACTAGGTCCAGACATACCTGCAGGTGGCTCTTAGAAAATATGCTATTGCTGGCCCTTTGCAAGACCGCAGGGTCCCCTCCCCTCCATTTCACGGGTGCAACTTGCCCGTGGATTAAATTCACTCGTGGTGCAATTCGACCTTTTCTCCCTTCGCCCAGTGCAACTGCCCATTCCCATATAAAATACATGCATTCCTCAAAAATACAAATGTTATTATGAAAATAATTGAGAATGCCATAAAAAATTATTCATAATACGTAAAGAAAAATGAAAGTTGAAGAAAACAAAACTTATGCCTTTCTTATTAAGGGAAACAAATTTTTCATATAAAAAATAAGAAATTAAAATTAACCTACATATGCAACATGCAAGGCTTGAATGACATTTTAAATTACATTTTACATACAGTCAGATTTCTATTTCATATTTTGCCAGTTTCTCATTTGGCATTCTATAGAATGCCTAGGAAATGTGTGAAATACTAATAATTTCATACATTGGCTAATTTTAGGCATTCTATACAATGCATAGGCTTCTTTAGAATGCCGGATTTCATCCTTTGCCGATAATATATATATATATTAAATTTCCAATAAATTTTAAATGATAATGCATATAATGTTCATATTTAAAAAATAATACAGCTTATTTATTCTAAATTTTTTGATGAATAGTATTTGACACTTGTGTCTATACATTTGGGACACAGTATACAAATCACGAACACACACACACAAAAAGAAAAGGAACAATACTGACTTGATGTAGATGATGATGATGATGATGATGATGATGTCTGACGTGTTGCAGATGTAGTAGTAAGAGTGCAGACATTTGTATATTGATTTTGGAACAACATCACACAATTGTAAGTACAAAAATTACGTACAGAGCCATCACTCATAGTCAAGTGATACTGAGCAGGAAGGTTCTTACTACAATTGTCACATCGAACACTCTTAGAAGATGCTGCATTAACAGTGACACGATACAAGGATAAGCAGTTGAGAGAACAGAATATTTGGGTTTGATTGTTACCATCTATTTTTTCAATCATGTCAAAATTGTATTTTTTTACCTGGAAGATAGAATTAAAAAATTGAATTACTTTTAACATTATAAAAAGGGAACTGCAGAACTAATTCCGATGAGTCACTAACTTACCTTGCATGATACACAAGCTACAATCTTGCGATGAGAAAGTACAAAAAGAGTCATGCACGCTTTTGTACAAAACTGTTTAAACTGACCATCAAACTTAAATGAGAATTCTTTGCCTTTATCAGAAGACATACTAAAAAAGTTAAAGCAAGTATAACACATTTTGTCTTTAATATTACGAGCACATCTGAATCCTGCAACACATATGTCACCACAGAGAGCATAAGTCTCATTCTCATGTTTCACCTAAAAAAATAAATAAAAACAAGACTATAAATTGTGATAATACATGCATTACTTTAAATTTGTTGAACATTTGTTAAGCAGTAGAATATGCAAAATAAATCTTTTTTCTATGAAAAAAAAAAGTATAAATGGTGCACAAAACTTTTTTAATAAGAAGTATGCTAATAGCAAAGATAGTGACCATAGTCAGATAAAAGAAAAACTATTTGCACACATAATCCAAAACTATCTGCAAACTTATAATAGCTCGTGATAGCTGAATACATATTGCGCAAATGAATATGTGTATGTGAATACCCACACACATCTGTGCAACACGCTTGCACTATAGTGACTTAAAAAATATTTCTTTTAGGTAACTATCATTCTAAAAAAAAAAAAAAAAAACCTTGTAATTACCAGAAAACTATCAGCAAGACCTTTGAATGTATCGGTGTGCACGCATGTGTTTGCATTATCCGACTACAGTAGTGACTAGTGTTAAGTGACAAAAGCATTATTTTTTAAAAGTAGTCTAAGCATATGTATTAAAGTTCAAGTAAAATTTTATAGGAATTTATTTACTGACTTCAATTGTTTCTGATATAATAGATTATACAATTTAAAGCATTTTTGCAATGGAACTATGTGTCTCTGACTTACTGTTTAGGAAATAGCCATTGGACAGCGTTAGCACTGGACACCCTGTATATAATTTAGAACTGATGTAGTTGGAATGATTTTGGAATTTTGTGGTACTTTAATCTTCCTTTAAATAAATTACCATAAATAATCAAAAGAGAACAGGATGAAAAAATCTTACCTGTATTTTGAAAGTACCTTGCTTTTTACAATATGAACATACTTGAGTCTGTGGTGCATTTTTTGAAATATTATTCATAGTTTCATATCTTTCCATGCAGTTTTGGGAACAAAAATCTTTAAATTGCCCTTTATCACCAACAGGAGCCAGAAAACTGTCAACACCAGCAGACAAGTCTGTTTGACAAAAACTGCAAACCTAAAATAAAAATATTTTTTTTCCCACTTAAAAAGCTGTGTGTTTTAAATATAAAATTTTATTCAATGAAGAAAAATCATCCGATATGTCCTTCACAACACTTTAAAGATTTATGTACACTTTCGTGAGACCATAAATATATATTTTTTAATTTAATAGGAATATGACTGAGAAACAATAATTTGTTAAATGAGTTTTTCTTTAATATGGCTAGAATATTATCAAAGACAGAATATAATACATTTATAGATTTGAATTAAAAGTGTCACTGTAATTTTATAATTTTCATAAGCAAAAAATCATTGATTTTGTAAGATTCATAATATTAAAACAAGAACAAAAACAAAAATTATTAACACAAAATAGTATCTACACTTATCCCCTGATTTACAAGGTAAGATATGTTCCTGGGAAAACTCAAACAAATCAAAACCATGTAAAACGAAACACAGAATTCATACAAAATATAAAGGTATGCTCAATTAAATTATAAACCATGTAAACCAATCTAGTGAGATATAGAAAACTTAAAAGTTAATGTTTTTTAAAGCTTTGAAATAAGCCCTATAAATTGAAATAAGGATTAAAGGAAAACAAAGATAAAGTACAACAAATGCATTAATTATATAAAACACTTTCCAACATAATATTTTATGCAAATATAAAATTACATAACAAAAATTCAAAAACTATAGAACTAGGGTTCAACCATTGCCATTAGAGCATAATTTGTTATGCATTTTCCAGTCGATCGGATATTCTAAGCTTTAATTTAGGCTAAAATCAATAGTTTATGAGAACCTCAAGCAGCTACATGGCGAGATACTAAATTCACTTAAAACTTTTTAAAGTTTAAAACAGACAATTGATAGCCGATTTTTGAGTTGCTGTACAAACAAGCTGTGGAATCCACAGAAGATTTTTTTAGGCTCAATATGGACCTATAGTCTGTTTGCGGAAACGAGAGAACGAAAGTTAACAAACAGGTTACCAAAGAATTACATTTTTTGGCACCAATCTCTAGTTTGGAGTTAAGAAAGGTTAAATTCGCCTAACAGCGTAAATGGAAGAAAGCAGAAATTCATACTGTGTTTGGCACTTTGGCAAAATGTCAGGCATTTACTCTTCGCCAGTTTGCATGTGCAATTGTTTAGTTTCGTTCTCTCGACTCGGCGAACAGACTATAGTTGAGGATTTTTTGAGTTGTTTTGTACGGGTTTGATCTTCACTCTGTTTTTTACTAGCGTGATTTATGTGCAGTTGTTTTGAATTTATTGAAACTGTATGAATCTTGTAGGTGACATATTTGAGATCTTGTCATCATGGGAAGTGGGGGTGTTATATCAAAGTTGGGAGCTTTTGGTGACCAAACAAAAATTGCTAAATAGGTCTGGCACCCATTTATCAGACCTTTCCCATCTTAGAAAACAGGTTGAGCTCATAAAAATTATCACAATTTTATATATATAAATTTTTAAATGAAATAAAAAAGAAATATACCTTGAGATTCTTTTTGAAATCATCTAGACAGCTGCATGAACAGAACTGACGAATATCTGATCCAAAACAAACACTGTATTTACCGAGGGAAGCTTGAGGAACAGGTGATTGACAACAAGTGCAATGACTTCCTAAATATGACTGGTATTTTCCTAAACAATCTTCATTGCAGAAAACCATAGTTTCCCAGGTCAAAATGTCTGGATTTTGGGGATTTTCAATGACTTTTTTACACTGCGAACAATTTTTTGCAGGAAAATTATCCTAAAAAAGGATATACAAAAATGTTATATTTAAAAAATTGTAATAAACAATGATAATTAAATACTCTAATTGAAAAAACTGTATGCATTATTTGCTAATATACCTTTATTTTTAGTTCAGAAAAAATGTTTTAAGTTACTGTTTTTAAGTAAGAACTGCAAAATACACCAATAAACATCAAGATTTACAAATATTATAATTTTGACTTTTAAGTTGAGCTGTTGAATTCTTTTTATTATTACAGCTATAATCAAACTATATTAAACAAGTTATATATAAATATATATAAATTAAAGTCAATTCCTACTTAGGTCAACAAAGAAAAGTTTTTAGTTACTTTTTGTTAAATTTAATTAATTACATTTAATTAATGAATTAAAATTTGAAAAAACTATTTGAATTTGAGTGGATGAATAAAAAGTATTTTATGAATGACTGAAAATTTGAATAAGATATATAAATATATATAGGGAGAGTTTGAACTAATAGTAGGAATTGGGGGAAAAAAAAAAAAAAAAAAAGAGAGAGATGCACAGTCAGATGTTACAATAGTTCTAAATACAAAATTTCAACACTCTACGGTTAAAAGTTTTAGTTATGCAAAATGCGAAATAATTTTTGGCACCAAATTTGCTCATATTTCGGCAAAACTCGCCAAGGCGTTGACAAATGGCGATGTTTTGGACATAGGCCAAACAATGACTGACTACCGCCAAATTTGGTGATATTTTACCAAAACTCGCCAAGGACGAAGACAAATGGTGATATTTTGGAAATGGACCCAATGACTGACTATCGCCAAATGTGGTGATACTTTGGCAAAACTCGCCAAAGTTGATGACAAATGGTGAGATTTTGGGCATGGACCAAACAATGACTGAGTAGAGTGTAATATATTGAAGATGTCCAAAGACATTAATGTATTGAAATTCTTTACGGTGGTCCTGTAAATAAAATCTCCAGTAGATTGGAACCAAAAATCGAGATGTGCAACTAGATGTTACAACAGTCTTACATATGAAATTTCAACATTCTACGACTATTAGTTTTTGAGATTTGAGAGTAAAATACATACACACGTACAAAAGTCGCCAAGCTTGGCGACTTTTGGCATAATTCTTGAGGTAGGCACGTGACCGTGGTCGGAGCATTACCTAACTATAGGGTAGGACGGTATTGTACTTGAAATGGATGAATGTCCCTAAAACTGCCATTGACCGTAAAGTGTTAGAAATCTTTTGAGTGTCCTGTAGCAGCACTATAAATGATAAAGACACTTTCTTCGATGGAAAAATTCATTTTGTAACCCTTAACAGCATATATCACTTCTGTGTCGTTTGAACTAGTCAAATACCTCTAAAATAAGCTCTAATGAATTTCTGTCCATAGAGAGTAGTGTACTGAAAATATTTTGGGCGGCCCTGTAGATAAACTATATAGTCGAATGGGACCGAAATGGCGGGTGCACAACTAGGTGTTACAATAATCCAGAATATAAAGTTTCAACATTCTATGTCTAATAGTTTTTGAGATATACGAGTTTAACGAATTCCGGCCCATAGAGTGCAATGTATTTTGAATCTTATGGGTGGTCCTGTAGATAAATTATCCAGTTGATTGGGACCAAAACTGTATTAACATCCAGTGTCATCCACTACAAGTTTAAAAAAATGTATACTTGAGCGGATGAATAAAAAAGTATTTTATTAACGATTGAAAGTTTGTGCAAGATATATATAGGGAGAGTGTGACCTAATAATAGGAATTGAAAAATACAACTCAAAACAAACTCTCTAAGAGATTTTGACAAGTAAGACTGTCTTATTGATTAGTAGACAGTCTGCATCTTACAAATGAGAAGGAATGATAGTAAAATAGTATAGGTAGTAATAAAAATTAATTCTTTGCAGTTCCTTTTACTATTGTAAAAGCAAGACATAAATATATACACCATTGTAAAGTCAGAAACAGATAAACTAAGTTCATAATTTTTTACTATTGCTTGTCAGTTAGATGGTCCATACAGTTTAAAATAGCAAAGTTTTCATTATGGAAAAAAAGGGTGAGAATTTCACACCCTTTCCTCAAAACTGAGTGAGATTTTTAAAAATTGGCTGAGAATTTCTCACCATAAATGTCAACTGGGTAAATACCCAGTGGGTATGGTATTTATAAATGGGTACTTATCCTTGCCTTGGGTAAACACCCAAAATCAGGGTATTTAGGAAATTTAGTTAGGGATGTAACGAATATTAGGCTGTTTTGCTGAATACTGAACAGATATTCGGCCGAATAGTTGTGTCCGGACATTGCTACATATTCAGATGAATAATTTCAGAACAAAGAGAAAAAAAAAATTAACAGGTATTTTTTAATGCATTTACAAATAATATTGCTTAGTTATACTTCAATATGCTAATTTTATCTTATTAAATATCTTAAGTCATTGAATTTTAAACTGAATAAAACATAATTTAATGTGTTCAATAATATTACAGAAATGCAGACTTTCTAGTTTGGTGACACTAATTGTCTTTCTATCTTCTTTATGGGGTGGGGGTAGGTAGGAGGAATCTTTTCAGATCCTCAATTACAGACATAATTTTGAAAAGCTGCTACAAATGTTTGCCCAGAGGCTGTAAAACCCAAAGAATAGTATATTAATGTATAATTACTAGATTAATCACATACCATAGCATATTTATTAAATTATGAATATCTCAAAATATAATTATGCAGCTATTAGTGCTTAGCTATGTAAAAGACATTTTTTAATGACCAAAATTTTTTATAGATAATATACTGTTGTGTGTTTTTAATCATCTAAAAATAATATAAAATGAATTTTAGTCTTTATTTAGTATTTAATTACAAATTTGAAAAGCGACATTTTGTTTACAGTAAAAATGAAATTTTAAAAAATTTAACATTTGGCTGCCGAATATTCGGTATTTGGCCAAATCACTATTTGTTACATCTCTAATTTTAGTTCTCTTTATAGCATGTAACTGAGCCACCAAGTCTGTAAGTCAGGCATAGTTACATGCAATAAAAATGAAACTGCAAGAATTTTACGGATATAAATGAGAAATGGAAGAATGTGTGACTTTTATTGAAAAAGTGTCGAAATTTTTCGAAAGAGAATTTTGCATAGAATGAAACCAATTTGTAGGGTGCATGAATTTCTTGCAGTAATAATTTTTTAATACAAAAAAAGAAAAAAATGTGAGTTTCTCGTGTTCTCGCACTCTAGTGAAAACACTGCTTAAAAACTAAAACTAATTTTTGAAGCATTACTTACAGCATGATATTTCTTTATACAATCTTCTGAACATAGGGCTTTTACTTCTCCAACAACAGGAAAATATTTTTTACCAGAAGAGAATTCTTTCTGGCACTGAGCACATTTTTCAACAGATACCTCAGGAGTAGGAGCAGTAGGTGTTTCAGCAGATGGTTTTGATTGGTTCTGTTTCATTTTGAAATTTGTAAAGCAAGTGTCTGAACATAAAAACCTGGTTTTGCCTTTGAAAAGTACTTGAAATTTCAGCCGTTTTTTCTATGGAAGGGAAAACAAAATAAGAGATGACTAATTATTTGTGAGTGTATAATCAAACTCAAAGAACTATCAATAGAACTCTTACCACACCACATTCTTCACATGTTTTTTTCTTTTTCTTGGTTTCACCATCTTTTTTAGAATGCTCAGATTTAGTTTCTGTGGATGTTGTTTCACTAGAATCTTTGCCTTAATACAGATTAAAAATAAATAAATAAAATAAATTTTAAAAACATTTCAAATACAAAATTCAAATATTAAAGCAATATATTAAATTTTTTATTTTTTCTTCTTCTAGCTTTAATTTAGCTCACAAGCACTTCATATAATAATAAGAAATAGCACATGCATTTATGCATATTAATCCAAAAAGCATTCTTGATGATTATTCGAAATTTTTGATTTTCCAAAAGCAATTGGTCTTAATTACTTTGGATAATCAAAGCTCTACTGTATAGTATATTTATGACATGAAAAACATGAAATGTTAGATAAAAAACTCTGTGCCCTTCAATTATACTTCTTAAATTACTGTCACAAAATATTATAAGTACATTTTAAGTAGTTTAACACCGCTACCTGTGAATAGCTTGTAAAAGATTGATTTGCCTTATTTTTAAGCAAATCATAACAATTGACTTTTAAACAAAATTAACTTAGCTAAATATTTTGCACAAGCCTAACATTTTTAATATAATAAACTAGCTGCCTCCGGGGAACAGTTTTGCCGGAGATTTTTGAGTTCGAAATGATGCCCCTTCGAAGCCGGCGCCCAGATGCAATGCTTACCGTGTCAGGCTGCACCTGGTTATAAAATTAAGATTGTTAAATGATAAAATGCTACAAAAAGGTACAATTTGTTTTCATCCTATATTAATTCTGAAGAGCTTCTGGATATATTGGCCTTTATCAAAAAACGGAAAGGAAAAAAAAAATGTAAGAAAATCTGAAACATTTTCAGATTTTAATTACGCACTAAAGCTCTATATTTTAAAAGAGCATTATGACCCATGGGTCTTCCCTCAAGTTGTAAAGTATATCATTATTCATGAGTGTGATTAATGAAAATTAAAACGGATATTTCTAACATCCTTTTTCTAGATGTAATACATTAGAAATAGATGGGAAAAAGCTGCACATCTTCTCAAAATCACTTATCAACCATTTTATTTTTCACCAAATTATAAAGTTGCACGTTTTAGTATCGGAAAATTTCCAAATCCTATTTTTTTTTAATGAGTATAAAACCTTTCATTCTTGCTCTGACTTAAACTTGCGAAATATGGCAACATTGATATTCTTAATTCTTAGTCTTTCCACTGCAGGGTTACAATTACGAAATGGCGGAAAGCAAAAATTAGCCTTTTGCTACGCGTTTTTTATCGATATCTCCTAAAATATTTCGATAAAAATCACTTTGAGGTATGTCAAGACCTGTCCTGGAGAATTTCCATGCAAAATTTGTTAGGTCCACGATAACACGTCTGGGAGCTACGTGAGACACAGGCAAACTAACATTTTACACTTTGTTTTATTTATATAGATAATATTAAGTTAACATACCTTTGCTATCTTTTGTAACAGCTGTATCATTAGCAACCTAAAAAGAATAAAATGTATGAAGTAAAATCCATAAAATATAATTTTTAGCAGTGATAGATAAGCTAATAAAACTATTGCTAATGAAAAACAAATATCAATATAATACAGTAAAATTTCTACGTAAGAAATTTCAAGAGACTAATCCAGTTAAACTAATGAAAAATTGGTTAAAACTTCTTGTTAATCAAAAATATTTACAAAAGTTAATTTCATGGTAATGAGATTTTGTTGTACCATAAAACACTATCTAAGATGTTTTTCAAGAGACTTTCACAAGATGAATAACAGAAAACTTAATACAACACTTTGAAATATATTAACCCTGTCTATAGTAAGTTTACTTACAACAGCTATTTTATGATGGCTATAGTTAGTATGCTTACAATCAATTTTTTAAGGATCTATGGTATAAACACTACCTTTCCCTTGCAAAAATAATAATGATACCCTTAACCACATAATGAAGTACAGTTTGAGATGCCTAATTAATCTTTCTTCCTTTTTTTTTTTTTTTCTTTCTAAACAGTCTTGGAAAATACTGTTGTAATTTTAACCATCCATGTATGAAAAATTCTAATATACAACTACTTTTATAGCTTAAAATGTAAAACAGAATTAAAAAAGAATTGTTTTCTGCTTTTTAACAGCACAGCTCTCAATCGGTAGAGGTTGTACTGGTTGCATGCATACCACCAGCTTTACCATTAAATAAAATGTAATTGGTGCTGAAAATCGAATTAATTTTATCGAAAACTAAATTAATTTCTTCTTTTAAATCAATCTCAATACCAAAAGTATTTTAATATACCATTAATAGAAATAAATGGTCTGTTAAAGGTTTAAGAGATCATATTGGATGTTTCAATTTGTTTCATTACAAGGGCATCTTTTAAACTATCAATTGGAGCATCTTTACTGAGTTCTTAGTAATAATCATTGACTAATTGTAAAGCCTAATTTTATGCCATACTTAGCTTATGCTTTCCTTCAGTTCAGTTGCATTTCACACAGCCAATTTAAGAAGCTCCCAATTGCAAAACTCAATCAGTAAATTGCCTCTTCCAAATCTCGATTTTAAACACTTGATAGCTTTACCATACTTTTTCCCCATTGGTGAAAATTATCAATTATATCAAGCTTCTGTATATCGTTGTAAACATTGTATTGTATAAGGTGTTGAAAGCTTGTGCTTATTTTTCATCTGCTATCTTCATGTATTTTCGTAAAGTAGCTCCAAAATATTAGTCACAAAATTTATAGAGCTTAATCTTAAGCTGGAACTTCTTTCAATATAACCTTTTATGATATTACATTTTTTCTGAATCAGGATAATTTCAAAAGCAATTTACATACTTTGGTATCTAATTCCATGAACTAGGCAAGTAGTATGTGCTTTTAATACACAATGCAAATGATGAAAACAATTAGCATGAGATTCCATTTTTTTCATCCATGCATACCCAGAACATTATTTTAAAAACTTGGAGGAAAAAAAAAAAAAGATATAGTTCAGTTTCGGTTTTAGTTAACTGAAGTACTACGAAAAATGCTCTTGAAACTTACAATAACTGGATGTATCAACAATAATAGTAAAAAATATAATGGTTGATTTTTTATAATGGGAAAAATGATGTTGCCGGCATTGTTTTTATGTTTTATTTCACCTAAAGGTACAAAATTGACTATAAAAATTAAAATTTAGTTATTTTTTGAAAGAAAATAACTCTTAACAATCTTTTTTATTGCATTTTTAAATGCAGAAGTCATAATTTTCAATCGGGTGATGTATCGTCAGACAAAAGAGTGATTTTTATACGGCTTGGTTTAATATTGCCTTTGTTTACACTTTCAAAATTCTGAAAAATTGTAACAATGTGCTTCTTTAAATAACTTTTTATGTCCTTAAGAGTTCTTTTGTGTCATATTTTTCTTAAACTGTATGATTTTAACATGTCGCCAAGTTTTCGATTAGTCAAACGACGTTTCTTTTCCATTCCAAAATTAAACCTCAAATGGAGCCATCAGCAACACTCCTTTCACTTACTATCCATTTCGATTATTATTTGTCGGTTAATATGAAATTAATTTACACATTTCATCTATCTTAATTTCAAGTGAGATAAAGCTGAAAATATCGCACTTGTTCATTTTATCCCTGTCCTTAGGATGATGGCCTTTTAATTAATTACAAATTGTTTTAGTAAGTAATTAGACTGATTATTTGTTTAAGCATGGTGATTTCTTAGATTTTATTATCATTCAAAACATGCTCAAAATTCAAAATGCGAAGGATCTAAAACTTACTATCTGTCAAATGGGCGACACTCAATTGAGTGACATTATGGCATCACACAGCAAAACTTGTTGTTGTAACTGGGAGGTGCTCAGGAGCAAGTTGGAGCTCATAACTATGTTCTTGGAGAACTGTTTTTTTGCTACACATCATCCAACGACCCACTAACCACACTAGTTTAATGTTTACTAATTGTTAATCAAGCCGATTCTCAATGGGCAAATGTCATCTAGCTGTCATGTATGCTTTTGGATTTTTTAAATAGCTACTCAGCCTTTCAAAAATAATTTTTAGAAGTATCATTTTTTATTTAATATTTTTTTAAACAGCTCTTTTTAAAATGTAATCTAACTGACTGTCCTTCCCTGACTTTTTCTATATAGATAATTTTTTCAAAAATATTCAAAATAGATAATTTTTTAAAGAAAAACCTCAAATATTCATACTAAAAAACATTTGTATTCTTCAAATTGTTTCAAAATTGGGGACATGTCCCCAATTTTACTTTCAAAAATATGGTCACCTCCATTTAACTGAAAAATTTAATAGATTTTGGGTAGATTTATTGAGAATGTGTAAAATTTTGTTTGCACAACACTTAAACACCTATTTGTAGGAATTCTTTTTTAGAAATTGGCAACACTCTTTGAGATGAGAAAAACATATTTGTTGTTGTTTGTGGAAGTCATGCTTTTTTTTTCCATTGGTCTCAGCCGAATGCTTTTTAAATGTTAACGGCATGACATCTGTGAAATCCTATTTTAAAAGTGTTCGAGATTGTTTTGGTGACAGCGTTTAATACTGAAGTCGTTTAAACGGATGCATTTTGATTTCAACGTTGTTGGATTGTAACTCTAATTTTAATTGTTTTGGGACATTTGTTTTATTTTTGTCCATATTTTAAATCCATAAGCATTTGTTTAATTTTGAAGTGTTTTAGATTGTTTTTGGTGACATATGTTTTTGTCATAAGCGTTTGTTTAATTTTGAATTCGTTTAGGATGGATTTTGATTTCAAATGTTACTGGATTTCATAGCTTTTATGTAGGTTAATTTGGTGTCGTTTATTTTGTTTTTGTCTAAATCATTAATTACTAGCTGGTGGACAACCTGCAGGTTGCAAAGAGGACCATGTGAAGTAAGTTGCACAAGCCAGTCGTACAAGCACCTAGTGTGCTCCAATTTGCACATTTTGGCCGTGAAGCGGCCATCGACGGCTGGTCGCCGAAGGTGGATAGTATATTTGCAATAGATTGTTGCATTTTGGCACCAAACTTAGCGATCGATTATCAAAAACTGCAAACCTTGTGTGACTTTCAATATTTTATTAATGCCCCCTCTACCCTTCCTCATTATCTGGCAAACACATTTATTAGAAAAGATCTTCACCATGACAGTTCATATTAGGGATGCACTGAATATTCGGTTGGTATTCGGTATACTGAATATTCGGCAAACAAACCGAATATTCGGTTCGGCCGAATACTTAAATATTTGGCAAACGAATAGTAAACAAATTTAAATGTTCACCAATTGGTAAACAAATATATGTTTTTTATAGCAAGAATGAAAGATATAGTATAGTACCATAGTACTAAATTAATTCAAGTTGTTACTTACTAAGATCACATGTGAATACGTGTTAGAAATCCCTAGAAAGTCCACCTTCCAAGGCATCCCCCCATCTTTGGCAAATCGCCTTAGCGTATCATTGCCACAATCGTACAATATCACAAACTAATATCACAATTTTTCTTAAATCTTATGGCACATCACATTAACCTTGCTATTACACTCATTTAAATTTGAAACAATAACCAGGAAAAAAAAACCTCATAACATTAAGTGTTTATAAATATGTAAAGTCAATTAACTGCTAATTTTTTAATAAAATATGCAGATAAAAAAAAATTACCAGCATTTCACTAATATTTAAAAAAGTTAATATATAAAGGAAACTCTTGGATAATAAATTTTGCAGCATTTTAATTTATGAATTTGTACACCATATGAAATATTAAATATTCTTTAAGAACAAACTAATCAAATTAATCATTGCAATCAAAGTTTAATAACGGTTTAATTTTAACAAAGTATTCGGTATTCGGCCAAATATTCGGTTAGAATTTTAACCGAATATTTGGTATTCGTTGTTTGGCAAAATGTGGTATTCGGTGCATCCCTAGTTCATATCTACAAAAGATCACGTAGATACAATTCTGGGGTCGAGCAAATAGCTCCCCAGTGCTTAAAAAAAAGCAACTATATTTACAATAACTTAAAAGTTTTCTATTCTTACTATTCAACAAATGTTTAAAAAGTTTAAACAGTTTGCATAAAAAACTCAATTTTGTTTATAGTATTATTACTCTGTATTTTTACATTATGTTTCTTATTATAATAAAAGTAATCCCTTTATTTTACTTATTTTATTATTATTACCTGTCTGGGGATGGAGGGAAAAAGAATAATTTTTCTATTATGACCCAAAATCAACAAAATTCTAAAATTTTGCGAAAGGTCTTTCACCAAGCTGTGCAGATTTTGGGTCTTCTACTGTATTACATATTCAATATTGTGCATTAATAATAATAAAAAAAAAACACTTTTTAATGTAGTGAACATAATTTTACATGTGTGTGCTTTCAAACATTTTATAAAGTAACTATTACGATATATATCACTTATGTAATATGTTTCAAATATTTTGAATATCGATTTAAAATATTTACCTCAGATTTGTCTTTATCTTTGGCTTCTTTATTACTGGAATCAACTTTTGGTGACTTTGCAGCAACATCTTCAGACTCAATTACTTCTAAAGAAACATTTGAATCTTTATCAGGACGGATATTATCTTTTGAGCAGTCTTTTTCTGCAGAATCTTCACTCTTAGAAGAAGTTTTATCTGGCAGATCCTCTACATCCATAGTCTTTTCAGAATCAAGAGTTTGACTATCAGAATTACCAGCATTCTGATCTTCAGGATGTTTATTTGTAATTGAATTACTTCCAGCATTTTTCTTTGTGCTTTGGTCTTTTCCCTCACCTTTTTTACTGCCAACTTTTTCAGTTTCCATTACGGTATCTGCTTCTGTGTTATTTAAAGTTTGTGATGACATACCTTTTTCATCCATATTATTGTGTTTACGATTCCCTGTTGCTTTTTCTTTACTGTCCTGAATGTTTTCTTTGTTGTTTGCACTAGCATTCAATTCCTTAGTTTCACCATTTTCTGTTTCAGAACTTTTTTTATCAGTAGAGTTTTCGTCATCTTTATCAACATCCATAGTACAATCATCTTCACTAATATTATTTAACACTTTCTTTACCTAAAAAATAGAAAAATAAAACTTAAGCCAAGAAAACAAATTGGAAAAAAAAAACAGCACTTTTTTTATTTCCTGGTACGGAGTATAAAGAAGTAATGTGATCCTGAAAAACTTCGGGGGAAAAAAAACAATTTTGGCAACCACTAAATTTACTTTTATGAATTTTTGCAATGCATCTCATTGTATGCTAGCCTGTACGTTCATGTAAATGTATGTACAACCCATTTTGACCGACCGCAAGTCTATTTGACCAGTTTTTCCATACCGTCTGTACACGTACGTATGTAACTCTCATATCTCAAAAATTATTGGTCGTAGAATGTTGAAACTTTATATTTAGGATTGTTGTAACATCTAGTTCTGCACCTTCCCTTTTGGTCCCATTTGACTGGATAGTTTATCTACATGGCTGCCCAAAAGATTCTAAATGCGTTACGCTCTATGGGGAGAAATTCAATAAAGCGTATTTTAGAGGTATTAGGTTATTTCCAACGACGCAGAAGTGATATATGCTGTTAAGGGTCACAAAATGAATTTCTCC
This sequence comes from Cheiracanthium punctorium, assembly GCA_038373885.1. Lineage (NCBI taxonomy): Eukaryota > Metazoa > Arthropoda > Arachnida > Araneae > Cheiracanthiidae > Cheiracanthium > Cheiracanthium punctorium. The sequence goes on along the minus strand of JAWZYV010003534.1, from coordinate 16,137 downwards.
ATCGAAAAAGAGTCTTTATTATTTATAGTTCTGCTACAGGAACACTCAAAAGATTTCCAACACATAATGGTCAATGGCAATTTTAGGATCCATTTCAAGCACAATACCCGTCCCTACCATATAGTTAGGTAATGGTCCATCCACGGTCACATGCCTCCCTCAAGAATTATGCCAAAAGTCGCCAAGCTTGGCGACTTTTGGTGTATGTGTGTATGCATTTAACTTTCAAACAGACCTAAATAAAATGCAAAACTGTCTGCGAACTCAAATATTTTCTTAAAAATTTTCAGTAAAAAAATGGCTGTGAGCTGCTCGAGTCCTATATGTGACAACAGCTAAACATATTATTTTAAAATAGCATACTGCTTTTAAACTAAAGTTCATATTCATGAGATTATTTTGCAAAATCAAACAAGATAAATAAGATTTATTTACTGTTTTTTCACAGTCATATTATAATATTTTCATTATTTTATTTGCATGATTTTTTTTTTAATTTAAGAATAAAGAAATTTGTAAAAAAAAAAATCAAAGCTATCTGCAAAGTTTGAAAATTTTCTGCGAATGGCATTCGCCTATATTATCTGGGTCAGCTTTCAAATCTCAAAAACTATTAGTCATAGAATGCTGAAATTTCATATATAAGACTGTTGTAACATCTGGTTGTGCATCTCGATTTTTGGATCCAATCTACTGTCCAATACATTAATGTCGATGGTTATCTTCAATATATTACATCTGTAATCAGTCATTGTTTGGTCCATGCCCAAAATCTCAACATTTGTCATTGACCTTGGCGAGTTTTGCTGAAACATCGCCAAAATTGGCGGTAGTCATTTAGCCCATGCCCAAAATATCACCATTTGTCATCATCCTTGGCGAAATATTGCCAAATTTGGCACCAAAAGTAATTTTGCATTTCACATAACCAGGGGTCACGCTGGCTTTTTAAAAAAGTTCCGCCAAATTAGATTTTGCCGGATGTCATTAAGAAATGCAATTGCATGGTTGCCACAAAAAATTTGAAATCAGTTTCCCTGACTTACATTGACCACGATTGAAAGAATTCCCTGACCATCACGGTCCTAAAAAATACACACAACAATGCCTACACACCCATTCCACTTAGCAATAAAAGGCTATAGTTATTGAAATAATTCATTTTACATGCATTTATGGTATTATAATAATTTACAAATTAAAAGAGTTTTTATGCATGTTTCTAAAATATATGAATCTGGGATGAATTTTTTCTATTACTCTCGGAAAACAATTCTTATGTTGGGAACTTTGAATAAACTAGGACTCTTTAATCCAAGGGCAGCATTTCTCTTTCTTTCGCTAGTATAACCCGAAGTGCAACCAGGAGCAAAACACACACTGGCCATCTCAAATTCAGAAAATAATTAATTCACCTATTTAGAAAAATGCAACTTCTGTCGCAGCAATACTATACTTAAGTGCAAAGCAATGAAGCATCAGCGTCATCTGTTGACCGAATCAGCATTAGGTTCGTTTTCAGGGAAGGAATTCCATTGCCAATGGAGGTCCTTCCCAATCCAAGTCCATGGCAATAACATTTGGTACCAAAATAAGTAAATTTTACTTTCTTAACCGTTTAAGTCCCAGGGGGGGATTGAAAAAACACTGTCGAAGAATCCCAAACAACGCAATGGTACTTTCTCGAAATTAGTACGAAATGACCTAAGCAGCACAATGGCGCTTGTTTAATTTTGTGTCAAGAAATACCAAGCAGCACAATAGCACTTTGTTTATTTTACATCGATGAATCCCAATTGTAAACCTACCTATTGTAAAATGTACTATTTACATTAAAAGGAGTTGTGTGATGTACTTCCTTCAATCTGAGCGCACGACCTCAACAACATCAGTCGACCGGTAACACATCATCAGTTGTCTGCAATGTACTGGGTTTTTCTGGACATAAAACCTCAATAGCACGATCACAGTGCTTCGGACTCAACCGGTTAAGTTTCAATATATTTTCCCTGACCTTCACTGACTTTCAAGGTTCGTGGCAACCATGAATTGCCAATATTTTTGCCAAATCGTATTTTCTTTCTCCAAACTAATTTTATTATTACAATTTGCGACGTTGGTGATTGACAGCACGACCCCTGCACATAACCAAAATTTTTTTCTGTAGAATGTTGAAATTTTGTATTTAGAACTATTGATAGAATTAAAGGCTGTCACCAAATTTTCGGGACACCCTAAATATACTTCTTCTAGTTCATTTCCTGATTTACAAAATTTCAGTATACAAGCATATTTCATTTAATGAGACTAATTTTAAAATAATGAATGTTTTAAAATTATGAATGAACAGCTGTAATGAATATAAACAATAAAGGAAAATTAAAAGAATTGGGGTAAGTGGACTTTTGGTTATTAGAAGAACAACATTTCTAAGAGTAGTACAGGTAAGTTATACAAACTGCCCAAACTTGTCTGATATCTTTGATAATCATTTCACATTTGAAAAAATTTCAATACTTAACACTGTGTGTAGAAGAAATAAAGTGCTCAATGTACATACATATTTTAAGGATTAAACTCACTTCACTCTATTTTCTCGGGTTCTACCACCAAAGGTAGAATCTTGTGGTACTTATGTGTCATCCCGACAGTCATTCATAGCACATTATTTTTTAGAAAATGTGCTGGAAAAAACTGTTGAAATCGTATTCAGTACCATCAATAATTTCATGTCACCGGCATTTATCTTGGCGAAAAATCACCCATTTGCCGGGATTATACGTAAGAACCAATCTTCTGGGGTTTTTTTTTTTCTTTTCTAGTTTCCCCTTGAGCAATCACTGTAATTATTTTAGTTGTCCACAGATAAAGTAAAATTTTGCTACAGAAAATGTTTAAAAAACTTGAGGGGCTATTACAATGAAAATAAGTTGACAAATACTTATTCACACAACTGACAGGAATGAAAATAGGAATAGGAAACTATATTTTCAATCGAAGGAATAAAAATAGGAATAGATGTTTTTCTTGGTTGCCCAAGGAGCAACAGAATTCTTTTGTTTTACTCGGCCATTTTAAAATCTGATTGAACCAGTATATTTTGCTGTTTTGATGTGTTTTTGTGCAATTTATGTGCAATTTTAATGTGTTAAAATTCTTTGACTTTGTTTTGCTTATCGTGCAAAATGGTTGCCGACAGTCGCTGGGGCTTGGCAACTGCCAAACTCCAGCAACTGTTGCTGTGTTTACATGGGGCTTGCACCGTCTTGGTCGATTTTACCCAAAAACAGACTATGCAATAGAGCTTATGTAGCAGTGAGCCGGATATCTGGCAAAAAAGTCATTATCTGGTGACTGTGATCTGGATGATATGCTAGATAATGAAAAATCTGCTGGATATCGGATATTTTCTGAATATACGGTGCATTCCTAATCTAGATGACAATATTAAATGCAGATCTCTAATTTCAAAACACAATTTTTTATCTTTTGGCCAACTACACTTCAAATCTGGAAGAATACAGAGTAATAGTAATGAAAATTTCCAATTTTCTCACTGGTCATAGACAGGGAGCTATTTTACACTTTTGTCACAATAAACACTAAACAACCGAATATAGAACAGATGTGAGAATTGCATACCCCACATTCTGAATCAATCACTCTATCTTAAGCACAAGGCCTTATTATCGCATGGGGCCAATTCCACAGTGTTGGAAGTAAAAATTCCATATAATTGTCATAAAAACTAAAATTTTTAACCATTAAAATATTTAAAACAAATGTTTGTAGACATGAAATATAAAAATAATTTCTGCAAAAATTTGTAACTTAAAAATAATAATAAATCATGGTGTGTCCTCAATAAATCATCCTGGGTAAGAGGCTAAAACTGAAAAATGAGACTTGCAAAACTAAAATCTAAAATTCAGGTCAATGGTTTGATCTGTAAAATTCTAACTACTTTTATGCTAAAATACATTGATGAAAGATAAATAACTTATGGTTCTTTTTTTTTTTTTAAATTGAATTAAGTTGCAAATTGATTTTGTAATTGGTGTCGGATGTAAAACGTACAAATTAAATTGGTGTCAGATATAAATGAAAGTTCTTTTAATACAAATTTAACCGACAGATTAATTTTATTTTTACAGTTAATGTTGACCGATATATAGTAAACACAATTATTAAGATATTTACAATATTACTCATCAAATATTTTTCTGTAAAGCCAAATTGTCTCCTACTATCGATTGGGATAGGTGGAGAAATTTTTTTCAGAATGCTTTCCTTCATATAAAAGATTTTATCTTCTTCTTTTGGCCATTTAAAGTGACCTTCTGCCCTATGCATCACCGAAACTTCAATTTCTTCTTCATTTAATAGGGTAATGCATCCTGGGTAATGGATAGAATCATAGTTTACAACTACCCATTCATGTAATTCAAGATTAGGTAGTTGTTCTAGCCACCTACATCTGAGGTATCACTTTTGGATAATTCTACTTCGAATAAAATAACTGTCTTTAGTATTTTTGATGAGGAAATGTCAGAAATAATAATTTCATCCGCCGAAATTGCTTTGATACAGTGTACTGCATGAATATTTGAAACTGGGAGGAATTTCCCCAATACTGACACAAAATTGTTGAATTATGTGCAATCTCTTCAGAAGCAATATATTTTACATGCACATTTGGTACTAGTTATCAAGCCACTGATGCATACTCTTATGGTGTGCTCACGAACACTTTCCCAGCCTTTACTTTTTGCCACACGGTTCTTTATATTGTGCCTCCTAAGCCATCTACAACAGCTTTCCCATGGGAGGTTGCAAAGAAGTTCCATGTTAAATTGATATTGTGCTCCTTCTCATATAAATATAAATTGGAAAATAAATATCTTTGTTTGAATTGAGAACTGGGTCCATCTGAAAAAACTTGTATGTTTCTAATGTTTGGATACTCAGTTTTTAAATAATCAAAAAGGTAATTTACAAATTTATATACAGGGTGTTTCAAAAAAACGTTGACAAAATGACATGGCAGATCAGTCATACAAAAAGGATCAAAAATCGCATAGGACCAGAGGGTCGCAACTGCGATCCGGAGCCGCTACAGGGCATATAAAATAATACGTAACACAAAGAGAAGAAACAAAACCAATACAGATCGTTTAATGATAACTACTCACTCACATGCGACTAATGCAAGCCAAATGTTGGGCCTACAGGCAGTGGCGCAGAGAGGGAGGGGGAGCAGGGGAAATATCCCCAGGGCCTCAGCTTGTGAAGGGCCCCGCTTTTGCTGTTTATAGGATACTTAATTGTGAGTTGTCAATTTTGTAAAAAAAAAAAAAAAAAGTCCGATTTCAGATTATGTTCCCGGATGTTTCAAATTAATTTTTGAATGAAATTACAAAAAACCAGCTAGAGCATAAACCACCCACTTGACAAAAACGAGGAATGTTAATGATTGAGTCTTCTTTTGTAAGAAAAGTAGATATGGGCGGTGTTAGTCAACGGTTTGCCATGACTCAAAGTAGAAAAAATTTATTTAACAAGAAATCATTTTTTTCCCGAGACACATTGTTAAATACTGGAAAGAAAGGGTATAGCCAGAGGAGAGACTATGGGTTCACCCAACCTTTGAAATTTTGAATTTTCCTTAACAAAATGTTAAAGATCAAGACTTTCAATGAGAAATTTTGAAATTTCCACTTTTTTGGCCTTCTGAAATTATTTTGGCTTCCTGCTTGCATGGATGTATGAATAAAAATATTAATTTTTTTCAATACTGTGGAAACATGCCATGCAAAAATGTTAATATTTCCAATACAGTTTCTCTATGGAGGTAACGAAACCTTCAAAACAAAATGTTGGTATTTTTTAGAGCACGGGTGTTTATTAAAGTATACTCTTTTAAATTAATACTTTTAATTCTATTAATTATTTTCCAATTACTATTCATTTAAAGTTTCTTTAAATGATTAATAATTTTAATAAGGTATAAATGATTGAACTAATAGGACATCTGGTTGGGAACTAATAGGACATTGAACTAATAGGATTTCTGGATAGCAAAGGGACTCCTAAGATTTTATCCCCGGGGCCCCGACTTGGCTCTCTGTGCCTCTGCCTACAGGAGATGCTCAAAGTTTTTGCCAGATGCATCGAGATACGCCTGGCATCTACGTTGCATGGAACGCCGCACCTTCTCAAAGATACCAGGTGTATCTCAAACACATCCGACTGCCACAACAATTCTTCCTATCAAGTCTTCCGGCGTTTCAACAAGTGTTTCATACACTACTCCTTTTAAAAATCCCCATACTAAAAAATCCAAGGGAGACAGGTCTGGTGATCGTGGTGGCCATGCGAATGGTCCACCGCGACCAATCCAGCCACCAGGAAAAGTAGCCTGCAGATGTGCTCTGGCGTCTGTGCTGAAATGTGCAGGGGCTCTGTCGTGTTGAAATCGAATGCATCGACGAATAGGCATCAGGACATCATTCAGCATTTCTGGCAGAACCTCTTGCAAGAATGTTAGATAAATGGGACCGTTAAGTCTTTCTGCGAGAATGTACGCACCCAATAAACAGTCTCCTACAATGCCAGCCCACACGTTAACGGAACATTTTCGCTGTGCGCCGTGCGAACATGTAGCATGCGGGTTTTCATCCGCCCACGTATGCAGGTTGTGAAAGTTCATCACACCCTCTAATGAGAACGCAGCTTCATCCGTGAAGAGAACACTTGCTGCGAAGTTTCGGTCTGCAGCATGTCCTTGCAAAAACCACTGCGCAAAATCCATTCGATTGTTGTAATTGTTGGGTCCGTGGATGAAACGCCAAGTATGTCATGAAAATGACCCACAGTTTGAGTTGTACCACCAGAGGTGAAGGCTTTAAAATTGACGACACTTTATATTTTCTCTACTTAAATTTTATTTAAACATTGCACAAAAAGAACACTTACAAAACAAAAAAAAATTTAAAAACAATTTCAGATTTTAAGATAAACCAGGCCATCTGCAATAAATTTAAATGGAAAAATTTCCAGTTCCAATGCAAGCCTTTTATAAAATATCTGGCAGAAATACATCATGCCCTTCCCATGACTAGGGCAACCTTCTAGCTGTATCAGCAGCCTGGCCTGTGTGTTTTCTCATAAAGCAGACACTTTATATACTATATAAAACAGGTTAATTTTACAGTTACAGAATAAAAAAAAGTATGCAACATTTGCATAAAATAAAGGTTTAATAAATTTGCATATTGAAAACAACCTCAGAAAATTGCCTTTCACTTCAGGCTTTTCACTCTTCACCCATGGTTTAAACATTAGTTAAAAGTCCTACCCTAACCAGAACTAATTCTCTTACCCCCATGATTCTTTAGAGAACCTAAGCATCTATTTGTCAAAAGGAAGACCCTTAATTTTCAGGAAGTATGACATCATTAAACTACTGGGCCATAGTTCAGAGGCTATTTCCATCCAGCAACAGTAGTCAACAACTAAACACAACAACTTTATTAAATATTGAGCTTAGGTTTTTAAATTTTACTTTGAAGTTGTCTTGGGTCTTCAATGAATAAAAAGTATATTATTTCAATTTTATTTATTTAATTAATTTTTTTTTTCAATAAGAATTAGGGGTTTTATTTTGTTTACATTTTTAACATATTAGAGATACTACTATTTAGGGTTATGAAGAAGTTTAAAACCATTTGAATTTTATTTTTAAACTGATATTAATTACTTTTAGTTGAACTTTAATACAATTAAGATAGGTTTAACCCATGGGTGAATAACATAAACAAAACTTAAGCCTAATTGGCACATGAAAAAAAAACTTTATGAAATAGATGGCTGATGCAAGGCCAGGGGAAAACAATTGGGCAAAATAAATTTTTAGCATCTTAAATTTGAATTCAGTTAAATATATTTAGTTTAATAAAAATTATTTAGCTCCAACAGTAATCTCTCGGTTCCAGTGCCTGGACGCGTTGTAAATGATAATGATGTAGTCCTTCTTTGTGTAGGATGCGCCAGACAGTAGCGTGGGGGATATGGGTCTCTCGGGATACAACTCGTGTACTTGTTGAAGGATTACGCTGGAATTCTTGGACAACTCTTTCTTCAGGATCAACTGTCCGAGTTATTTGTTGGCGACCATCATCCGGCTTGTGCACGTCGAACGAGCTGGTTTCACACAATCGTCGATGCAGAGTGGCAAAGTATGAGCGGCTAGGCACATTTCTACCAGGATATTTCTCACGATACATTCGCAAGGCTTCTCGTCCATTGCAGTTGGCCATGCTATAAATTAAATGCATGTCAGCCACTTCACGTTGCGTGTAACTAGCCATGTTACGCCCAATGCATCCACGGATAGAATGAAGACAATCTTCGTTTGCTCAGCTCGTGTTTGTATCGCAACACCCTCTCATGGCTCTAGCACCCTCTATAGGCGTTTGCGACCCTTTGTTCCTATTCGATTTTTGATCCTTGTTGTATGACAGATCTGCCATGTCATTTTGTCAATGTTTTTTTGAAACACCCTGTACAATGCATTTAGTATGATCCAAAGTATCTGATACAATGGCAAAACTTTAAGAAATATCTTTCAAAATCCATGCATGAGTTGAGAAAATCGTGGCTTGAGAATGTGTCCAATGTGCCAATTGAATTTCGTTTTGTTGTAAAATTGCAGCATTTTCAGAGAAATCTAGCTGTATAAGAATGTTTTCGGTGTTAACTTCCAATTTTAACTGCTCAAAAGCTTTGCCTTGCTCCTTTTTGACATATGTGAGAAGAAGAAATGCATGCTTTTGCTTTAATAATTCCCCAAAAGTATCTTTATATGTGCTTATTATTTCTACCTTTGACATTTTACCATCTGCTTTCTGCCACTGAAAATATCTCATTGGAGTAGAATCATCGTTTGATTTTGGCTTGAACAAAAGAATTTTATTTGCACAAATTTCACTTTCAGAATACATGCAGTTTTAAGGTAGGATTGCAGGTAATTTGTTTGACGAAGCCAGAAAATTCAGTAGTTAAATCTGTGCATAATTTTAGTGCTTGTAAAATCAGCCTAACATTCTCATGATAAATACAACACATATTATGTGGTATTTGGTCAAATACACGAATGCGTTCAGGACGCGAGCTTGCAAATTTGGACACCCCCATTTTTGCATAAGAATAGTTTTTTTTAAACTCTTCATAAGCCTCTTGCAATGACATGAGCATGTATCGTAATTGTACATGGGTCTTCTGAGTTTTGCCATTATTTATATTTCTGATTAACAATCTATCCTTACAACCAGGGGATTGCCATGAAATTTCATCATTATTGTAGAAATCTTCAACCACAGTCAGTTTTTTCATCCAAGCTTAATGATGAAGCTGTTTTCTTGCATGAAAGAATGTGGAGATAATTCCAAACCACATATTTTTGCTAGTGATGTGACAAGAGCTTTTTTCTTGTGTGGAGATGTAGGTAGATTGCGAGTAGCTCTGTAAACTGCTTTATTAAGAGTGCATTTTGTTCTTATAGGGCATTTTAGAAGAACTTTATGCTTCAGCTGTATTTTTAAGAACTAACATAGCCGCAATTTTCTTCTTGTAAAAAAAAAAAAAAATTGCTGTAACACGAGCACTTTCTTTTGCCTTGAAAGCTTTCAACTGACGAGCACTCATTGATTTTTTTATTATTTCTCTTTCTTTTTTTTCACTTACACATTCAGATTTTAAATATTCTTCTCTTTCAATGGGATCTGAGGCAATTTTGGCTTGTCGACGAGCCATTTTTCCTTTGTTGGTGAGGAGCATCTCTGTGTGGAAAAGAAAAATAATGCTTAAATTACTATCAAAAAATTGAAAATATTCTTAAAGTAACTAAATATTTCAATCTGGATTTTTTTCCTCTTATAATATTCTATATTCAAAATAATTCTTAAGATAATTACAGAGGAACTTTTTTAATTGATTATAAAAAAATAATAATAAACTTAGAGCTCAATTACTAGCAAATGAGAATAAAACATCTCAAAAACAAAATATGAAAAAATATCACAGATTATATCACTAAGCCTAACTTTAAATTAGTTTAGGTTAAAAAATAAGGACTATATTCCGTATCCGGTGCTTGTTTACATATCAATGTTTGTGTTTACGTTTCATTTAGTGATCGTTCTGGCGCTAGGGTGGATGATGTACAGTGGGAGTCATGTAACCTGCAGGTGGTATTTTTGACTGGCAACCATAAAAAGATGTGTATCATCAGTTTGGGAATTTGAAATTGTTTCATGTTATGGATGGAAGAGAATGAAATGTTATGTTATTGTATGAAAAGAAAGCGTGTGTGCGTTTATTAGAAATAGGGTGTGAATATAAAGCTAAATAAAAGAAAGCATGTTGGTTTTACTTTATCGGCCGGTAGGTGTTAGGGATATTCCTGAGCGGGTAATTTAAAAAAAAAATAAAGGTAAGTGCTTTTTTTAATGAATCTTTGCAATGTTTAAGGTTTATAATGTGAATTTTAAATTGATATTTGATGTTTTTATGTTGTAAGTAGAGGGTGGCTGAGGAAAGTAAGGATGGCATGGCGCTTGCGCGTCGCACGAAAAGATCGGCAAAGCGGAGACGGGAGCACCCCACTAATCGCTCGTCCAGTCATCATCAAATCTCTCCTGGTTTTACCCATATGTTGGGCAGGTACCAGTACCCATTCGGCTTATGTTGTAAGTGCTATTTATGTGCTATTCTAATCATACTGACTTTATATGAGGTGTAAAACTATTGTTTAATCCACCAATGTTTTTTTGAGTTGAAAACGGGCCAGTGTTTGCCCAGTTTACATTAGCTGTACAACTAGGTTGCTTAATCCACTGTAGTTTTTTTTTTAGCTAAAAACAGTCCACAGTTTGCTCATTTTAAATTGCCTGTTACTGAATTTGCTGACGTTTTTTAGGTTAAATATGGGCAGTGTATTTAGTTTTAATGTTTTTGTTAGTGGAATATATATGCAATTTGAATGTGTTAAAATACTTTGCTTTGCTGATCCTACAAAATGGTTGGCAGCAGTCGCTGGGGTTTGGCAACTGCTAAGCTCCTGTGACTTTCGCTGTGTTTACATGGGGTGCACACCCTCTTGTATGATTTTACCAAAAATAAAATTCTAAACAATAATATTAAAATTTACTTACCAGCACTGAAAAGAAAATTTTCTTGAAGTCAATAATATCTTAATCTTCTCATCAGAACATAACTTAGGCTCTACACAAACAATGCTGAAGTGAGCTTATATATACTGCTAAAGATAAAGAAAGGAAGCAATGTGCTTTGGAGTTGAGATGTTTGAAATTAAGATAAGTTGAAATGTTGAAAAATTATCACCTTTGCTTTGATTAATCATAGTTTTTAGTTTCATATTTTAAAAGACATGTTTAAAGTAAACAATAACAATCAATAAAGGAAACATTTTAGTGATCAGTAATAATTTAAATATTTTTTTAATGTAGTTTAATTTTAAAAAAATTTTAGACATAAATTATGCCAATAAGAAAGCATTAGCACTGAAAATATTGGTGTCGGATGTAAAAAATTTACATCCAACACCATGAAAAAAAAAATAAATAAATAAAACAACTAAATATTTAAAATTAATTCGGATTGAACATTTTTAATAGTAAATGAAGTCCTGATTTGCGGGGAAAATATTTTATAAAATAACCGAACCAATTTTATACAGCTACAAGTTTTAAGCAATTTAGTGTCGGACGTAAATTTATCAAAGTGCCTTCTATAATAAAGCTATTCAGGACAAAAATATATCATAAAGTCTGATTTTGTTAAACTATGCTCTTCTAAAGTGTTATGGCAACCATTTGAATTCATTTCAACATAATATTTAAAAAAATGAGTCCGCAGCATGGCTATAATGTCTTTAAGACCTGTAACTCCTACAGACTTAAATTTTAGTGACCATTTTTATTATTTTCTTATACTTTAATTCATAACCTTTAAAATGGTACCTCATTTGGGAAAAAAAATTGATTTTGAAAATTTGGTCACCAGTTCCCTATTTCTGTGGAATTGCCCATGGGCAAATCGGGACTTTAACCAGGGTCTCCAATTTCAAATGCTGTTCTGAAATTTAGCCCCCCCCCCCCCCAAATTCATCAATGTCCGGGGTCCTGTTGGTTATAATCGGGCCCTGTTTAAACATAAATCATTATCAACATTATTCACATCCCTTGTCCAGAGAACAAAAGAAGAATAAACAACACTCGCAAAAAAATTTTTATACGAGGAAAATGGATTCTTTTGGAGAATTTTCCTGACCCATTTTTCATTTTCCAATTTTATTCTAGACTTTTCCTCAACTGTTTTCCATTTTCCTGAACAGCAGACCCCTGGAGGGACATCTGCCCAAAGGGAGGGGGATGCTTTTGGTGAAGGACTTTTTAAAGGGTTCTAACGCGTATTCACGTTACATTTGGAGAAAACCGCCCGAAACCCTAGACTTTCTACCTTTTGAACTTACTGTTGATAATAACACACTTATGTATTTCAAAATCTCATTTTGATAAATCTTAAGATTTTACACAGAACTGTAAATATGAATATTTCAAATCGGAAAACAGATTGCTTGTTCGCAGACACAATGCAATAATTAATTTTAAGTGAAAGCAAAACATTTCATAGGAAAATTCTAAGATTAATGTTTTATCACTGAAATCGAAACTGATTCGCAAAGTGAAACACTAAAGCGTTTTGTTTATAGCCAATACGCGATTACTTTAGTTATTTATCAACATTAAACAGAAAGTAACAATAAAATGCATAAGCAAGATTTAGACTTACTCCTTCCTTGTGGACACTATTGTTATTTAGTGGTGACGAATCTTTTGATGATTCTTCGGTCTCACAATTATTAGCTTTTTCTTTTATTTCAGGATCCATAGTAAAAACAAAATACAGTTAAGGTGCTAACAACACTGATACAACCTCAGCAAAGTAGCTACACACACTAGTAAATCACATGAATGATAATTATGTATAAATTTCATATGACTTAAAACAAATTTCATAAAATTCAAAGCCAGTTGCAGTATATCACATTACAAATGTATCAACAGAGTAACAATTTCTGTTAAAATTTATCTAGCTGAACGCCATTATTCAAGCTAGCGTACAATCGGCACAAAACGTTGCCATTAATAGTTTGTTAACTCTTAAAAATAATAAAATGTTTTCACCTACATCACACTTTAGTATCTGGCAACACTAGTTACGAAATGCAGACGGCGGCTTTGTACAAGCAAACCTCTTAACCCATTTATGCCTAGCGTCCCCTTTTTGGGACGGCATTTTCGCTATTAGTCGAAAACGTTATTTATTTTTCCTACCCTTTATTCATGAGTATTGAGCCTCAACTCTACAAAATATTTTAACATGACCCAGTCGGATGTTGATCATGAAGCTCTACGGAGAGTCATCGGGAATGGGCAATCAGGTGGGAAAACGGACCAGGATCCATTTTCACCGGCAGGAGGCGCAGCGCACCGCTTCAATAGGGATTTAGCGTTGTTTTGATTGTGAACGAGCTATATTTTTTTAATAAAATAAATTATTTTGATAGAATATGGGTCGAGCGAGTCACTGCTTTGCACCTGGATGTGACAGTGGATATCCAGAAGCCAGAAAATAAATGTATCGCTCGGGAAGAAAAATCCAACGTTATTTAAAGCTCCAAACAGCATCAATACAGCATCACCATAATATTTCTTTAATATGGCCCCTTATAAATGTATAACATAAAAAGTAACACTATGTAAATAGAAAACCTTTTGTACATGTTAGTAGTAGTATAATGCTAATATAAACACTTTAAAATACGGCCCAATAATCAAATTGAAACAGCAGTATAATACTTTGAAATTGTCCATTTTTAAAAAAATAATAACAGTTTTATGAATAATATTTTTCTGTTTATTAATTTAATTAGGATGGGGGAGGGGATTTTATAATATATAAGAGATACACAAATGAATAGATATTTTTGGCATAAGTCTGCAAAACTTATACAAAAACAAATATTTTCAATTCAAAGTCTGTTTTTTTTTAAATACAAAATTTTTCAAAATTAAAGAAATATTATATTTTTTCTGATATGTGAAAGCTTGCAAGAGAGTCAATCACTGAATATGCGTGTATTTATTGAATTAATATTTTTTTTTCCTTTATGCTTTTTTATGAAATTTTTTGTAGTACTGAAAAATGATACTGAAAAGACATTGATTTTTATGTAATTTTTTGTGGTACTCAGGTCCTTATTATCGCACGGGCAAATCGGGACTTTGCCCAGGGCCCCCCAATTTCAAATCTTGTTCTGAAACATCCTTCTTTATATCAAAATTTTATGAAAAATAAAACAAATTTCATAGATGCCCCCCCCCAAATTCATCAATTCCTGGGGCCCTTGTTGGTTATAATCAGGCTCTGGTGGTGCTGAAGAACGGCGTTAAATGTTTTTCTCTTTCCATATTTGTTTTTTTTTTTTTTTTGGTTTAACTAACCAACTTTAAGACTAAAGACCAAAAAAATAATAATAATAATAATAAATAAAATATAATGTGGAAGAGCAGGTATATAAGAGGAATTTATAGCCTGAAAGAAGGCAGGGAATATTTTTTAATTTTTAGCGAATTGCTACCAAAAATATTTGTCAAAAACTGATCTATTATATCGTTCGCATGCAGTTTTAAAGAGAATTTATTTAAATTATTAATTAATTTATTAAATTATCAAACTGATGTTACATCGTTGTAACTAAGTAATATAGAAACAAAATTATTATATATGCATATTAATTATCATATTTATTTATTCAAATGTTAGTGTATACTTCATGAAATTTCAGCATAAATGAATAAATCCCAATTAGAGAAGCATTAAATCGGAAAGCGCGCGCGCGCGATGTTGTTTTTCGCTACCGTCAATAGATGGCGCAATCAATGGTAGCCGCAGTTTCGTCGGCAATTCTCATACTGCGTAGTTGGTCCAAGTTGGATAACAAGTCGATGTTTCTCCTCCCGAGCTTCATGGTTGATATTTCGATTTTTATGCATAATTATTTTAAAAGAAATCATCCCTTGTTCAAGAAGTTGACGTCAGAAATTTATCTATTATTTCTGTTATCAGTAAAAATCGAAGAAAGTCGCAAAAATATCCAGGCACAAATGGGTTAAGTTATACTGTGCACTGATATATTAATAATTTAAAAGCATTTTAAATTTTGTAAAAACGAATTCAAATTATTATATTAATTTGGAAGATAGTACTAAAAGTATTATGCTAATAAAATTGGCAAAATTGTAGAGATTGATCCGTATACTGATAATTCGTACAAGGAAAATGTATGTGTTTGGTTCGATATTACTTACATAGACAAGTGCCATTGTCTCGTTTGAGCTACATCTCTGTGACACGTGAAAAAAAGCTTGCTTGCAAGTCTTCAAAACCCGTCCACAACCATTTTAGAACTGGACTTGTTAGTAAAAAAAAAAAACAAAAAAAAAAACTGATGGTATGGCGAATATCTAATCAATGAACTACTATGAAAGGGAAGGTAGGCAAACACATGGGTTTATATTAAAATACTGAATTATTCGTATACATATCCAAAATTCAGTCACTTGTTCATCAGTCAAAAGTATACGCTGTACTCTTTCATACTTTGTAAAGCAAACAATGTCATAATGATTTATTGATGAAAATAATGAATGCCAAACGTTTTGGTACAATAGATTTTTGTTAAAAACAGCTGAATAAAATGGGCAGTTTCAAAAATACAAAGTTTGATGCAGTTTTCATTTAAAGCTATTGGACGAAAACTGAAACTAAATGTTAAGTCTCTTGTATTTTAATACTTTATTTAAGATTTCTCGAGCAAAAACCGAAATACATTATTTTTATACCGATAAATATTTTTACGCACAGAACGGTTATTACAATTTATTACGCCGCACGACACCATTATTAAAACTTATTTGTAAAGCTAAACCACAAATATACCGCTTGTTTACATAAAAAGAAGCACGATACGGTTTGTTTGTACAAAACTTA